>JAJOZX010001778.1:180000-645000 GCA_023014485.1 Bathynomus jamesi
ATGGGGTATAATCAGTGGCGTATTAAGGGGGGCAAGGGGGGGCCAGGCCCCAGGGCCCAGCTGTTTTAGGGGCCGATTTTATAATAATGATAAATTTGGAATGCTCAACAATCTCTCTTAACTAACTTCAGAGGAAGCATCAAAAGCAACAAAAAATCTGGCTAGTCCATTACCCAAATGATTTTGAGGACAGCTTCCCATTTGAGTTTCAGCATTTTGTACTGTTTGTTAAACAAAACGCTTTAGCTGACACTCGACCATTAGGAGTGCTACAGAAAATTCACAAATTGAAGGTTGTTTTCCCAAATGCTTTCATTGCTTATCGCATTTATTTGTGTTTGATGATGTCAAATGCAACTACGGAGCGTTCTTTTTCTCATTTGAGCATGATTAAAAATGTTAAACGTCAAATGCTAACCTAAAAGAAATTGCAAAGTCTGTCATGTTTGCATAGAGAAGAATATTTTGCAGACTTTAAATACTGAGCTTGTGATTGGAAAATTTAGTGATATGAAGCAGCTCAAAAAAACTTTTGTATACTGGTGGTGGATTTTGTGACCAACTTTGGTAGATTAGTAGTGGACTTGTAGTTGTGTAATTGGTTTGGTGTAATTGTAGCAGCTTGGTTGTGTAAAACTTGCATTATTTGATTTAGAAATAAATGGTTTTATTAATTTACACGACTCGAAGATTTGTCTTGTTGAGGGACCCCAAGAGTATTTTGGCCCCAGGGCCCAAAAATCCTTAATACGGCACTGGGTATAATATATGTAGTCAGTAAGGAGGGCCAGGAAATGGCACAACGCTTAGGCCAACTAGTGCAGCCCATTGTTCTAATTCCTCTATTATTATTATTAATACCAGCATCATCAGGTTTCAAAAGCCCCGCCTTCAGTGTCTTCACTTCGCTGAGAGAGAAACGGTGTTACCCACTGAGTTACGAATGTTTACTTTAATAGGGTATAGTGGTATATATTAAATGATGTTGTAGCGATCAATAATTAGCTGATATGAATGTGGCTTACAATATTCACGTTTTAGTTTTAATAATGTGCACAGAATCCATTAAGCACACCATAATCTTCTACACATTCAACCGAGTCCCAACCATGTATGTATATGTACATACCTAACCAGTAAGAGACCTAAACTCGAGAGTTTCGTATTAACAGCCGGGCGGTTTACCACTAAACTACCCTTCATCAGGAACCGTTATGGGGGTCAAAACATTGAAAGGGACGGTATTATTCGTTAAAAGTTCTTAAATATCAAATACAATGTTTCATTCATGGGATTGTTTCATTACAGACTTTTTATAGCACAACTTTGTAAGATTTTAGGTCTGGGGTCATACAGACCCCACGGTTCCAACACCGTAAGTAAACTGAAGGTTTCTGATGAAGGTTACTGGATTGGGTTAGTAAAAGACATATACAAGCCTAAATCTGCTTACCAGAAATAGCAATCACTTTCCGAAACGGCCACCCACATTATGATCTCCATCAACCAAGAGATGCCCATTACTAGGAACAATTTGAGGTACAGAAGAGCTCTGAAAAAGAATTCACATATAATCACATATCTCTGAACTATAACATATTTGTAGGAAAAACAAAATTTGGAATGAAAATTATAGTAAGAGAAATGAAAGTTACTTTTCTTTCTTAGCAGTGATGCTTTTCTTGCCTTTGTTATTGCTTGCACCAGCCAAAATTCTCTCTGTCTCCTTCTTAGTTCTCACAATAACAATCGCAACGTGGATGAAAAATGCCAAATTTACAAGAAGAAGGGCGAGAATTGGACCGTACAGATACAACCACTTTGCTGAGGAATCTGAAATGATATAAATCATTATTTACAAAGTTTTAACTTATATTTTATATTCATTTATTATAGAAACTTAACTGTACTTATTGATTTAGACTTTTCTCTAATGACATTCAACAGAGCCTAGACAGAATAAAATAAGCACCCCGAAAATAGTGTAAATATTGCTTTATTTCTGATGTATGATACATATGTATGATTCTAGGATATATACAATAATAGGTAAACATGGATAATTATAATCAGTATCTTGTAGCTTGTAGCTTGTAGCTTGTAGCTTGTAGCTTTCCATGTGCTTCACGTGCTTCGATACGATGACATTTTAGATCTCTATACGGCTCAATTTTGCCAGTCCAGTTAATATTTCCTTTAGATTTGATACAGATGCGAGTGGAGGCCTTGTTTTCCCACAACTGGCAATGAACATACTCCGGGCATGCTCAGTAGGATTCATAACTGGGTTTGTCGGAGTCCAAGGAAGATCTTCAATTTTGTTTCTTCCGCTGACTAGTATTTCAAGAGGTACGACAGGATGCACAGTCCTCTCGCAACAGGTGCGTGTTAAACTGGTTTTCCTTGATGAAACACTGGAAGATAGTTCTCAGGAATGGATGCGAATTTCCTATGATTTCGACGTCCCTCTCGACAAATATCAAATCAGCTTCTCTGGTGTTTGTTCCATTATTATTTTGTGTCCATTTTATCCCTGTGGTCTCTGTATATTATCCTATATCGATCGTTTTCTTTAATAAAGAACAGCTGAACAAGTGTACACAAATACAGGTATACAGTAATGAGGTGACATGTGTGTGTGTGTGTGTGTGTGTGTGTGTTTCTAAAAGTCACTAAAAGGAAAATAAATGGCAACACAAAAACAAACATGAAGACGCGCCCTGTTCTATTCATGGGCTGACCTAAGCAGCATGTAATTTTCTATCTGCAGGAATCAGACTAAATCCTATTAGGTGTCTAATCTAAGATGACCAGTTGGTGATTGGGTTAAGTTGTCTAATTATTATGTCAGTTAGGGGTAATGTCTATAGCTTCAAAATTGGTAAAGTAGGACTGGGTTGGTCGAGGTTTGTCACTGAAAGAACAAATGATAGGCCCCCAAAGAAGACCTAAAGCAAAGCACTTGTAAGTACCTTTTATGTCTAATTTCTACCCTAATGCTGAACGGGGTCTAACACTCTACGTTCATGGCCGTAACTACCTATGAGGTCACCGAGGTCCGGACCTCGGTAATTATTTCCTAAAAAAAAAAAAAGAGACGAGACTGAACCGTTCTCCGTGTATGAAACGCATATTACCGCTTTTCTTTTGAAAAGAGGGGAGCGTCGAGCGTTTTGTGTTTAGTGTATAGCTTGGGTTGTGTTTGTAGATGTCATTTTGGTCTGAATTTTGCTCGTCCCGCGCGCTCGAAAAAAATCTGGACCTCACTAATTTCTAAACCCTAGTTACGGCCCTGTCTACGTTATTACATTTGGCGACGAAGACGGGATTTGTTTGTTTGGAAAATTGGAAGTAGCCTAGCCTAGTGTGTGTCGTTCGATTGGGTTAGCTTGTATCGATAAGCTACCTTGCTTAGGTCCCTCCGGCCTAACACTAATACAAATTTCTATTCAGCCCTAACTGGAGAGTAATTCGGTCAAATTTAAACCCTACCTAACCTACTTCACGTTATTTGGCCTAACTTGGTCTTGTTCGTAGCATGTCGGTGATTGGTAATGTAAATCCCTACGAAGACTGAGGAGGACTTCGAATCTTATGCCACTGGGTGAAGTTATTTTTCGAGGCTAATTCTATTCCAGATGCTACACGATCTGGCTTCACTTGATAATGCTGAACATTATAATTCATGTGTATTGCTACAAGAATAATTATTTTAATTGGTAAATTGGCAGTTGGAAACTACACCCATGACTCCTGATTGGCCAAAAGTTGACGAGAAAATGCTAACCAATCTTATACTACCACCTAACCTAACCATTTCACCCTGATTTGTACGTTTGTAAAATGGGCATGGCTTTTGGTCGCAAAACTAGAGAGTAGTCTTCTAATTCTAAATTTACTCCCTTGCGAACAGGGTTGCCAGACGCCCCGATTTCTGCGGGACTGTTCCGACTTGCCGAAATTTCGAGTCCCAATGTACAATCATATCAGAAATGCGACAAAAAGTGGATAAAATTTTCAAGAATTATCCCCAATACAAATAATTTGTTCAAAGTAATATGTTTTGTTTTTTCAATTCCCCATTCAAATGCGATTTCAGAACAGATATTCAGTTTGATGAGCACAGCTTGGCGCAAAAAACGGAACACATTAAATTACTTTTAACAAATTTGGAAGCTCAGTTGATGGTCAAAGAAAATTATAAAATGTCATGTAAGGATTTCCGAAAATGTTTGAAAATTAAGCAAGGAATTGAAGTTCTAAGAAAAGCAAAGTCAAGCGAAAAGTATCTATATATTAATTGTTCAGAAACATGAAACTCGCTTGAAATCTATATTTCTGTGATTAAATTAGGTCCCTCTTTTGCCAAATTGATATAATCTATTTTATTTTTAATGATGTTATTTTGTAATAAAAATGCTTTACCATTATAATTTTATTTTGAGCGTAAAATGTAAATATATCATAGAAGCGAAATTTTTTCTGTAGTTTGTGTAGTTATTCTGTCATTTTAAATTCTACAAGTTGTGTAGAAAAAGGCCGTGTGTCCCGACTTGGGAATTTCAAAATCTGGCAACCCTACTTGAAGTTGCGACCCTCATTATTGCCGCGGTTAGCGTTGGACCGGCCACCTACTCCGTGATTACCCGGGCTCAAGTGACTGACTAGCGAGAGTTCATGCTTGCGAATGTTAACTTTACTTTTGTTATAGTCGTAATAAATAATTCACTTACAATTTCCTGTGAAAAAGCAGTGTGACTTCCCCATATTAGATCTTACAAGCCACTGATTATCTTCACTCTCTGGAATGTGATCGATGATAACTCTGATTGCTGCGATCATCATAGGGGTTCCCCAAGCATAGATACAGTAAAGAATGAATTTTTTAGAACTTTTCACCTTATGGCTGGAAACTCTCATTTTCCTGAAACAAAAAAGAAAAATGATACACTCTTTTGTCTTGAGGAAGTACAGTAGATAATGTTTAAACACGTTTTAGTCAAGTTTTAAACACGTTTTAGTCAAGTTTTAAACACGTTTTAGTCAAGTTTTAAACACGTTTTAGTCAAGTTTTAAACACGTTTTAGTCAAGTTTTAAACACGTTTTAGTCAAGTTTTAAACACGTTTTAGTCAAGTTTTAAACACGTTTTAGTCAAGTTTTAAACACGTTTTAGTCAAGTTTTAAACACGTTTTAGTCAAGTTTTAAACACGTTTTAGTCAAGTTTTAAACACGTTTTAGTCAAGTTTTAAACACGTTTTAGTCAAGTTTTAAACACGTTTTAGTCAAGTTTTAAACACGTTTTAGTCAAGTTTTAAACACGTTTTAGTCAAGTTTTAAACACGTTTTAGTCAAGTTTTAAACACGTTTTAGTCAAGTTTTAAACACGTTTTAGTCAAGTTTTAGTCATGTACAATACTATTCTTCTTACCTTATTTTTGACCACATATCGTAGCACATTACATTAAGCCAGAAGAAGGAAGCTAATATAGCAATATGTTCCACAGTGCCTAAAATGAAAAATCTTTATTAATCAAAATATTTCCAGAACATTTTACGATTTTTGTGAACCTGTCCAAGGTTGAATCGAACTATTTTGTTTTACAGTTTTATGTAAACATTGTAAAACCCAACATTTAAGAAATGGTAAAATATTTTAAGAAATGCTAAATGATATAATAAAGTGGTAAAAATATTTAATTTACCGTCCTAGTTTTTGCATTTTGTCGAGGACTGTCCAGTGCATATGTAGATAGGATGGAAATTATTTTCTTAAAAATTGATGATTATGGAGTATTGTTATTTAAGTCTTCATTTTTGTTTCGCATTTGTAGACTTCATTTTTTTTTTTTATTTAGCATTGGTGCTGAAGAGCGAAATGTATCAATTTAAAAAAAAACAGGATCACCTGAAGATCAGGGCCCCCAGCGTTCTTTAGATAACCTTATAAGGCTAACTAACGAAAATTTTACGACTTAATCTAACCAATCGTTAGGTCAACTGTACGCCCTTGACGATTGGTTAGGTTAAGTCGTGATATTTTCGTTAGTTAGCCTTATAAGGTTAACTAAAGAACGCTGGGGCCTGATCTTCAGGTGATCCAATGACCACTCTAATTTTTACATTTAATGAAAGTATTATTGTGGTACATCTGCTCAAACTTTTACGAAATAAAAAATTAACACCTTTTTTCGCTAATTTAAACTTTTTGTCGTATTTGTGGATTTAGTCAATTGGAGTAAATTTTTAAAAATTAAAGTCCAAACCTGTTTTGGTTTTTCATATTTATTTTAGTATTTTTTCAGTCGTTTTTTACTTTTAGATAAAATTTTATTTTTTATGTATTTTTTATCGCCATTAAATTAACTGGATCACCTGAAGATCAGTGCCCCCATGTTTTCTTGTTTTTTGCTTTACAGTACCAACTATAATAATAAATTGAATGCCCAGTTAGGTCAGCTGTACGCCCTTGACGATTGGTTAGGTTAAGTCGTGATGTTTTCGTTAGTTTTAACGAACATATCATTTGGTAATTGAGGCTGGGGGGCCCTGATCTTCAGGTGATCCAATTAACTAATTTTTAGTAGGTACCAGAATTTTTACCCGTTTGAATGATAACGAGTAAAGTAGACTAGAATAATGTACCATTGAAATCATTATAGTTTGTAGTGATAAATAACTAAAATTTAGTCTCAAATTCAGTCGGTTCAACCATCTTGACAGTTCTCTAGTTAACCTTCTCTTGAAGACAAGGTTAAATGTAATAAATATACTAATAAATGTAAGAAATATACTAAGAAAGTTAAAAGAAACTGACAAATATAAGCAGTTTATTCAAGGTATGGAAAGAATGACTATTTTCTTACCTGGAAAGTTGCAGGTCAGTTCCGAGTAATTATAATTTTCAGTATTTTGCATGAAAATCAGAGTGAGGTAAGCGATGAGAAGGGCTGATACCTGCGATATGAGACATTTTCCAACCATCTTTGACCTTAAAGCATCGATAGAAAGATATACAACTAGGGTAAGAATATAAAATACGCAGGAAACACCCAGTAGTACACCTCCTATAACCCATCGCCATTGACACATTACTTTCAGTTCCTTGAAGCAGATAATTGCAGAATCAATTACGGTTCTATTTGGATCAGTATAATTTGACGTAACTCCATCGATGCAGTAATGTAACGAGGAATATTTTTCTCTTTTTGATGTGACAAGTGATCCGTCAGAGTAAAATTTCAGCATGCCTGATTCGTCAAAATAAATACGAGTTTCTTCGCAAAATGGCGTTCCAAATATTACAGTCAAGTTTTTCGGTTCGGATGTTTGTTGACCATTTGATTCGATAAACTTATATTTGATTGTGTGGTTAAAATCTTGAATACAGGTGAAGTATATTTTATCATAAATGTAACCAGGCGGACAGCACTTTCTCAGACAAGTAGAATTTTCACAAGTTTCAATGTGTTCAAGTTTAGGATCAGGTATGCAGAACTGTGCTAAATACAACCATCCGTGACTTGACTGCGTAACACCGACGCAATATTCGTCATACGAAACAAAATAAGGAGAGATAGAGTAAGGCGAATTCCACTGAAGTTTGGCACCCAATGGATAACTAACTAATGAAGCTCCGATTTCATAGGGGAGGGTAAGGCGTTCCATTTTGAGGACCTTTCCTTCTTCGCATTTTATACTTTGTTCTGTTACATTATATTGCATCCAGGGGAACCCTCCTATTAATGGAGGATTGAAGGGCGCATTTTCTTCCATTACGCAGTCCTGATTCAAGTTTGACACGAAGCCTGGTGGACAACAAACTGGTATCGTAGGATTAGCCTGGCAAACCTCGGCTACTAATGTTATTCCTCCTTCTTGAAGAACATGGTCTATACAATAATAGGGAGTAGGAGACTGATCAATTAATACCAGGTTATCAAGTAATCCATTTGTGTAGATGAGGAAGTGGGATATATTAAGACTAATTTTCGAAAAACCTTCCCGACACTGAACAGGATTTACAGCGATAGATGAAAAATTTGAAATATCAACTATGAAATCTCTCTGCTTCACGGAATCCCAAACAGGTATAGGATTAGAAGAAGGGATGCATTCTCCGTTCCTTAAGGCTTCATCCATATTACATTTACATTTGTAAATATTCGCTCCCACAACGACGTTACCAGAAATTTCATTTATTGTATCCACTTCGCAAACAACTTCACAAAATGAAATCACAATAATGAAAATGGCGAATATCATTGAATGCATTTTTCTTGGTAAGATGCAATCACACACTGTTGCGATCTGAAATATAAGCCGATACAAAATATGAGATATATACACACAGTGTATATAATGTTTTATAATGCCCTAATTAATTCTGTGGAGAATTTTGGACTGACAGAAATGTGTGTCATAATCTGGGTACAATTATTATTAGTAAGATCTATGTGCGCATGAGAAACAAAGTGCGCAATCTTTAATACTAATAAATAAGATAAATGAAGAGTAAAGGGTAAAACAATGACAACAACAACAATATACATGCAGTGATTGTTGCGCATTATGCAACCAGTAACGTACGCCTACTCTACGCCCTGGTTTTTTTCATACCACGAGTTAATTCCTACGAGTGACGTATGAAAAGAGATATTTAAGCGAACTTACAGTAGTTAAACTGAATTTGTAAGGAGATAACGCTTAATATTATTAGTCTTGTCTTCAAAACCGATCTAGTTTGTTCCCACGCATATATATATATATATTATATATATATATATATATATATTATATATATATATAATATATATATATATATATATATATTATATATATATATATATATGCATTTAACTGCAATGACCACGCAGTATAAAATGAATAGAAACGACGTAAATAAGGAGCGTCTCTGCACACGGGGAAGAGAAATAACGAATAAATGAAAAATGAGGCGAACCACCCGGGAATCGAACCCAGGACCTTCCAATTGCCGTAATGGTAGCGCATCCAACCGGCAATTGGAAGGCCCTGGGTTCGATTCCCGGGTGGTTCGCCTCATTTTTCATTTATTCGTTATTTCTCTTCCCCGTGTGCAGAGACGCTCCTTATTTACGTCGTTTCTATTCATATATATATATATATATATGACAGGAGTAATAATATTAAGCATTGTCTTCCTACTCGCAACTCCAGTGGGAATTAACTCAGGGTATGAAAATGACGAAGGCATGGAGTAGACGTACGTTATTTGTTACATAATGCGCAAGAATCACTGCAGTGTGTGTGTGTGTGTGTAACATAGATATTATGAATCTGAGTGTTAATCACAAGGATATAGGCCTAGGTCTACTATACTGGACAGTAGTTCTTAACTTTATCTGACTTAAGACACCCCAATACCATCTGTTCTTCTTTCGTGGCACCCCGGGCGATTTTAGTTTCCCACTATGCAACATCCAGTCCCCCCACCCCCTAACACACAATCGTGTTTCGCGTAACTACAATTTTGAAATTTTCACCCCTTCACTAACTTCTCAATTTTTAATTACTTATTTTTGTATTTTTCGTGCAATTTCGTGGCACCCTCGAAAGGCACTTTTGGCAACCCCAGTTGGGAAATACTGATATATAAGTTGAATTATGACTAAGTTTGGGATTACAAACATTCCAGGGATAGTCCCCGTGTCTCAGAACGAGTCCCGATTTTCAAAAAAAAAAATGGGCGGGATCTAAATCCAGTTTTGTCGATTAAGGTAAACAGCTACAATCGATTTTAAGCGGGGGCATGATTCAACAATGGAAAACCACAACAAAAGATGTCAAGGCTTGCAATTTCAATATTTACTGAATAAAAAAGAATATTCCACATGGAACTGAATATCTTGGTTCACTATATATACACGAGTGTATAAACCTTGGTTTTGCTTCCGACCGAACTGTTCATTCTGACGAAGGTCAAGCTTGTCATTCCACCTTAGACCTACAGTTTAACGTGGAATCCGAACCACACCCCATCACGGGCAATCAGAAATTACAAAGTCCTCGCCCGGACTCGCTCTCACGACCTCCCGATCCCAGCGTCTTAATCACAAGACTACCAGGGTACTCACTTATCTATCAACCAATTTTTATTGTGTGGAAGGATGAACAGCTGGGTTTTGCTTCGCGCTGCCTGCCTATCGAGCGTCGTCTAAACTAACTTAAATTAGCCTAGCCTACATTAACGGAGTAGGGATGCACAAATTATATAAATGACAATTTTGAGGCTCGCCAGCTATTAGAGTAAGCACTGTTGACTTTGCTGAGCATTATATTTCATCAGTGTTGAAAGTAATCCTTAAGATTTTTATGTTTATAAACAAATTAATAAAAAAAATAAATAAAATATGCCATGCCTCGCATGACATACTGTATTTTATATCAGCTCTGACAAAATCTTCGTCATAGACGCGCCTTATATTACATGTTACAAAATACCAAATTAAGTGTTTTCTAAATCTTTAAATTATGTCTTAGACAAATAGACTAGAATGGATAGAATAAGATTTAATGTGTTTATTTATGCGTGTGTATTATGACGAATTATGCCCGAATTGTTCATTCTGACGATGGTCAAGCTTGTCATTCCACTTTAGACCTACAGTTTAATGAGGAATCCGAACCATAACAACGTGCGTCAGAAAAGGGTTTTGCTGCGCGCCGCCTTCCGTCACTGGGTCTCGATACCGAAGCCGATGAGCTCGTACTGAGCGATGCTGACCACTACACCACCGAGGGGCGTATTGTTAGATTGAAATATTAAATTAATTATTGTGGTAGCCTCTAATGCTTTCTAATTTATATACACTTAAGAAATTTGGGGGATTTTTCTTTCTAATAGATAATTTTAGAAAACTTTAGGAAATTATTAGCCTCGACTGAATATCTACCTATTATAAGTGTCCCAATTAAAATTTTGTAGTAAAAACTGCTTATCTCTCACTTACCCAATTGAAGATCCGATGCTGGTGATGGACTAATATGATCGTACGTATCGTCAGTCAGTAGAATTATCACAGTTAAACAAGTTAGCGCTAGTTTTAAAGAGAAACTACCTTAGTCAAATGATTACGTTTGATACAATTCAACTGGCAAAAAGGAAACTGAATTTCAAATTCTGCCTAAACCAGTTTCGTAGCCAGGTTTTGCTTTTCTTCTTTTTTATTTTCGTTCTTTTTCATAAAACATAATGAGCACTTTGTTTGCTTTGGTTTCTGTTTTTTTTTTTAATAACAGAGATTTCTGTGATGTTGTTTGCGAGTTAATTAAATTTTTAAAACGTACCAACATACCCTGGATACCCTGAAAGAGTATTCTGCAAAAAAAAAAATAATAATGATAGCCTACTAATGAAGGGATAACTTAAAATAATTGAAATCTGAACACTGCAAACAGATGACTTCCCGTGAGCGATAGTTTTTGTTAACATTCGATCGCGTTAAAACGTGCTAGTTGGGGGTTGCCCTATTTGCTCTCTTCTTTTCTGACGTTATTATGACGTCATTTCCTCGTCAGAAGAAATTAGCCACTTTTGAGAAAACCTTAGTCAACTATTGCAATAATCATGTTCCTGGAAATGGCGCTTTATTTTTCCGCGACCCCAAATTTATTCACTTTTGAAAATAGAAAGAAATTTCTAATATCAGCGTGTTCAACATGCTTTTAATGAACACAAAATACTGCGTACTTTCATCAAATATTATCGGAAATTATTTATTGAGTAAATCACTTGATGAAACGTGTATTTGTATCGTATTTAAAATTAATAAATACTCGTAATTTAATTAATTTAATATCCTTTTAAAAATTAATGGTTGATCCAAATGATGATAATAAGTTTGAGTGAGTTTTATCTTTGTTAATTTCCCCTAATTAATTAAAGGGTTAGGAAAAGTTAGTTCTGCAGTTCGAGTCTCAAGACTGTGTTCCTGTTAGCAAAAAACATGTTTTTTTTACTCACGGAAGGCTATGTCATTGCCACGTTGCAATATTGCTTCCTGTTTGATTAGTGAGGTTAAAGGACGTTGTATTTGACCAGTGGTAGTTGGATGGGTAGCTGTCTTCTACGTTCAGATGATGTATTGACCCTTAGATGGTTTAGATTTCACGTAAAGCCGTAGGTTCCCTCCGTTACATGACCTTTGTTGTTATGAAGGACGTTAAACAATCCAAAACACTATCAACTTATTTACCGAACTGCGAAGACGCCCTAAACTAAAATTCAGAGCATCGTCATTTATCTCTTAAATTGAACTAGCCTGGGTTCGAGTGCTACCTTCGCTTTTGCGAATGGATTTCGGCTTGCCACCGAGGCTGTGATTGCTCAGGCTCGGGTAACTCTCGAAGTTAACGTCCTAACCCCACCCCAACTGTGGGGAGGGGGGGGAGGGGTTTTCAGTGTTAAATGAAAATTAATTTCCACGTTCCATAATTCTGAAATTTCTTTGTATATTTTACTATTATCTTATCACTATTTATTGCATATTTACCTTTTAGGAATACCTTAATTAAGCACAGGATGTGTGTGTGTGTGTGTGTGTGTACCTTCAGAATGAAGACAAAACCGTGAAGGTAACCTTCAAGTGTTTCCTTTTTAGTCACTTGAGCCTGAAGGCAGGATCAGAGTGAAAAATGACAGTTGTCACATCCTCCATTAGTATATATATATATATATATATATATATATATATATATATACCTGGTAGTAGTTTCGTGCGTTGGTCTCTCTTCACACGTAGGTCAAGCTGGTGGCCCCGCCTCTAGGCCTGGCTTGATGGAGAAGCGAGTTGCTCTCTTGCGCTCTCTACCGCACATAGCCAGGCACACCCGGCTCATCTGGTACCGTCCTGAGCCAGGTATCTAGTCTTCTTTTGAAGACTTCAACTTTGACTCCTGTAATGTTTCTGAGGTCCTTTGGAAGCTGGCTAAAAAGTCTTGGCCCCCTCACAACCAAGCTGTTTTCTTTCAGTGTTGAGGAGGTCCCTTGCCGGGACTTTAGTTTGGGAACACTACACATTCTGTCTTTCCCATTTTCCAATATTGTTTGGGTGGTAACTGGGTTTAGTTTAGTTTGAGTATAGACTTAGTTTACGTAGTTTGTTTAGAGTACAGACTTAGTTTACGTAGTTTGTTTAGTTTGAGTACAGACTTAGTTTACGTAGTTTGTTTAATTTGAGTACAGGCTTAGTTAACGTAGTTTGTTTAGTTTGAGTACAGACTTAGTTTATGTAGTTTGTTTCGTTTGAGTACAGACTTAGTTTACGTAGTCTTTCCCAGTAGTTGAGTTCTTTGCAGCCATCATTCTTGGCTGTGAAATGTCTCTGAATATCTTCTAGTTTATTACTTTCTTCTTTTTTGTATGGGGACGTCAAGACTGAGCAGTATTCAAGTTTTGGTATGATCAGTGTTTATATATATAACCTTGGTTTTGCTTCCGTCCGAATTATTCATTCTAACGAAAGCCAAGTTTGTTGTTTCACCGTAGACCTACAGCTTAACGTGGAATCCGAACCATGACTCACCACGGGTGGTCAGAAATTACAAAGTCCTCGCCCAGACTCAATCTCTAGCCTTAACCACTGACCACTTAACTACCAATTTTTATTACATGGAAGGATGAACAACTGGATTTGCTGCATGCTGACTGCCGTCACCGGGAATTGAACCCGGGGCCGGTAGATTGATAGTCAGCAAAGTTAACCACTGCACCACCGCGGCGCATATATAATATACTCTATGTATGTATATATATATATACGTGTGTATATATATATATATATATATATATATATATATATATATATATATATTATTAGTGGTGCACCGATTAATCGGTATCGGCACCTGGCATGCCGATATTAGGAAAATACCTTGCATGGCTGATTAATCGGAAAAATGCCGATACCGATTAATCGGTGCACCACTAATATATATACACCTTACCTTATGAACCTTATGTTGTTTCGTACGTTGGTCTCTCCTGCATTGAGGCAGAAGGGGGCAACTTTGAACATTTCCTTTAGGTTGTAACAAAAAGGGGTCACACTGTAGAGATCTGTGAATAAATGATTACAAAAACCTACGGGGGTTTCACTTCATATTTACTCTCATTAATACAACACCTTAAATGTATTGTAACATGGAAACTATGCAGAATCTGACATTTTACCTTAGAGACATTGTGGTTTAGAATTATCCAAGGATTTCATCCTCCAATTTAATGTACCCTTTGCTGAATCACCCTATGTATGTGTATATATATATATATATATAGTAGGGTGGTCCTTATTTTTCGAAATTGCAAATTTCACCGTCTCACCCCCTCAGTATATTCCATTTGACAAAAAAACAAAGTATGCAAAATCTCAAGTAATTATAAATATTCTTATTGGTGCCGCACAAGGAGTCAAATTTAGTTAATTACTGAAACGTAAATACACGAATTTTTTATTAGCGTTCCATTATAAGGGCAAATAACAGCAGTTAAAGAACAGCATAAACTAAAATAGACATTAACTACTGATTAATTAGAAACTGAATTGAACTAAACATTTTAGGACAAAGCATAGTAGATTTGGTCTAGTAGGGATGGCTGCTTATGAGGCACTCTTAAATATGAATTTATTTTAATAAAACTTCTTTGGTACACGTTTTATATTAATAGGAAAAAAATGCGGGGTTGAGACCCCAAAATTTTGGTTGATTGGGTGGTTCTTATATGTATAGGAAAAATTAAATACCTATATAAAATTTCGGGGTTTCACCCCTGCATTTTTTTCCTATTAATATAAAACGTGTACCAAAGAAGTTTTATTAAAATCAATTAATATTTTTATGGGTGCCTCATAAGCAGCCATCCCTACTAGGCCAAATCTACTATGCTTTCAGTCCTAAAAAGTTTAGTTCAATTCAGTTTCTAATTAATCAGTAGTCAATGTCTATTTTAGTTTATGCTCTTCTTTAACTGCTGTTATTTGCCTTCATAATGGAACGCTAATAAAAAATTCGTGTATTTATGTTTCAATAATTAACTAAATTTGAGTCCTTGTGCGGCACCAATAAGAATATTTATAATTACTTGAGATTTTGCATACTTTGTTTTTTGTCAAATGAAATATAGTGAGGGAGTGAGACGGTGAAATTTGCAATTTCGAAAAATAAGAACCACCCTAATATATATATATATATATATATATATATATATATATATATATATATACACACAGGGCCGGATCTAGAAGTTGCGAGGCCCTAGGCCAGTGGTCGGCGAACAGGGGTAAATTACCCCAAATGGGGTAAATTTAAAAATTTTGGGGGTAATGCGTGCGGTATGAGAGACACCATATGCAACAATTTTAAGAGCAATTGGCTTGTTTTTGTTTACTTTGAAGTCTGGGGGTAATTTCATTTTACTCAAATAGATTTTTGGGTAATACCCAAAAAAGTTCCCCGACCCATGCCCTAGGCAGATCTAGAAATTGCGAGGCCCTAGGCCTATATATATGAAAATATGGACTTAATTATCGGTACTATACCAGCAATATTAGAATCCCGCATAGACAGAATATGCCAGCACTTAAAAATTAAACCAAACCAAAATAATCACGCATGGAAATTTTATAAGAAATATAAATAAACCATACAAATAAGTATAAATTATAATATGAATCAAGATTTGTATCGAAAATATAAGACAATGATTTCTAAGATTTATATAATATTATAGGTAATGAGTGACTTTCCATAGTATACAAACGTTTTTCATATGTGATGTATAAGAGATGTTGACATTTCATTTTTTATAATAGTGAGCGATCGACTTATCAGGCTAAATATTAATGCTTTAATATTTGGTTCAGATGCTCCTTGAATATTACAGCAATGCTTTTCTACTTTTCTTCGAGCTAAACTCTTCAATTAATTGAGAATAATCTAATGAATTTGTTATATCGTTTTCTATTGATAACATAGCTAATGATTGCAATCTCGCTTGAGACATGGTGGAACGCAAATATGTTTTAATAAGTTTGAGACGCGAGAAACTTCTTTCAGCCGAAGCAACAGTAACTGGGATGGTTAATACTATTCGAAGTGCAACATAAACATTAGGATAAATCTCACTTAGTTGTTTTTGCACTATATAAACAAGGGCATTTCCGAGATCTGTTTTCTCAGGTATAAACCTGCAAAGTACTTTAAGTTCTTCATAGAGTTCTAAATCATTAATATCACTTGAACAGAACGCGCAAAACGGCTTGAGCGAGGCCCCTTTGGCGCGAGGCCCTAGGCGATCGCCTAGTTCGCCTATAGCTAAATCCGGGCCTGTTAATATATATATATATATAATATATGATGATGAATAAAACCACGAAGGAAAGGAAACACAGAATGGTGCTCAAGCGCTTTCGTTTAATGAGTGTTCTTGAGGATGTCATTAGACGAAAGCGCTTGAGCACCATTCTGTTTCCTTTCCTTCGTGGTTTTATTCATCATAAATATTTTTCACGTGTTACTTTCGTGAAATAATTTTCATATATATATATATATATATATATATAATATATATATATATATATGCGCCTCGGTGGTGTAGTGGTTAGCATCACTGACCAAGGCATATATATATATATATATATATATATATATATATATATATATATATATATATATATATATAAGGAGGAACTGATACAAATGTGCAATCACGAAAGAAAGAAAAAGCAATCACCCCACAAATAACTAATTATTAAATTTCGGGTTTTTTGAAATTTGAACTTCTTCATCAAACTTTTTCTGCAAAACTATTCTTCATTCGTTACATACATACAAAAAATAACTTTTTTTAACCCCTTCAGTGTCCATTTTGCGCGTAACATAACGTAAACTAACGTAACTGTAGCCGCCCACGTTAAATATAAACAAAACACCGAAAGGGTTAAACAGTAAACACGACAGTTATCTCAAAAGTTATTTTCTTAATAAATTCTCCGCTGTTACTAAGCGCTGTTATTTACATATTCCTTGACAGAATATGCGTTGTACTCTATTTTTAGATTTTATCCGTTCATTTTACACTGTTTCTATACTGGTTTGAAGGTAATGAGGAGTCGAGGTGGGGGAGGGGGGTTCGACCCCCGATGGTGCTGGTAATATGGTAATTCGGAAATTAGCGCAATGGCCACGTTCCTCTGGTTTGAATTCTGTGACAGTTTCTGGTCCTTCTGACGCATTATTATTATCTTTATTAGTTATTCAGTAGTTCGTTTCATAATGAGATGAAGAGATTAGTTATTTTGGGGAAACTCGCTAACAACGCATTAAATGGTATCTTTGTCATCCAAAAACGAGCAATAAGGTTATTATCTGATGCTGATTTCCTTGATCACTCTAGTGCATTATTTAAAGAGCTAAACCTACTAAAGCTCAACGATATAACCAAACTGGCACATTTTATTTTTATTTACGAGTGTAAGAACAAAATCATTAATTTGCAATGGGTAAATAGATATTTTGTAACAAGAAATCCACTCGTATCAGACCAGAAATAGATCAAAGCTTGTTATACCTCAATTTAGATTGTTTTCATCTCAAAAACTACCCATTTTCATTGGATTGAAACTATGGAATGACTTAAATGCCGATATAAAAAATATTGTGAATGTAAATTTTTTAAAACAAGTTGAAATCCCGATTAATAATGGCATACTAACAAAAATCTAGGATTAATGTCCACTAATATTGTTTAATATTGTCCATTAATATTGTTTAATATTGTAATACATGTTTTAACTATTAATAATACTTATTTACTTATTTATTTATTTATTTATTATTATTCATTTATAACAACTAGCTGCTTATTTTTAATAAAAGCCCAGTAAAACCTAATGCTTAAAAGGGCCACATTAAATAAAATAAATAGTCGAGCTTCACAATTATTCATGTCATTGTTATTGTAAATCTATCTATTTTATTAGTTTCAACATATTTTCTTGTTGCAGGCTCCCCACCCCACCCACATCCCCTTCACAAGTAACAAGGGTATATTGGTCCAGTGTTGGACCATTAAATAAATTTTGGCCTATTGTTAACCCATATATCATATTGGGCCTAGTAAGAAGTAAATAGACAGCCCAGATTTTGCTGTAACAATTTGGCGTAAAAGATTCAACAATTCTGATCGTGTTGCTGGTTTTTTGGGCTTTTTACGTAAAGTCTTGTCTAGTATTGCCCACACGTGTTCTATGGGGTTCATGTCAGGGTACTGACTCGGCCAAGGAAGTCGTTTGATACCATTTCGCTCCTCCCATTCTTTCGTCTTTTTTGCAGTGTGGCATGGGGCTCCATCTTCCATGAACAGGCAGCTGTCTTTTTCAATTTGACCACTTGAGAATATTGGCATAAGTCCTTCTTCAAGGATAGAAATGTAGGAAACGAATATTAGTCATAATAATGGCAAAAAAATTGGATGCATACATTTTACCATAAAATTAAGGGTGTCTATTTACTTCTTGCATGACTCTCTCTCTCTCTCTCTCTCTCTCTCTCTCTCTCTCTCTCTATATATATATATATATATATATATATATACACACACGAGGTCTGTTCAAAATGTATCCGGACAGGGTGTTTATTTTTAGAACAAGGTCACGCTTGGAGTTGTGACTGTGCTAAACATGTCTCTGCATGTCGAGACAAGTTGACTAATAGGTTGCACTTCATTGTGAAGCGTCAGTCCACTGTGGTGAGCCGATAAAGTTAAACGTGTTTTGTTTTGAGGCGATTTCTTACGATGCACACCATGAATATGCTCCACAAGGACAAACAATCAACAAGGAATTTTACATTGAAGTTTTGAGATGTCTACGTGAAGCACTTGTCCAGCAATTTTTGTCCATAAATGCCCCCCCCCCCCCCCCCCAAGTACAGCAGCCTCTATATTCGCCGAATTTGGCTCCATGCGACTTTTTTTTTTGTTTCCGAAGCTCAAACAAACCCTGAAAGGACAACCGATTCGATGATGTTGAGACCATTGCAAGAAATTCGACGATCAGCTTTTGGCCATTCCGGAAAGTGCTTTCGAAAAGTGTTTTCAACAGTGGCAGAATCGTTGGGCAAAGTGTGTAGCTTCAGAAGGAGCGTACGTTGGGGAGATTAAGCCCCAAACCCTGTATGTACCACATTCTGACTATAATCGCATCAGTCCGGATACGTTTTGAACAAACCTTTTATATACTGGGCCAGGGTTGCCTTCTTTTCGCCGCGGTTGTTTCGCCGCAGTTGTTTCGCCGCAGATTGAATTCGCCGTGAATTCATTCGACGCAGTTCTATTCGCCGCCACATAAATACAAAGTTGAACCTGTCTATTAGTATACGACCAACCAACCAAATTCCAAGCCGATTAGTATATAAGATTATGCCCATAGATTTGAAAATCAGTTCCAACCCATCTCTTACAATGGCTACAAACGATATTGTTAGTAAAAGAGGAAAGGAGAAATTCGATCACAATGGATACCTATACGTGTTTGACAAGCATTCTCAAGCAGATAAAAGTGTGACATTTTAGAGATGTGAAGAAAGAGGACGATGTAATGGACGAATCCATACAAGGAATGGTGAAGTGATAAAGGAAGTGACTGGCCATTCTCATTGTGCGTGTGCCATTAATGTAGAGGTTGCTAAAGTGAAAACCAATTTAAAGCGCCGAGCAGAGCAATCTTTGGAGCCCCCAAGTGTTGTTGTTAATGAATGTGTGTCACAAATTTCCCAATCTGTTGAAGCCTCCGTGCCAGCACTTAGTAATATGAAGCAAATAGTTCGGAGAAAAAGAAATAAAATACAAGCAGCTCCTCAAAACCCAACTAACCTTGAAAATTTAGTAATTCCTGAGGGTTACAGTGTATAAACTTGGGGATGGCAGAGAAGAAAATTATCTTTCAGCTGATAGTGGCGTTGGAAACGAGAGAATAATCATATTTGGCAGAGAGACGTGGCTACAACATCTAGAATTTTAATTAGGAGTACTCTTTTAACAATCAAATTTTATATAATTTTTAATTGGAGTACATTTTTAACAAATAAATTTTGAGAATTTTTAATGTTTGCCTTTTAAATTAAAATCTAGAAAAAATAGAAAAATTAGGCTGCGGCGAATAGCACTGCGTCGAATGAATTCACGGCGAATTCAATCTGCGGCGAAACTACCGCAGCGAAAAGAAGCATCCCCACTGGGCCCATACTGGCCAATCGATTTTGTTACTTGAGGTACAGTATCGCTGGCTATTTCAAAACGTGCTTAAGATCACTATAATGTTCAAAAATGATGAAACCCTCGCCCACAAGCTTTTATCCTTCTGATCCCTGCAACAACAATAAGAACAGGTGCTCAAATGCCTTTATTATTATATATATATATATATATATATATATATATAGAGAGAGAGAGAGAGAGAGAGAGAGAGAGAGAGAGAGAGATGCTTGTGTGGAATTTAACATCGCTGAGTATCGTGTACACAAAGTGAATAAGCAAACTTGCCTGTTTTGAAGGTTAAATATGACATATTCCCAAAGATGGGCAGTTGCGCCGCAAAAAGTTGCGGCGCAAGATTTTTGGTTGCGCTTGCGCTTGCGGCGCAACTTTTTGAAAAGGGTTGCGCTTGCGCGTGCGGCGCAACTATTTCAGCAGAGTTGCGGTTGCGGTTGCGGCGCTACAAAAATCGTTGCGCGTGCCCACCACTGCATATTCCATCATGATGCTGTATCATTGTATTAAAAACTTTAATAATTCCCAGGTAACTAGATTAATAGCATTATAATCACACAAAATTTACTTTTACTTGCTAGTCTCTAAGTCTCAAACAATTGAATTAATATTTCGTCCGCAAAATCACTTCAGTTGATTTCTTTCAGTTATTATTAATTAATTTATCGTTATTTTATGTTTTATACTCTCTCTCTCTCTCTCTCTCTCTCTCTCTCTCTCTCTATATATATATATATATATATATATATATATATATCCCTGTCAGAATAAAAGAACCACCCTTCTGAAGCAATCAAATGGACATGTGACAGTTGTGACACCGTTCTCTTGAAACATGATGTCCTTCAGTCCTCTCAGAGAGCGCTCTACATAGAGCGTCCTACATACAGTAGAACTCAGTACAGACAGAGATGGGCACGATCTTGATCTTGAAGATCACTTTTATTATGGTGATCTTGATCTTGATCTAAGATCACTTTATTTCTTGTGATCTTGATCTTGAAGATCACTTTAGACTTCAAGATCACTTTTAATTTCAGATTCTTAAATATGCCGCTATGCGAATGTCATTTGTTTTTTGTCCAAGCGACATCTGGTGGCAACTTTGTTCAACACCGACTGTTTATGTTTTCTGTTAGTTGGGTGACTTGCGTCATGCGTGGGCTCATGGAAGGTGTAGTTGCTGTGGAATTTAGGCTCGTAAAAAGTGTAATTTACTGTGCAATTATGTTAAAAGTGTTCTATTAATATATTATTATATATAGGCATAAAATATAGCCTATAGGTCCGTATTCATAATAAATTAATTCTAAACATATTTTATTTACAGATTGAATTTTTTAATAATGAGTGCAATTTTACAACTTCAACAGGCTCCCAAGGGAACCAAATATTCTAGGTTGTCACCAGAACAGTATTCAATATATTTAGATAACAATGTTGGTAATAAAGATCAATCTGTGCTATTGAACGGAAAATATTTTCAAATTGTCGAAAAAACTGGAAACAGTATCAAAGTTATTTGTAGGCAGTGTACAAAGAAAACTACAATTCTGTCTGCTGGCCTCGACTCAACAAGCAATCTTCTGAGGCACCTCAGGGTTAGTACTACTTAGTAACTAAGTAGCAAAGCTGGGCACAAACCGTTAATCCGTTAATCGTTAATTAACGAAGTTAACTTTTTCGTTAACGATTTAACTTTTAAGTTAACTTTGAAAATCATTATCGGACTAATTAACTTCCGTTACATTTAACTTCCGTTAACTCAAGTCCGTTAACCCAAAAAATTCATAAATAAACGTTTAAAAGTTTCTATTATTTTCAGTGCTGAGCAGGTGCGCAATTAATCCGCCACTGTTAATAGTGATGAACGAATTTCCATTTCCGCAGTGCAAAATCAGGCGATATATTTGTTTCCGTCGCCACAATTTGTGTCTTACCAAATATGGTAGTTATTTATGGCATTGGTTTGAGCAAAACATGGTCGACTGTAAAATCAGGCGGAAAGATTTGCCATTTGAGTTGAATGTTTCAACTTCTTTCAAGAAATATCACGAGCATTTTAAGGCACTAAAATATATATGTAACAATTACAACAAATAACTACATTCGTTTCATTTGCAGTCTGTCTCTTGCGCAACATGTTTGTGCTAGTGAATATTTAAAAATAATCGTTGTCAAGTAAGTCATGTATATTTATAATATGTCTGTGAGTACCTTATTAGTAGTCTCCTTGATACATTTCAAGAACCATAAAACTGATCAGGTAAGATTTCAATTCTCATGTCACTTTGATGACATAAATTAAGTCAATTGATGTCTTACAATGGGAGCGTTTTCACCTTAACCCTTTATGTCCTGGCGGTACTTCTAGTTACCACATCTTTAAAATCTCCATAATTATTTTCCTACCCGGTTGATCCTGCCGGTACTTTCAAGTCCCAATGTGAATTAGTTTCTTTATGAGATAATAGATGGCGTTGAGAAGTAAATGTGAGCGTGTGGCGCCAGAGGCTGGAGACCTGGCTGGAGACCAACTCCAAGGACTTGCTGACAGATGCTGCCTTCTTGGGTGAGCAAGTGTTGGTGGACTTGTTCATCAAGTTCAACACAGCCATCCCCTCCAGTGCTGCAGTGGAGCGTTTGTTCTCTATGGGCAAGGACATCCTGAGGGCCTAGAGATCATCCCTGTCTGATGAAAACTTTGATATGCTAATTTTCATGAAGGGCAACATGCATCTCATGGACAAAATGGAGAACGAGAAGAAGAGGGAAAATTAAATTATATATATATTGTGTTTTTAATTTTTTTTATAATAAAAGTTAACGTTAACGGTTTATCGGTAACTTCCGTTACATGTTTAACGAATTAACGGATTAACGGTTAACGAAGTTAACTTTTTGGTTAACAGATTAGCGGTTAACGAAGTTAACTTTTTGGTTAACGGTGCCCACCACTGTTAGATCCTTTATGGAACTCATACAGCATCACATGTCGAATATGCTCTTTCGTGGGCTCCATGTTTTTTCAATTACTGTAATATCGTAGGGGTAGCGTTGTAACTGTATGAAAAACACCAGAGAAAATATTCATTAGCCTAATCCTACACTAGCCTAAGCCTACACTAGCCTAAGTCATTCTGTATCATTTTGTATCGTGATAAAACATGTGCGAACCTGTCGCCGCGTGTATTTTGCAACATTTCTAAAACTATTTCACATTATCTTGAGGTTGTTCTATTATCTATCGTCCGTTTTCTAATCGAGCGGGTATATATATATATATATATATATATATATATATATATATATATACACACGAGGTCTGTTCAAAAAGTATCCGGACAGGGTGTTTATTTTTAGAACAAGGTCACGCTTGGAGTTGTGACTGTGCTAAACATGTCTCTGCATGTCGAGACAAGTTGACTAATAGGGTTGCACTTCATTGTGTAGCGTCAGTCCACTGTGGTGAGCCGATAAAGTTAAACGTGTTTTGTTTCGAGGCGATTTCTTACGATGCACACCATGAATATGCTCCACAGGGACAAACAATCAACAAGGAATTTTACATTGAAGTTTTGAGATGTCTACGTGAAGCACTTGTCCAGCAATTTTTGTCCATAAATGCTCCCCCCCCTCCCCCCAAGTACAGCAGCCTCTATATTCGCCAAATTTGGCTCCATGCGACTTTTTTTGGTTTCCGAAGCTCAAACAAACCCTGAAAGGACACCGATTCGATGATGTTGAGACCATTGCAAGAAATTCGACGATCAGCTTTTGGCCATTCCGGAAAGTGCTTTCGAAAAGTGTTTTCAACAGTGGCAGAATCGTTGGGCAAAGTGTGTAGCTTCAGAAGGAGCGTACGTTGAGGGAGATTAAGCCCCAAACCCTGTATGTACCACATTCTGTCTATAATCGCATCAGTCCGGATACGTTTTGAACAAACCTTTCATATACTGGGCCAGGGTTGCCTTCTTTTCGCCGCGGTTGTTTCGCCGCAGTTGTTTCGCCGCAGATTGAATTCGCCGTGAATTCATTCGACGCAGTGCTATTCGCCGCCACATACATACAAAGTTGAACGTTTTGTCATTTATTTACATAATATAAATTAAAAAATAAAAATGACCAACCAACCAAATAAAAATGACCAACCAACCAAATTACCTGTCTATTAGTATACGACCAACCAACCAAATTCCAAGCCGATTCGTATATAAGATTATGCCCATAGATTTGAAAATCAGTTCCAACCCATCTCTTACAATGGCTACAAACGATATTGTTAGTAAAAGAGGAAAGGAGAAATTCGATCACAATGGATACCTATACGTGTTTGACAAGCATTCTCAAGCAGATAAAAGTGTGACATTTTGGAGATGTGAAGAAAGAGGACGATGTAATGGACGAATCCATACAAGGAATTGTGAAGTGATAAAGGAAGTGACTGGCCATTCTCATTGTGCGTGTGCCATTAATGTAGAGGTTGCTAAAGTGAAAACCAATTTAAAGCGCCGAGCAGAGCAATCTTTGGAGCCCCCAAGTGTTGTTGTTAATGAATGTGTCTCACAAATTCCCCAATCTGTTCAAGCCTCTGTGCCAGCACCTAGTAATATGAAGCAAATAGTTCGGAGAAAAAGAAATAAAATACAAGCAACTCCTCAAAACCCAACTAACCTTGAAAATTTAGTAATTCCTGAGGGTTACAAAGTGTATAAACTTGGGGATGGCAGAGAAGAAAATTATCTTTAGCTGATAGTGGCGTTGGAAACGAGAGAATAATCATATTTGGCAGAGAGACGTGGTTACAACATCTAGAATTTTAATTAGGAGTACTCTTTTAACAATCAAATTTTATATAATTTTTAATTGGAGTACATTTTTAACAAATAAATTTTGAGAATTTTTAATGTTTGCCTTTTAAATTAAAATCTAGAAAAAATAGAAAAATTAGGCTGCGGCGAATAGCACTGCGTCGAATGAATTCACGGCGAATTCAATCTGCGGCGAAACTACCGCAGCGAAAAGAAGCATCCCCACTGGGCCCATACTGGCCAATCGATTTTGTTACTTGAGGTACAGTATCGCTGGCTATTTCAAAACGTGCTTAAGATCACTATAATGTTCAAAAATGATGAAACCCTCGCCCACAAGCTTTTATCCTTCTGATCCCTGCAACAACAATAAGAACAGGTGCTCAAATGCCTTTATTTATATATATATATATATATATATATATATATATATATAGAGAGAGAGAGAGAGAGAGAGAGAGAGAGAGAGAGAGAGATGCTTGTGTGGAATTTAACATCGCTGAGTATCGTGTACACAAAGTGAATAAGCAAACTTGCCTGTTTTGAAGGTTAAATATGACATATTCCCAAAGAGGGGCAGTTGCGGCGCAACATTTTTGGTTGCGCTTGCGGCGCAACTTTTTGAAAAGGGTTGCGCTTGCGCGTGCGGCGCAACTATTTCAGCAGAGTTGTGGTTGCGGCTGCGGCGCTACAAAAATCGTTGCGCGTGCCCACCACTGCAGATATACGTTAAATGCAAAGGTGGGCAGTTGCGGCGCAACATTTTTGGTTGCGCTTGCGCTTGCGGCGCAACTTTTTGAAAAGGGTTGCGCTTGCGCGTGCGGCGCAACTATTTCAGCAGAGTTGCGGTTGCGGCTGCGGCGCTACAAAAATCGTTGCGCGTGCCCACCACTGCATATTCCATCATGATGCTGTATCATTGTATTAAAAACTTTAATAATTCCCAGGTAACTAGATTAATAGCATTATAATCACACAAAATTTACTTTTACTTGCTAGTCTCTAAGTCTCAAACAATTGAATTAATATTTCGTCCGCAAAATCACTTCAGTTGATTTCTTTCAGTTATTATTAATTAATTTATCGTTATTTTATGTTTTATACTCTCTCTCTCTCTCTCTCTATATATATATATATATATATATATATATCCCTGTCAGAATAAAAGAACCACCCTTCTGAAGCAATCAAATGGACATGTGACAGTTGTGACACCGTTCTCTTGAAACATGATGTCCTTCAGTCCTCTCAGAGAGCGCTCTACATAGAGCGTCAGTAGTATAGCCGCAAAAGGGGAGAGTGCAAGAATGTTGCAGGTTATTATGTAATGTTGCAAAGGGGGGTGGGGTTGTTGCAAAGGGGGTGGGGGGAAACGTGGAGGCGGCGTTATCCCACAAGAGAAAGGAGAGAAAGGAGGAGGAGAGGTGTTCACCTGGCAGGAGCCAAGTGCACATTAAGACTTCAGCCGAGTTGGCGTTGTTTTATAGGCTCCTAATCAGCCAGTTGGCGTAAATGGCTTGAGTTGCCAGATACCGCGATACCATTGTATACATTATTATAGACTCCTAATCAGCCAGTTGGCTGTAAATGGTTGTCAGATACCTCTTTTTAGCAGTATTATTGTATATATTATTATTATATACGCCTAATCAGCCAGTTGGCTGTAAATGGCTTGAGTTGCCAGATACCTCTTTTAGCAGTATTATTGTATACATTATTATTATATACGCCTAATCAGCCAGTTGGCTGTAAATGGCTTGAGTTGCCAGATACCTCTTTTAGCAGTATTATTGTATACATTATTATATTATATACGCCTAATCAGCCAGTTGGCTGTAAATGGCTTGAGTTGCCAGATACCTCTTTTAGCAGTATTATTGTATACATTATTATATACGCCTAATCAGCCAGTTGGCTTAGAAGGCTTAAATGTTGCCAGATACCGCAATACCACTGTATACATTATTATATTTCGAATACCGGTAGTAGAAGGCATAACAATTAAGTAAAACAACATTGCATCATTCTGTTTATTATAAATATATAGAAAATAAATATACATTTGAGGAATATGCATATAACAGTACAGGAAATATATACACACACACAATTATGGATATATATAAAATAAAATATACATTTCAAATAAATATACACTTCAATAGAAATATGTACATAACAGTACAGGAGAAATATACACACACACACACAATTATGGAGATATATTTATAAAATAAATATACTTTTCAAATAGAAATAAATATACATTTCAATAGAAATATGCGTATAATCAGTACAGGAGAAATGTCAAGCAAAATATAAATACAATTCACTTTTTTTTCAAAATACTAAACTCGGTCTTAATCGAGTTTACAATTACATCATTATTGCTCTGCATTACGCAGTATATGCGGCTTAATAATATTTCACCGCTTAAAGTATAGGGAAACTTGTACTCGATATGAAGGGCTTTCATATCGTTCAGTACTATTTTTGTTCCCACTTTACAACCGGTTGGTAAGTCATCTTTAAATACGTCTAGAATACAATCAAAAGCACGCACAAAGAGTTCATCGTTAGCTACATTATTAAACACAAGTTTATAAGAACGCTTTTCCAATCGAGGGTTTATTTCTACCGACTCGAGCTTTTCAATCGTGAACTCACTCAACATAGCGGCAATTGAAATAATCTTCTAAATCGTTACGACAACTGCGCGTTATATAAAGAAATAGTTCTTCAGGGTGAACGGTGTAGGTGAGCTCAGCCTTGTACCGATCAATTGCTTTGTACCAAAGTTCATGGTATTTCAAAGAGTCTAAACTTTTTAAATAAACATCCAGCACTAGACCATTCTCACCAGCCCTACACTCGGTAAACCCATCGAGCAGAGCGGTGTATGCGTATTCAATACTGTATCAAAATAAAACATATCCGTAACACGCGCGTCTAATATAGGTTTCAGTTTACGGAATCCGACGATTTCAAACATTCTGTCGAGGATGAAACGGTTTCGCGTAGGAATAAGAGCGTTATTATCAGAAGCATTCTTCCACATCAACCGTATATCAATGCACGGCCGATCGTTATTTATACACAACGTACATACAACGGCGTATGAGGGTGCGTCACTAATCTGCTCTCTTCTTGTACCTACGTTAGCAGGTATTTTATAACGATCTTCACTCCACTTCTCAACTATCACAAAGATTCTATTCATCTCCTCGATACTTAAATAAACCCGTTTGTTTGTCGGTCTACATTCCGTTTCCAGTACATAGCTAATGGTACCGGAATTACGCCTGAACACGCTCAACGATTTCGTCACCGACACATCGTACGAGGCGTTGAGAATGCTGCTCAAAGGAAGTTCCATCGTATTCGAGGAGCGCACGTCCACTCGGCTCAAGCTCTGAGATAACTATGACCGTGTGAGGCACGCAGGTAGGCAGGAATGGTTCGACGGGCGGCTGACTCGATGATACGTGAATGGGCTTGTTCCGCGAGTCGAATTGTTGTACCGGTACAAGAATATCACTACCAGCCTACGCATCAGACATTTTGGATAAGAACTAGGAACATTTTATGTTTTACTAAACATCCACACTCCGGCGCACTATTTGAGAGGAACATATGTTCATATTTTTCCTTTCTGCCCATCAAACGATACTCGTCTCTAAACTCTGTTAAAAATTCACGCAGGGCACTAGCCACAACCTCACTACGAACCTCATCATGATATACGTTAATATAGTGATAAAAATACTTAAGATTGTCCATGATCACGAGATTCACATTTCCAGTCGTAGGGTATGAGTAATCGACATGGTGTAGCATGACGTAATACCGCTTGTCACACCACCCATCAGCAAGACTCATTATCCATACCTGCTGCTTCTCTTCTGCACGCGTTGTTTCTTTTACTTCACGGTGTATGTGAGACTTTATAAAGTTTAGCTCTGCAGTATACTTCAGCACATCGTCTGTGCAACGAAAGCCTTCAACGGTCTCACCAGAACATCCGTAGAGTATTTGTACATCTTGGAACTTCGCACAATCCAATGTGTTTTTAAAAGAGGCATAGGAGGGATGAATAGGAAGTTTTTCGGTATCCACCACATCCTGGCACTTTACTGAATACCATTTCGTAAACGTTGTACAAGCAATATTAAAGGTAGCCATTTGAATACACGTCTGATCTGAATACACGTCTGATCTCTCGGGCTTACTGCGGTCGACTGACCACGCAGGGACTCCCAGATAGTAGCATGACTCACGGTCTTACAGTGGGCGGAGCTTAGAACTTTCACCTACACACACACACACACACACACACACACACACACACACACACAAAGGAGAAAGTGAAACGCTATTTGAAACATGATTTATTTAATAAACGAGATATTCAAGTTATATATATTTACAAATACGATTTAATAAACGAGATATTCAAGTTATATATATATATATATATATATATATACAGGGTGGGCGGAAAGTAGCTCCCTATTTTGGATTGGTAAAAAAATACGTATATTATCCATTTATTTCAGAAGAAATAATATGAAAAGGTAGGCATACATGGTAGGTTTTCTCTAAAATTCAATGTGGGCTCCAACTCTTTCCACCAGCTTCTGGAGCCGCCCAGGAATGGCGTCCACTGACTTTAGCAGGAACTCCGGCGGGATGGAGGACATGACTTCCCGAATTCGGTCCTCCAGTTCTTCCAATGTCCTCGGTTTGGTGCGGTAGACTTCTTCCTTTACCCACCCCCAAAGAAAGAAGTCGCACGGTGTCAAGTCGGGGCTCCTGGCTGGCCATTGATGTGGACCACGACGACCCATCCAACGCCCAGGGAAGTGGGCATCCAGCCACTCACGGACAACAAGAGCGAAGTGCTGAGCGGTACCTTGCTATGTTGCGAACGAGGTCTGGCCGGTTGTCAGCACATGGGAGAACATCGACGATCTGATATTTATGCAAGATGGCGCCCTCCGCACTTCGCTCTTGTTGTCCGTGAGTGGCTGGATGCCCACTTCCCTGGGCATTGGATGGGTCGTCGTGGTCCACATCAATGGCCAGCCAGGAGCCCGACTTGACACCGTGCGACTTCTTTCTTTGGGGGTGGGTAAAGGAAGAAGTCTACCGCACCAAACCGAGGACATTGGAAGAACTGGAGGACCGAATTCGGGAAGTCATGTCCTCCATCCCGCCGGAGTTCCTGCTAAAGTCAGTGGACGCCATTCCTGGGCGGCTCCAGAAGCTGGTGGAAAGAGTTGGAGCCCACATTGAATTTTAGAGAAAACCTACCATGTATGCCTACCTTTTCATATTATTTCTTCTGAAATAAATGGATAATATACGTATTTTTTTACCAATCCAAAATAGGGAGCTACTTTCCGCCCACCCTGTATATTATATATATATATATTTACAAATAGATACGATTATATACAAGACGTGTGAGTTAGAAGCATCATTGGTATCCAAAGGGTACGGTATCATAGGTACCAGGTATCTGGTAACGTTTCCTATAGGTGTTACGGCACACCATCGTACCCCTAAGTTCCTTCACGCCCCCCAGCTTCTGCGCCCGAAAATTGTGGGTGCCTACAATTAGTTGGGGAGGTTGTTCATCCAAACATACTAGATCCTTCAACGACTCAAAGTTAACAACCTCCCGATTCGCATGGTTGAGCGTAATACCCTTTGCCTTCACGATATATTTCATTCCTCCCCCACCCTGACCCGTACCCCATAAGTCTTAGGTCCTGTTGAGGCAAAAGAGTCGGCGTATGCGTTGTCCCCATACTCATCCTTGATCTCATCAGTGAGCTCGCCGAGGAACTCCCCAATAGTGGGCATGTATTCACCCTCCCTCTCTGTGAATATCACGCTATCTGTATCGGCATACAATACTCTCCGCCCAAGAGAATGCAATAGACCCCAAAGTTTTATACGGGCGTAGGCTGTTGTGAAGCTGGCCACAGGTATGTTTGTAACCCTTGAGGTATCTGTGGCAAATTCAGTGTTGTTGTACTTTATTACGTAAGTATTACCTACATTTACGATCTCCATGACCTCTTTATCGGGGGCATTGGCATAATCCCAGACATCGCTATAACTTTGTGCCAAATGAATGCTCCCTCTGCCGGTATTCTGCGCAAATTTTCCCCATAGACTGTTTAGACACAACTTTGCACTAAAGCGCTTGCCAGGATTCTTTACAATTTGGACACGATCAAGTTGTATACCTTCGCGGTCGCGGTAACGTTGAATATAGGCAGACTTTTCATCTTCGGTATCAACTCCTCGCGGATACCCTGATACCTCAACCTTATCCTTCAAAAAGGTGTTTATATATGGTGTGAAAAGGTTGGGTAGCTTCTGAAACCTCCACACCTCATGTATCTTCAGTATTCTATAACCATGGCGCACGGCTAGGGCCAACTCAGGACTTGTATATACGCCTCTGATCTTACGCTGGTGGGGTATATGGTTACAATCGCCGTTATCCTCTTCCGCGCACCACGCACAGGGGAAACATGAGCTTGTCGTCGATAACGACAGGTAAGATCGGCATCCATAAATTGCGTGGGGGGAGTACGTCTACGAAAGAGATCCCAAAGTAACGATCATTCAAATTTTTTGAAAATTCATTGATGGATGGTAGGCTAGGTCCCACCAGTTTCTCAGGAGCGCCCACGGGGTACGGATGGCTCTTCATCACGTATGGGTATAAAGAACAGAAATCGTAGTAATGGAGCTTCACGCCCTCCGTAGGTGGGAAGTATAGTCTGAAAGGATTTGTACGTCCTCCAAACAAGCTATCACCACATTTAGAGGATCCAGCACCATTGAACGCTTGATCGCTTTTATTTCCTCACGGTACACCTCGTCTGTCTCCATCCGTGCATCATATTCATGCTCCCACAAGACTTTGTGAGTGAACTGTGATCCTATAAGTTGATCGCGGGTGCGGGTCGATGCAAGACAGTCGGCAGGAGACCTACCGTGGTTATCTCCGGTGACTCCGCACTCAGGACGGGGGCATCCATGCCACCAGCAACCGTTAAAGGAGTACACAGTCTTCACACCAGTGACACGGTTTTCACTTAACCCATCAACCCAAAAAACACGTCCATTAATCTTAATGGGTACTTCACCCGTGTTGCGGGCGTGCTTTATGTATACACCTGTCTGTTGCTGTAGGTGTATGAGCCAGTAAATAGCCTTGTGCCCGTAACTGCGGGGATTGTTTCGGTGAATAATGGCTAAGGTGTCTTTCGGCATGAAGTTATTCTTGAACACCGTAAAACATAATGATGCGATGGTGGTTGCGACTTGCAGTGGATCGCATTTGAAACGGGCTATGTACATCCTTCTAAAGGCCTGGAAACATACTCTAAGCACGCGCACATCATTCACGCAATAACGCTCACATTCATCAGCTATATTATAAGGGTTACTTTCATTAAAACTGTCGTAGTATCGATCAAAGTCTTCACGTTCATCCATACAGTCAAAATAATGTTTGGGGGGTGGTGGGCCTACGTAGTTTAAAGTCTCGCTGGTGAGGAAATGTATGGGAAGTATCCTTTGGAAACTTCAGCTGCTACTCCCATCACCTTGGGTAGCTTTGCTAATTTACAAGGTGTGAATAATAAAGTATCTTTAAATTGTACATTGCCTCTTATCTGCATCTGTATTAATTTGTTGCCTCTTTTCAATGGATCACCTGTAAATATCTCAGAGGATTCGTGTTCAAGCAACTCCTTATAAAGGAACTGCGTGTCAAACTTTGCCCCGTTATGGGCGAGAATATACACAGTCATTTTTTTGAACTTGTCGGCTAACTTGACAATATAGGACACAAATAGTTTCACAGGACTATCGCGGACATTCGTTTTAAAAACGTTTGTCCGTTTACCGCATTTGGGGCACTCGTCACATTCGATACCCATACACTCATCACAGATGGTCTGGCTCACAAGTAAATGTGGAATTACCTCTTTGGTTTCAGCGTTCGTATATGTTTCTATATCGTAGTATACAGTTATACAAGGGTTATTTTTAGGCTTAGCATCTTTCATATAACATACATGCTTTACTCCATCCGCCTTATATTCCTCCTGGCATGTAGGACAGTGAATTACGTCACACTTGTGCTTAAATTTTCCCCAATTATCCATTGTGTGAAACATACCACATTCACAGATTCTCATTTTCCTGCACGTGCCAATTGATTTATGGAAATCAAAACAGCTATTATTGAAAAATGTGCGTCTACACACATCACAGTCTCTCTTCTCAGCTTCAACTACACGGCTTTCACATTTGGTGCTCTTACACTGCTCACATACCATGTGACATTCTTTACAATGTCTCACTATATCATCCGCAAACTCGAGGCACCCCTTACACAAATCATGATGTCTCCCATATTTTCGACTTTTGTCATAACTCGCGTAAAGCCACCTTATATTACGGATGGGGAGATACGTTGCCCCTGACAATCCACAATCCTAAAATAAGTAGGGGCCTTGTACGATCTCTCACACAGCTTTTAAAAACATACACAGTCCTACGACGATCATCCAATCCAAACACAACTATGCGGACATTCATTTCCTGTTCTACCCTTCTCAGCTCTTCAGGACCCATATTACAGTCAAATTCAAGTTCACAGTCTGCAGCTAGTTTACGGGCACGCTCCACGACTGTAGGCAACCAAATTTTTTGAGTTCGTGTATTTTGTACAGTAAACATACGTGCTAAGAGTACTGCTATAAAGCCGCAACCACGATCGACGTTTATATGCCGTCTATAAATAGCTTGAGAATTGAAGTTAAGAGTATACGGTATGGCACTATGACCCGCAACACGGTATACATGGTCAATATTTACCGTGAAGTTGTCCATATTGAAGGCTATACTACTTTGGGCGGCTTGCATTATACGCCCTAATATATATTCTACATCTTCAGCCGCCAAACGTCTAAATGGCACTATCACCCAATAATCGTCTACATCACCGTCATTGACCCGAATCCAAAGGACAGACTCGTCCTGACTTCACGCTCGTCACGATTCTGAAGAGCAAACTCTATAATACGCTCTACAACCCGGCGTAGTCCGCGCTCAATTCCACTGCTATACATGACTCTAGGGTCGACCCTGACTCTATACCGATTTCTAGTCAAGGCTGGGTGGGGGCTGCGGATCGCACCAATTCCAGCATTATACCATCCTCAACAGAACGGGGGGCGGAATTAGTGGATATATTAGCGGAATGTGCTGCTGATGGGGGCCCTGTTGCGTAGGAGGTTGATGGTTGGGGCTCTATTATTGTAGACTTAACAGAACGGGGGGCGGCGGATGAATAAGGGGATATATTAGGTGCTGCTGGGGTGTTGTTGCGTAAGAGGTTGAGGGTTGGGGATCTATTACGCTGCAACAGACGCGTATTTCGGTCGCTTTATACCTGACGTGGGTATCTCATACCTCCGCTTTGGACGTGTTATCGGTATCGCTGGTGAGGGTTCAGGGGAGGAGATCACAACTACACTGTCGTCGAGGTCATCCGTAATGATGGGCTGCTCTACCTCATCGTCATTCACGGTTCTGTGGGAGAAGAAATATAAGGATCAGCACTCAAAATTTGTAATATTTTGTAAATGACTCACTTAGGAGTGTGACGTGTTAGAAATGGACTCTGTAGAAAAATTCAGATTCACGAGCCCATCCACATGTATTATATCTGGACCTACAGGATGTGGAAAAACTGTGTTTATGCTTAAAATCATTAAAGAAAAGGGGGAGATGTTCTCGAAATTTGTGCATAAAGTTATATGGTGCTATTCGACGTATCAATCAGTGTTCAACGAGTACCAAGATGATATTTTGTTCCACAAAGGCGTATATGACGTTAATTCGTTAAAGGGAAATGAACATACAATCGTTGTAATTGACGATCTCATGTTGGAGATGGATAAAACGTTTGCCGAGACATTTACAGTATTCTCCCACCATCTTAACATAAGCGTGTTCTTCATCAATCAGAATCTATTTTTAAAAAATAGATACATGCGCGATGTGTCGTTAAATACGCAATATCTAGTCTTATTCGCGCAACGTAGAGATGTATCACAAATTGGGGTATTAGCGAATCAAATGTTCCCGAATCAGCGTAAGGAGTTTTTGGAAGTTTATAAAGAAGCTACAAGCACGCGTTACGGATATTTGCTTTGCGACCTTCATCCGCGAAACACGTTTAGAGTGCTTCTGCGAACGAATATATTTCCAAACGAGCCTGAAACGGTGTATATTCCAGAATGACAAAGAGACTAAAGAAATACCGTGAATTAATAAAAATCTATCATCGACTGCCCCGGGCAATGCAGCAGATGTTTATTAAAAATATCGATGCCGACTTTTTAAAATGCATCTGTGAAATCTGTCTTAACGTTATAAATTGCAATGTATCAATGAAAACCCATCAGAAGGCTCGCCTACGCCGCTACAAGAACATAATACGTGCACTCGCTCGTAAAAGCCAAACTGTAGCGAAGAAAAAACGAATTATTGTACAAACAGGAGGGTCATTTCTCCCCATCTTATTTTCAGTTTTGGGTCCTTTACTGACTAGATTAATATAATGAAGAAAGTGGTAGTGATTCCCCACGAGGTGTACGCCTCACTGCAAAGAGACACGGATCTAGATCCCCGTAAAAGCAGACTTAAAAGAATGGAAAGCGAATTGTTAGCCCTATTAAACAGTGAAAAAACACCTGATGAGAAAAGAATCTTATACCAAGAAGCTCTGCAGAAATTTCTTCACGAGTACGAAAATTATAAGAGCCCTACAGAGATTCCTGTGGTTATTAGGCACAGCACGGGGGACGATGGCGACATAGGACCTGTACCCGACGACACAGCTGACCAACCAAAAAGATTAGCCACACAACATATCGAACATGTATTAAAAAATACCCTCCCACTTACATTGAGGAGTAAAGGCTTAAGTCTTTATAATCTATTGAATGAGGATCCCGCCATACAATGGACCGATACAGGGGAGATCATTGTGGAAGGATCAAAGGTACAGGGATCGAATATCGTAGACATTGTCCATGATCTGGTGAGAAAGTGGGATAGGCCATCACCATCAGGATGGAAGCATATTAAAGCAAGACTACAACAAATAAATGTCCCTAAAACGTTGATAGGAAATCTGAACAGGTTAAAAGACTTGGAACATGCAACGCCTGTGACACAATTGAAGGCGCCGTCACCCCCGGCGGTAACACCTTTGAAGAGGAGCAAGAAGAGGTTAAACCAACCCTACCCACGTGCCTCTAAAATACGCAAATGGCTAACGTATTAACTAAACGCTATTATGACATTTCTACCCCATCCTCTTACGGCGGCGTAGATAGACTGTACAGAAGTGTTTACGGAGTAGGAAAAAAAGATGTTGAAAGATTTTTGAGGGAGCAGGACGCTTATACGCTTCATAAGCCTGTGAGAAAAAGGTTTAAAACAGCCAAGACAACGGCTTCCTCGATTGATTCTATTTGGCAAGCAGATTTAACAGACATGCAAAGATATTCTGTGTATAACGATGGTTACCGCTACATTCTATTCATAATAGACGTATTCTCTAGATATCTGTGGCTAGTTCCTCTGAAAAATAATTCACCTGAAACAGTTGCTAAAGCCACCAAAACGCTAATGTTAAAAGAAAACAGGGTTCCTGGCTATTTTTGTACGGATATGGGGAAGGAGTTTATAGGCCGTGCTTTTCAGAATATGTTGACAGAGTTTAATATCAGCTATTACACAACCAATTCTATACATAAGGCTTCTTTAGCTGAAAGAGTTCAGCGCACCATAAAGGAACGCATGCACCGTTATTTTACACATAAAAACACATACAGATTTCTAGACATTCTGGAATCATTGGCATCATCCTACAACCGCTCACACCATCGCACGATTGGGGCAACACCTAACGAAGTTTTAGAAAGAGGTATGCTCCCGAGAAGAGATGGATCACCACCACCACCACACTCTGCGCGCTTCAAAATCAATGATTATGTAAGGCTGTCGCGTTCGGGGAATAAATTCGCAAAGGGTTTTGAGCAAGGATGGACACGCGAGATTTTTAAAGTTAGGGCTGTGAGACCTAAAGGTGAGATAATGATGTATTACATTGAAGATTTGAATGGGGAAGAAATCTCAGGAGGCTTTTACCGCGAGGAATTGCAGAAAGTTGCGTTTAATTTAGAAAAAAATGTGTTTAAAATTGAGAAAATTTTAGGAAGCAAAGGTTCAGGAAGGAGAAAAATGTACCTGGTGAAATGGCTAGGGTACCCAGAAAGCTTCAACACCTATATAAAAGCTGATGCAATAATGAAGCTTAAATAGTATGCAACATGGCTCCTAACCATTTCTACGTCACACTCCCGTCCTCATCGTCCCTGTCTGTACACCCTAACAACACGCTAGCCAACTTTGTAACATAACTCCATGGGCACATTGAATTGGGTCGTGATTCGTATGAGGTGGGGATATGCGAAATTCAGCTGGACACCGTCTTTTTAAATATTGAACATAAAGAAACCGTTTTTACGATTCTTAGAGACATTGACGAGTGTGAAAAAGCTGGGGTAGCTATGGATGAAACTATGCGCATCGCTCGGACTAAGATTGCACGGTATTACAGTACAGAAGTAAGACTAGGGCCGGGTCAATATGGTTCGGCCGAGGATGTTGTGAGAGGCTTAAACGTAAGTTTAAGAAACTCAAACCTTACGAATGATTTAGTATATGAAATCGTAAACAACCCTGCACATACACTAATCCTAAAATCAAAGACTAACAGACGTCTTAAAGAACATAGAAAGTTCAAAATTCTAACCAACGGCCGATATAGCGCAGCCTTCCAAAGAGACACATTTCACGAGACACAGTATAACTTGTCCAGATTAATGTATCAATTGAAGATGGAGAAATTGGCTGAAAGGTCCCCAGACATGTGCTATATTTACAGTAATATAGTGGAGCACCAGTTTGTTGGGGATACCCAGGCACGCCTGCTGCGCATTGCTCACATCCCCAACCATAGAGGAAGGAGTTTGAGTATTACATATGACAGACCCCATTATGTGAATGTCGCAACTAATTTAATAAAATATCACAATATATATAAGAACGATTGAGGGCGAAAACTTCCCATTCGGTAACGGGAGCTTAACAGTGAAGCTACACTTTCGACGCACTGAGTTATAATGGATAGAAAGCCTTTCATCGTCTATCGAGGGATGCGATACCAGCGCGGTATGGACTTGGATCCATTTTTTCATCCATACTACGTACGGCTGTTCCTTTGCTGAAGAGGGGTGCCAGATACCTTGGAAGGAAAGCGCTACAATCAGGCCTTAACACTGCAGAAGACATATTGGCCGGGGCTAAACCTAAAGAAGCTCTAAAAAAAACATTTAAAGCGTACACGGAACGAAATCATCAAAGATGCAAAGAGAAAAATGCGTGGTGGCGGGAAGAAGAAGAGGGCTCCCCGGAAGAAGAAGGGGTCACGTGGTATTAAACGTAAAAGGCTATCAAAAAAGAAATGCTGTAAGCGAATGAAACCTATGGTTGACCACTTTTTTGACTGATATAAGCTAAGGATATTGATCTCATGAATCATAGTTTGTTTACCACTTGTCGAGAGAGGAGTCACTATTTCGCCATGGCACGCTTCATCCACCCATGTAGTTCACAATGCTGTAAATCGGAGCTGTCCTTTTTTGAGCTCCCGCCAACCCAAGTTTCTATTGAGCACAGTGACTTTATTACAATTAACCCTTTAAACACAATTAGTTCCCCGAGTGCACCTATAGAATTCGTGATACCCAGCTCAGGTCCTTACTTTTTTGATCCAAGCTGTGTGCACATGTACGCTAAGCTACGTATAGCCCATTCTGATGGAACGGTCTGCGATGACAAATATGCTGTATACCCTGAAACAAACTTTCTGCACGCCATATTCAACCAGTGTGACGTATATTTAAATCAGACCAACATATCGGCAGGCACGGGGTACTATCATCTACGAGCCTATTTGGAAAATGTCCTCAACTTTTCCAAAGAAGCGAAGGCTACCTTTTTAAGTGCGGAGGGATATTATCAAACTAAAGATGAAAATAGTATAAAGGACAAATTTAAAAATTCTAAAAAGAAAATATACGAGTGTTTTGGACGGTTGCACACAGATTTCACTTTCCAGGAGAAGTTGCTTGTGAACGGGGTGGATATGAAAATAAAGCTCACCCGCACGAGTCCTGAAATCTGCTTAAATCTGGATGCGAATCAAGAAGAGGGTGCAAAGTCCGTTGTGGTTCACATTATGGACACATACTTCCGCGTACGGCGAGTGAAATTAAGTTCACCAAAACAACTAGAAATTGAGAAAAATTTACTAAACGCTACAGTGAAATATCCTATTAAAGAGTGCAGATCAAACTATATACGGTTCCTGCAGGGTTGGCATCGAAGCAGATAGAAAACATTGCCCTGGGAAATCTTCCTAAAAGGATATTAATCGGCATGCAGGACCACGCTTCGGTGAATGGAAAATATAAAAAGAGTGCCTTTAAATTCGAGAATTTCGGACTTAAAAATATAACTCTATACGTTAATGGCACTGCTTTGGGTGGAACAATGGGTACGGACTATTCATCAGACGCTGTGTTACCTCTTTGTGCCAGAGCCTATAGTAATCTGACCCATATTGCAGGTGATTGTGATGAGCTTGGTAATGGGGTAACGCAGGAAGAATTCATTGATCAATTTAACCTTTACCCGTTTGACATTACACCTGACTTATCTGCTAGCGTAAATACCCATTTAACCCCACAGCAGAGCGGTAACATCTCAGTGCGGCTGGAATTCGCCAAGCCTATAGACGCTCCTATTAGTGTACTAGTATATCTCGAATCGCAAGCCCTAATAGAAGTAGATAGATTTAGAAGCGTTATCACTGACTTTTAAAATGGATGCTAATACACTTCAGAAAGTAATGGAGCGAGTCACACGTTCCAAATTTATCGGCGTGTTTGCGAAGAATGAAACATTGAGTTTGCCAAGTACGCGAGAATGCGGTAGTCGAACACAGACATCATCGGTAATGAAGGGATTCACTGGGTAGCTGTCTATTTTAAAAATAGACAGCGCCTGTACTATTTTGATTCACTCGGTACTCAACCCTGGAGTGACCCTATTATTGTAAAATTTCTCGCTGTTACATATTCCCGAAGTTGTATGGAACCCATTTCGTATGCAGGGATATTTTACTAATGTTTGCGGAATGTACTGTGTCTCATTTCTCATGCATATGTCAAATGATAAAGAATTTATAAATTTTTTAAATTTATTTGACCCGTGTCACACTCGCCGAAACGATGAAATGGTATGCAGACAGATAAAAAACCGTTTTCCAATTGTACGTACTCGCAGAGCTGGGCACTTGCGTTTTTTTGCGCGTTTTTTTGCGGTACTGCGGTACTGCGGTACTACTACCGCACTACCAAACCGGTACCGCATAACGCAGTACTGCAAAGGATCGCTGAAAGTACAGCAGTACCGCTACCGCATTCAAATTTCCCGCGGTACTTTCCGCGGTACCGACCAACACGGTAGTACCGCAGTACCGCAGTACCGCAAAAAAAAACGCAAGTGCCCAGCTCTGCGTGACGGTACTCGTTGTATATTATAATGTTTTTGCTCGTATATTTGTAACGGTATATTCGTTTATTGTACTGATTTCTTTCATTTAATAAATTTATGAAAATATATTGCGTCTTCTTATCCCAAAAAGATCGAAAAACACTTACATTATTTCGGTGTGACATTGTTGACTGATCAGTATACCCTCTGTATTCCGAGGTTCTTCAAAAGATTGTATAACACGTGTCAAATCCTCATCGGACCTTAAAGGAATAATGCTTTTAAAACATATACAGAGTATACAGACAGTCAGATCCCCATTATGTGAAGATATCTTTGGTTCGATTACCAATTTCGATTTTAGCATAATGGGGAAATAACATTGAATGACATTTTTTGGCGAGTATCTATTTGACGAGATACTACAACTCTCCATATATATATAAAATTCTAATTATAGACACTTACATTTCTATGGTAGTCCCTTGCGTCGGATTGTAAGGAGCGTCACTGCAAATATCTTCTACGGTTTGCGTTGAAAATAATTCGCCACGATCAATCGCGTTAAAAAGACTAACTGCGGTTAATGCTGCAGTATCACGTTCTTCATACAAGTCTGGGGAGACGTACAGGTCCATGGTGGAGGATGTGTGACACTGCTGACTGATCAGTATATCATCCATATTCCGAGGTTCTTCAAAAGATTGTATAACACGTGTCAAATCCTCATCGGACCTTAAAGGAATAATGCTTTTAAAACATATACAGAGTATACAGACAGATCCCCATTATGTGAAGATATCTTTGGTTCGATTACCAATTTCGATTTTAGCATAATGGGGAAATAACATTGATTGGCATTTTTGACTAGTATCTATTTGACGAAATACTACAACTCTCCATATATATATAAAATCGAATTATGGACACTTACATTTCTATGGTAGTCCCTTGCGTCGGATTGTAAGGAGCTTCACTGCAAATATCTTCTACGGTTTGCGTTGAAAATAAGTCGTCACGATCAATCGCGTTAAAAAGACTAACTGCAGTTAATGCTGCAGTATCACTTTCTTCATACAAATCTGGGGAGACGTACAGGTCCATGGTTGAGGAATGATTATTCACTGATGCGAAAATAGCTACTGTTACTCCCAACTGAAAAATATCCCCTTTTATATGCACATTCGCCAAGCTCCGCCCAAAAGACCAGATGTTCGTCGTGATTGGCTGCCGATGTAGCTGGGTGGAGCTATGACGTGTACCATTCCGCTATAACGGGTACGGACGAGTAATTGCATCTTTATATTTTCACTAATAGATTTAATGCTCTTATTCTCCTTTGAAAAGTATTTGGTGATTCGTATAGAACTTTTGATATTGATTCCAAATATGGTTTCAGAAGTTTTCTATCACCCATAGTTTTCGAGAAAATAATATTTCCATTTACTCAGTTTCCCGCATCATTAGTCACTAACGTAATCGAGAGGGTATAAAGAAATATATCATAATTATATTTTAAAATAACATTCGGTTTCAACGTTAAACTGTGGGTCTAAGGTCCGCCCGAATTGTTCATTCTGACGAAGGTCAAGCTTTCCACTCCACCTTAGACCTACAGTTTAACTCCGAACCATCAACAGACCAGCGTCTTAACCACTAGGACACGTAGGGTACCCATTTATCTGCCAACCACTTTCTTTGTTCCACTCCACCTTAGACCTACAGTTTAACTCCGAACCATCAACAGTCCAGCGTCTTAACCACTAGGACACGTAGGGTACCCATTTATCTACCAACCACTTTCTTTTATTATGTGGAATGACCACCTTAGACCTACAGTTTAACTCCGAACCATCAACAGCCCAGCGTCTTAACCACTAGGACACGTAGGGTACCCATTTATCTGCCAACCACTTTCTTTTATTATGTGTAATGACCACCTTAGACCTACAGTTTAACTCCGAACCATCAACAGCCCAGCGTCTTAACCACTAGGACACGTAGGGTACCCATTTATCTGCCAACCACTTTCTTTTATTATGTGGAATGACCACCTTAGACCTACAGTTTAACTCCGAACCATCAACAGCCCAGCGTCTTAACCACTAGGACACGTAGGGTACCCATTTATCTGCCAACCACTTTCTTTTATTATGTGTAATGACCACCTTAGACCTACAGTTTAACGTGGAACCATCAACAGCCCCAGCGTCTTAACCACTAGGACACGTAGGATACCCGTTTATCTGCCAACCACTTTCTTTTATTATGTGGAATGATGAACAGCTGGGCTTTGCTGATCTCTTACATATAAAACCCATTCACTAAGAACATTCTCTTTCCTTTCTCACTAGAAACAAACTCTGCCATAAGTAGAATTTAATTGGATTCATCTACACTATATATATATATATATATATATATATATATATATATATATATATATCATTATATTTCTATATGACACCATACAAATTACGCGTAAATATTTGCATTGTAGAAGTAATAACAATGACAATATTAATATCTGAAGTCAGTGGTGATTTCTGCTCGAATAGCTTGTAGAAGGATAATCCCTCGACCCGAAAAAGGTCTCTAGGGACACGATTCGAACTGATTTAGCTTCTGCCTTTCATCGTGTGTGTGTGTGTGTGTGTGTGTGTGTGTGCATGAGTTGTTACTCGTTTATTTTATATAATATATATATATATATATATATATATATATATATATATATATATTGGGGGGAAGATCTCTCACCCATCAGGTGTTCTTCGACCCGACCCCGTTTCATTGTAGAAATAATAATAATAATAATAATAATAATGATAATAAGAATTGATGTGCAAGGTGTTTGCAGTTAAGATGTAGTTTGTGTGTAAAAAGTTATTTATTAATAAGTAGAATTTAATTGGCTTCATCTACACTATATATATATATATATATTAGGGTGTTTCATAAATTAAAAGTTTGGAAAAATTTTAATCCACATGGATCCCCTTGTTCCATTTGCTGAGGAGACTGATAAACCGAAGTATTAATTCAATAGTTTAAAGTTTACGGGTCCCCAGTTTGATGCTCTGGCAGATCATAAACGGAAAAAATTAAACAAAAATCTGTCAATGAATTTTTATTCAACAAACGAGTACCATTTCACTACACATTTTCACAAAGATACAAAAAACATAACCACTTCTTGCGAATCATTTGTCCATGAAATCCTTCTTGGTTTTATTCGGGTATTTCGCCCTATGCTGCATCACAGTTTTGAGCAAATACTGCTTCTGCTCTTCGTTCTTCGTCAGAGAACAGTTGAACTCTTTGGTGAGCGCGATGGCTCTTTCGGCCCGATCGTTGACGACAGAGATTTTGTTAACAGTTGCCGCTGCTTGCTTGAAGCCCTCTACTTCAGTCCACTCGGCAACTGGCTTTTTCAAGAATTCTGTGTCCAAGTCGAATGCATGGAAGAAAGCCATCGTCTTTCCTGTCACGAACTCCGCCAGGTGTTTCGAGGCAAGATTCCTGACGTTCTTCCCTTGGGGTCGCTTGAGTTCCTTTTTCGATGCGGGCTTACCCAAACTGACGACCATCTGAGCCTTTTCTTCATCTGCCACATCTGCGTCGAAGAACGCCATGGCAATAAGAGTCTCAGAGATGTACCATAGGTGTCGAGACATGGCTTCTTGCGCAGCGTTAACACACGAATATCCCGACATGGCAAAGGCTTCCGCGTCACGCAGAAATTCCAGATCAACTGCGGCAGCCTTGCTTGAGGTTGCAGCACGAGTCCAACCTCGGATGTAGACGAGGGACACGAAGAGACCTACGGCTGTCAGAGCTTCCAACTCGTGACTCGACATCTTGAACTGCTTCTTCAGTAGAATTACTTTCAAGGAGTAGATGGCTATCGCCATCCATCGAGCGTGATGGTAAGCGCCAGGGGCTCTGAGAGGGAAATCCACCACTTTTGCTTCTCCCAGGAAGATGAGAATCAACTGTAGCAGTTCCTTGTAGTCATCGCGCTGATGCGACGTGCTCACCATCCCTCTCACCAGCAGGACTGACTTCTCCCTCAGTTCCCTCATAGAGTCATTGACTTGAGCAAAATCGTACGGCCGCACGTCCAACCGGTCGATGAACTTCCATTGTGCCTGAAACCTCTTGAAAACGGGTATATCGGGGCCACTTGAAGGGCCGTATGCACGCTTGAAGACGGAGCTGAGGATGACTTCATAGATGTGATGCCGACAGGGGAAGTACATGAGTTCTCTGCCAAGACCTTTCTCAATCAGGACGCAGGCCCCGATATGAATCCCGGTGTTCGACGCTGTCGTGTCAAAAGACAGTCCCCGCACGCGCTCTTCCATCCTGTGTTCCTTGACCAAATCCAAGCAAACTCGCGCTATCTTCTCGCCGGTTCCGGACGTCACCTTAGGAACGCCGAGCAACTTCTCCTTGCCGTCGCCAGAGACGAGGACGGCGATCCGGTCAACGCTCTCCTTCCATTGCTCATTGTCAGGTAGGAGCTTACCGTCCCAATGCAAGACAAGAGGCTGACCAGGACAAACTTCGTCGGATTGATAACTTTCAGCAGCCACCTTCCTGAGAGCCTTGCGTGTGCGGTACATGGTACTGGCAGAAATGGACAGTTCATCCAAGTCAAAACCTAGTGATTTAGCCGCTGCAGCGTACGACATAGCTGAATCGCGGTACGAAATATTCAGCCGATCGTAGGTAGTCGTCACATCCTGTGAGATCAGATTCCTGCGTCGCTTCTTGGTATTTCCCTTGGAGGAGGATGGAAAAACTTCCACGGTTGGGTCAACGACATCTGAGTCAGTCTCTGACGAAGTTGAAATCACTAAAGCCCCCGTATCTTCTGCAGCTCCTTGTTCCTTCCTGGCCTTCTCCTGTTGTTCCTTAATCTTGTCCAGCCTCTTCCTTTTCCTAATCTCCTTATAGTGAAGCTTCATGTCAACAGGGCCCATGCTGCAGGAATTTGGATCTTCACGCTGCATGTCGAGAAAGTGGATGTCCTCCTGATTCTTCATCATTTCCTTAGCCTGTGAATGAGCAATGTCCATGATCTCCTTCGCTATTGCCTCCTTGAACATCCCCTCCTTCACTCGGAAGGACTCTGCTATATGTGACTTGTGCTTCACAAGCCGGTCGTATTCCTTGAGAAGGGATTCCATCTTCCTCAAGGCCGAATCTCGACGCATCATGGGGATTCTCGCTCTCTCCAAAATATGAGACAGGCATCCAGGCACAGGTTCAGGCATTTAGTACGTCCAAATTTTTGCTCCTTTTGGTGGTAAAAGTACTTTTTGAGTACTTGCAACTGAGTTGGAAGGCCACTTGATGTGATGTTCGCATCCGTCTGGCCAATAAGAAACACTTCTGTTTTCGCTCTGGTAGACACCTGGAAAAGAAAACAAACTAAATAATTCCACAGAAATAATTTCACATCGTAATTAATTTCATTAATTAAATAAAGAAAAGCAGTAACTGGGACTCGAACCAGTGTCATAGCCGTTTGGCGGTATCGCTCAAGTCGGCGTACACAGCACGCTATCCACTACACCATCTAGGGAGTGGATAGCGTGCTGTGTACGCCGACTTGAGCGATGCCGCCAAACGGCTATGACACTGGTTCGAGTCCCAGTTACTGCTTTTCTTTATTTATAAAACTGATACGTGTACACTACGTTCTCTTTGACAATTCATTAATTAAATAAATTTCAATACCGCAGTAAAATTACATTAATTAGTATCATAAATAATTACCAGCTTAGTTGTCCAATATGCAACAGACTAATTAATTTCATGTAATATTAATAATAAATATCACTACCACAGTAAAATGACAGAAATTAAATAATAATAAATTTCAATACCACAGTAAAATGAGATAATTAGTAGCATATATAATTACCTCCATAGTTGTCCAATAGGCTATACAACACGAACCGCTCAAGTGACGAAGAAAACCGTCTTCACTGCAGGCAGGCGAGAAATGAACTGACAAAAAGTCGTCAAAGTTGGGGACCTCTAAATGCAGCGCGATCTGGTTCAAACTTGCACAAACGTGTTTTCTTGTTCTTTAGAATACGGAGAAACGTATGGATTAAAACTCCAAGCTCATTTATATTTTACCCTATAGGTATGAAACACCCTAATATATATATATATATATATATATATATATATATATATATATATATATATATATATATATATGTATCATAAGCTGCTTAAAAAACTGTATATATAATTATAGTAAACGAAATAAACTAGTTAACCGTAAAATTAATTATTTTCTATTATTAAGTTTTCGAAGGTAAACTATGTTATTTGTTTCGAAAAGTTCAATGAAGTTAATGTTAAATTTGCTTCTAAACTAAAATTAAATGTTATAAATAAATAATACATATATATATATATATATATATATATATATTATATATATATATATATTAGGGTGTTTCATACCTATAGGGTAATATATATATAGGCTTATATATATATAAATATATATATATATATAATATATACCTAACATAAGAAAAGAATGTATATATATATATATATATATAATATATAATAATATATATCTAGCAATCCGATCATTGCAAAAAAAAACTGGAAAGGTATGCAATTAATAAAGATTGATTGTGTATTTATTTAATAAACAGAATTTAATTGGAATAACTGCCGTCATATATGTGTTACACAATGGATGATTAATGGGACACATGGCGCTATCTGGCAACTGAACACATTGCGCTATCTGGCAACTCAGCCAGAATAGAGGCTTATAAAAGACCGCGAAGTTGGTGAAAGACTCATTCCCAGCTCGGCTCCAGCCGAGCAATGACCTCTGGTCCTTCTCTTTCTGGCCCTTTGGTAAACCCCTTAGTGGCCTCTTAGGTTAGGAAAACGAAAATAATATGCCTTGCTATCAAAGGCAACTACTCTCTCTCTCTCTCTCTCCTTCAGGCGTCTCTCTCCCTCCTTCAGCTCTCTCTCTCTCCTACAGGTGTCTCTCTCCCTCCTTCAGCTCTCTCTCTCTCTCTCCTTCAGCTCTCTCTCTCTCTCTCTCCTGCATGTGTAACTACTGCATGTGTACCTCCTGCATGTGTGCGTATGTGTGTGTACCTCCTGCATGTGTACCTCCTGCATGTGTACCTCTCCCCCCTTGGCTCAACCAACTGGCTGATTCTGGCTGATTCAGCCAACTGGCTGATTCTGGCTGATTAGGAGCCTATAAAACAACGCCTACTCGGCTGAAGTCTTAATGTGCACTTGGCTCCTGCCAGGTGAACACCTCTCCTCCTTTCTCTCCTCCTTTCTCTCTGGCCCTTTGGGGGGAATAGCTTGGGGGAGGCCCCCAAGTTGCATGCCCCTTGCAACCTAGGTTGGTGCATGACCCTTGCAACCTAGGTTGGCAACAAAGGCCAGTACTCTTTTTTTTTTTTGCAACCCCCACCCCCCATTTGCAACAACCCCCATCCCCCTTTGCAACATTACATAATAACCTGCAACATTCTTGCACTCTCCCCTTTTTCGGCTATACTACTAGCGTCCTACATACAGTAGAACTCAGTACAGAGTACGTGTAGCTTGACAGAAGCCATTGCTTTTTGAGTCTAATAAGAGGGAACGATACGATGTCCATGCAGATGAAGGACAAGTCTGATTAATTTTGGCCCCCCTGTTATCTTCTCACATCAGAAGGATGGATCTGGGTATGGAGAACCTATGGCAATATGTTGTCCCAAATTGGTGCAACCCAATGTGAAATTCGATGATTGTGCTGTTAGGGTGTGAACAGGCATTTGACACTTCTGAAAAAATTTGACCTCTATGTTCGTAGAAGGACGTCTTAATTCACAAGGTCACATATTCATCTTAGATAAGAATCGCCTGCCTTTGTTTCAGAATGGAAACTTCAACTGGAGAACATCATGCTTCCTGGTAGGACACTATATATATATATATATATATATATATATATATATATATATGCGCCTCGGTGTTGTAGTTGTTAGCATCGCTGACTACGAATCCACCCAGCTGTTCATCCTTCTATTCAATAAAATTGGTTGGTAGATAAATGGGTACCCTGGGTAACCAGTAGTTAAGACGCTGGGCTGCTGATCGGGACTCGATCATGAGATCCAACTTATTCCACTCTTCTTGTAGATATTGTTCTGAACACATCTTAAATGGACTTCGCGATTTTGCCTTTCTGTGAAGTTCATCCCACATTACGTACCTCAATTGGGTTTAGATCTGGGGATTGAGGAGGCCAATTCATTATTCTTAGTTCATCATCTTCATTTTTCTATTCAAATATCTTTGGCAATAAAGAAGATGAAAGATGAAGTTATTTCCAATCAAACGATGACTGAAAGGAATGGTACGATGCTGTAGGATACGATGATAACTCTCTTTGTTGAGGTTTCCTTCAATTTTCACTACGTTCCCAATCCCATCACTATAGCAAAATACCCATACCTTTACATTATTACCTCCATGCTTGACTGTAAACACCATGCACCATGTACAACCTTCTGTTACTGCCAAATATTTCAAATTTTCTCCCATCTATCCAGAGTGCTTGTTTCCAGTTTTCTAACGTACAGTTGTGGAGTTCTCTTGCTTATTTCAATCGCTTTTTCTTATTATCATGCCTCAGATAAGGTTTTCTAACAGCTACATAGCCATTTATTCCTGCCTCTCTAAGTCGTCTTTGGTCAGTTGAACATGAGACGCTGTTTTCTGATGTTAAATTGTACTCAGTGGCGAGTTAAAGTGCTGTCAGAAACTTATCTCATTTTGAATTTCTAATCAATAATTCACTGGTCTGCGTTTGAAAAAATTTTTCCTGAGGTCAAGGTTTTTTTAGTTGTTCTTTTATAATTTTTGCATGCTGAATTCAAAAATGTAACTCATTTTGCTCAATCAGGTCAGGTTTTTATGCTATCTCAATTTTTAAAAATAGATAATTCGAAAATAATCGTTATGAAATTAGCAAGTTTATTTTTTTAAAACGGACTTAAATTGACAGAAAATGTACAAAGTATATAAAAAATGGTACACGAGTACAGTCAGTTAATGTGGACGAAAGGGCTTTCTCAAAGACTTTCGTCTGTGTTCCACAGCTGGAACGTCTCTCTTGAGGCACCAGCAGTAGTCCGCGAGCATGTTCACATCCCAGCGGCCCTGGTACCTCTCTTCCATCACTCGAATATCCTAGTGGAAGCGCTCTCCCTGCTCCTCGCTGACATCACCGCAGTTGTCCGGAAAGTAGTCTAAATGCGAGCTGAGAAAATGCATCTTTATGGACATACGTGCACCAAGAGCCTGGAAGCTCTGCAGGAGCTCCTCGATAACACGTTCGTACTCTGGACTTCGGTGGTTGCCCAGAAAATTCGTGACAATGGACTTGAATGCGAGCCAGGCATTGATCTCATTGTCCTCCAGACTTTCGTCGAATTGAGCATCTTTCATTAGCTTCCTGATCTGAGGGCCGTCAAAAATACCTGCTTTCAGTTTGCCCTCACTGACGCGTTGAAATTTCTGATTCAGGAAAGCGAAAGCTCGGCTTTCTTTGTTGAGTGCTCTGACGAAATTTTTCATAAGTCCGAGCTTGATGTGCAGCGGCGGAAAATCATCTGCGGATTCACGAGAGCGTGTGACAGAACGTTGTACGAACCTGGTTCCAGGCCACGTCTTGCTGGCCAGTCGTGTTGTACGTAGTGTTGCTTGTCTGTTCGGCTGTCCCACAGACAGAGAAAACAGGGGTATTTGGTGTAGCCGCCTTGTAGACCCAGCACTAGGGCTATAACCTATATATATATATATATATATATATATATAGTTGTATTTTTTTTTGTAGACACGAACATACCTTTAGGTCTCCGCATATCATCCAATTGTGATGTTTGTACTTCAAAGCAGTTAGCAAAAGCTCCATGTTACTATAACTTTCAGTCATCTGCACCGAGTGACCCACTGGAACAGACGCGACCTTGTTACCATTGTAGAGTAGTACTGCTTTCAAGCTTCTGCTTGAGGAGTCGATGAAGAGCCGCCATTCTGTAGGGTCATCTAAACCCATAGCTGCAATGAGGCCGTTGACGTTGTTACAGTAAACCAGCGAAGCTTCTTCGTCCAACGTGAAATATTCTCGAAACTCTTCTTCGCGGCTGCGATACCAGAAGAATGTTGTTTCTGGAGCTAACAAACGATTTTCGCGAAGACGTGACCCTAGCAACTGAGCAGATTCTTTGGACAAGCACAAATCTCTTGTCAAATCGTTCAACTCAGCTTGGCTCAAGAGTTTGGGTTGACTTGTCTCGGCAGTAGGTTGGTATGTACCAGATATGTCACCGTCATCCATTTCTTCATCTGAGCCGGACGACGAATCAAAGTTGTCGTGCGGTGTTGGAATTGGAATTTCTGGTCCATGAGGCACTGGCTTTATGGCAGATGGCACGTCTGGATACTTTACGTGTTGCTTGTTTTTTCGATTTATGCCTAAAAGGAAACAGATAAAGATAAGATAAAGACATATCTCATATATTGTCAGGCATATTTTTGTAAGTATAAAATGAAATTCATACTAAATTCATACTAACTTACCTTGTAGGTTTGTCATACAGAAATAACAGTCAGTAGTATGATCTCTTCCTTCCCTCCACACCATTGGGACACCAAAAGATAGACACTCTACCTTCTTGTGGCTCCAGCGCCGCAGACTTTCAACGCACGTTTTGCAGCATATGTGAGGGGCAAAGGCTTTCTCCTGGTCACCAAGTTTAACTCCAAAGTAGGCGTGATAGCTTTTCCTCACAAAATGTGTGATGTTTGACTGCCGGTCTGACATAGTGACTTTACCACAGATGTAGCAGAACCTGTTTGGGTCATTCTTGCAGTCTATTCATGCTGAGAAACAGTAATGACAATCGTAATTAGAAATAAGTTGTGTCTGTTTATTACACAGAGCTTGGCTAACACTTGGCTAAAATGTAAGTCTGTTTTAAAAAAATAAACTTGCTCATTTCATAACGATTATCTATTTTTTTTTTTAAAATGAGATAGCATAAAAACCTGACCTGATTGAGCAAAATGAGTTACATTTTTTAATTCAGCATGCAAAACTTATAAAAGAACAACTAAAAAACCTTGACCTAAAAAATGACGCAGACCAGTGTAATCTATCTTCCCTTATTGTCGGGTTTTTTTTGGGTTTTTTTTTAGCCAAGGTCGTTCTTGTTGTTTATTGATCCTGTTTCCTCTTGTCTGGTAATAGTTTTGGACACGCCATTCTGAAACGCCAATCCTACGTACAATGTCTCTTTAGAATAGCCCAAGACAATGCAGAGCCATTATTTCAACGCGTTGTTTCAGAGGAATGTCTTTCCTGGAGTCATTATTGATTTTTGTATAAGAAAAGTTGTTGCTTCATAAATGCTGAATATTTTCAATAGGAAAACAAACTTCATGTTTAGTTCTCTGCTTAAACAATATTAGGAAACTAATCTATGCAAAATATGCGAAAAAAGCTGAGTTTTATAAATACATAAGAATATCTAAGTAAATACAATCTATATCAAGCGAATCATAGTTTATAAATTTTATAAATGTAAGAGTAAATGCAAATTATTAAAGATAGGGTTGAAAGATCACTGTACCTTCGTACATAAGTCTATTGCATTACGTTAAAAACTGTATTGGTTTTGGTAGTAAGACTTTTAAGCTATAGCATGCACATTAGGCCGAGTCGAAAATGGGAAATTTTTTATTTCTTAAAAAGTACACTATGTGAGAAGTTTCATTTTATCATCTTAACAAAATATTAAAATATCAAGCATGTGCTACCCCTAGCACATACCCACCTCCCCTTTTTTACCCTCATATTTGCATATATTTAAATGGGGAAAATGTTATTTCTTAAAAAGTACACTATGTGAGAAGGTTTTTTTTATCACTTTAACAAAATATTAAAAAAAATCAAGCATGTGCTACCCTGCTACCCCTATCACATGCCCCTCCTCCCTTTTTTACCTTCATATTTGCATATGGTTAATGTTGTTATATGTTACATGATAAGTTGTTTGTTTAATGCTTGATATTTTTGTTTCAGATAAATAGAAATAATTTGCATTTGCTTTAATTATAATTTGAATTATCATAAATTATAAATTACATATAATTTGATTTTACTTCTGAATATAAACTATGACTACTAGAAGCAAGTCCTCAAATGCAGCCTTTGGATATCCTACGGAATTCCCAGCAGCCATGACTCTTTCAAAAGCAGATGTTGTGGGACACTACCTTTTTGTGCGCCGTCATGAAGAAGCTAAATCAAAAGGATCAGCAACTGCTAATGATTGTTATAGGGTTGTTGTAAAAGATATTGAAGACATTTGGATGAAATTTTCTTTTCCTACGATTAACACCAAAGGTATCTATTTTAAAGTCAGTCGACTAATAGAAGAAGCCTCAAAATTGAACAAGGTGCCGTTACATCGAAGAAATGAAAGTTTTGCCTTAAAAGTAGCTCAGTATGATGAAATGTTTGATATATCTTCTTGTGAATGCTATGATAAGGGAATTGATAGGACATCTTGCCACCAATGTTTTACCATCGGAATTTATAAAAAATACCGAAGAAGACATGGATGTAGATTCAGAAAGTCAGGATGTAGATTATGAGGCCGATTTAGAATTGACTGAGCATATTCAGAACAGGCACTCCTATAAAAACCTAGCATTAACAGCAGATTGTTATCGTGTAAGTTGTAGAGCTGCAGCTGCAATAGTCAATGCAGCTTTAAAAGATATGGTGATCCTTAACCACACCAACATGATTGACAGAAAGAAATTAAAAAGAGAAAGAAATCGCATGGGTGAAACAAATACTTTTAGGTCTAAATCCGAAAATCTGAAGATGGAGTGCCTCGGATTTGATGGAAGAAAAGATAACACATTAACTAAAAGTGGAAAGATAAAAGAAGAACACTATGTTATTGTAACAAAGGCATGTCAGGAAAGAATAGGATATGACAACCATCAAAAGTTTACCTTAAACTCATTAGAATCAAGGCGAAAACTGCCCAAGTTTGAATGGAAGGCCCAATGGAATGAGTAAGAAACATGAAATAAAATTTCCTAATGATATAAAAAATTTCTTCCCTTTTGATGTGGATAAGGAACAATGAAAATGTGAATTGAATTTTAGCACATTTATTATGCCTCTAATTTTTTCTTCCGAATATATTGTTGTACTTAATTAATTTTCCTAATACTGTACATTATTAAATAAAATATTAGGATCAACTGAAGAAAACGCACCTCATGTGACTGAAAGGTGCGTTTTCTTCAGTTGGCAAAAACGGAGGTGCGCTTTCTCCAGTTGGGGTAATTTCAGAAAATTGGCCGCCGCCGCTGACGTCAATGCTGACGTCAATGCCCCCGGCAGGGATTAATAGTCAAACTAAGACCTACTGTACGCCCTTGATGATTGGTTAGGTTAAATCAGGGGTTCCCAAACTTCTGAGCTTGTCGACCCCTTGATGAGCTTATAAAGTTATCATCGACCCCTAACTCAAATTCTCAATATTTAAAATAATTTTATATGAAATGAAATCAAGAAATATCAAAATATAGTCAATATTTATTAATCATTATAGTTATACAATTACCATTATTAGTAATTAAGTGAAACTTAATAACTGTTAAATACCTTTACAATTAAATCTTCTCTAATGAGATGGATGGGCCTGATGGGCATTAACAAGGGCATGAACATTCGGCTGTAGGTTTGAGAGTTTGAGCCTTCAAGTCACCGCGCTCATCGATGTTAAGCCTAGAACTTAAGCCTAAACCCCTAGAACTTTATCGACCCCCTATCGACCCATAGATCTTTATCGACCCCCCGCACAGTCCCATCGACCCCAGGGGGTCGATATTGACCACTTTGGGAACCCCTTGGGTTAAATCATGATATTTTCGTTAGTTTAAACGAAAATGACATTAGGACCGATCAATTTGTGATGCGTGATCTTTACGGGGGCTCCGCCCCCGTACCCCCGAGACCTAACTTATACAAATGATAATGTAATAACGGTTAATGTAGGTTACATGGATGTCGAAGAAACATGTTCAATTCATAATTATTTATCTGAATTTATTTGGCGTGATAGATTTCATAATTATGCTTTTAGTAATTTTTAGACATTTTTTATGTAAAAAAATTTTATAAATAATTTTTATCAAATAAATTATTAAGCCAACCTGCCTGTAAAAATAAAAATATAAATTCTGAAAGTTTTCTGCCCGAAACCTTTTCCTACTGTTTTCTTCAGTTGGATAAATTTAAGGTGCGTTTTCTTCAGTTGGGTAAATTTGAGGTGCGCTTTCTTCAGTTGGTGTTTTCGATGTGCGTTTTCTTCAGTTGATCCAAATATTATACGTTAATAAAGATTTATGTCATCAAAAAACCTGAATGTAGAGTAAGTCTCGTATAAATGGAATATTCTTCAATATACTGTAGGTCAAAAAGTGAAAAATTGTGCCAGGGGTAGGAGGCTTTAGACAGCGAAAATAATTTATGAGGGGGTTCCTGTGTTCCATTCAAACCCCTCACAATATGTACCTTTTTAATATAAAATTTCGACCCGGCCTAATGCACATTTTTCTAGTAACACCATAATTTTGATCGTCAGTATATATATATATATTATATGTGGGAATGAACTCAGAATGGTTCCCTGAGGTCTTATTCGGACTATAGTGGATTTAATTTTCCTAGAAGAGTTCCTTGTTCCAAGCACGGTCTGTGTGTATCATAAAAACCTCAGGCAGGAAACCATTCTGAGTTCATTCCCATCATGAAACGGACATGTTATGTGTCTTGAAAAGTGAACGCTCAATTCTGCCAGTTGAGGTTTAAGTTTTGGTTTTTGGCTAAAAATATAATAGTTACCCCTTTTTCTTTGATGTATTCAATCTGACGTGAAGGCAGCGAGTCTTTTGCTTATATTGAGGTTCTAAATGTAGCTGGGCTAGGCTGCTTTAAACCCTAGATCCTGTCCCAAAGCTGGATCCTATCTGCTTTGCAGATAGCTAGTGAGGGAAGCTATATTTTTGGGACCTCTTTGCGAGTGACCCGTTGCCCACGTCGGGCTAGCATCATGAAAAAGAAAAAACTATAGTATTTGTCATTTACCATTACTTATTCGGACTATAGTGGATTTAATTTTCCTAGATGAGTTCCTTGTTCCATGCACGGTCTGTGTGTATCATATATATATATATAGTATTGCAAAGTTTAAAAACACTATAAAACCTGCTTTAACCTGCTTTTAACCTTCTTAAACGGACCTGATGAAGAACCCACGATTTCGGGGTTCGAAACGTTGTCGTATTTTTAGTTTTAATTTTTTTTAATGGCTTTTAAACTATATATATATATATATATATATATGTGATGCAAACTGACGAGGAAAAAGAAAAATGATTCCAAGGTCTTTCATGTATTCAGAAGTACACCTCGTCAGGGTCATTCCCTGACGACGTCCTTCCCCAAAGAGAAGAGCCTCTCCACGGCGGCACTGGATGGGATAGGCGTGTTAAACTTGATGAACAAGTCCTTCAGGTGTTGAAACAAGTTTCAGTTCAGTCTCAGTCTCTTTCTGAGTCTTCTGGAGGAAACGATCCATCTTCTTTAGAACTTCAAAGAACTTCAAAGAACTTCCTCGTCCTATATTGACGAGGAAAAAGAAAAATGATTCCAAGGTCTTTCATGTATTCAGTCTCAGTCTCTTTCTGAGTCTTCTGGAGGAAACGATCCATCTTCTTTAGAACTTCAAAGAACTTCAAAGAACTTCCTCGTCCTATATTGACGAGGAAAAAGAAAAATGATTCCAAGGTCTTTCATGTATTCAGAAGTACACCTCGTCAGTTCAGTCTCAGTCTCTTTCTGAGTCTTCTGGAGGAAACGATCCATCTTCTTTAGAACTTCAAAGACTTCAAAGAACTTCCTCGTCCTATATTGACGAGGAAAAAGAAAAATGATTCCAAGGTCTTTCATGTATTCAGAAGTACACCTCGTCAGTTCAGTCTCAGTCTCTTTCTGAGTCTTCTGGAGGAAACGATCCATCTTCTTTAGAACTTCAAAGAACTTCAAAGAACTTCCTCGTCCTATATTGACGAGGAAAAAGAAAAATGATTCCAAGGTCTTTCATGTATTCAGTCTCAGTCTCTTTCTGAGTCTTCTGGAGGAAACGATCCATCTTCTTTAGAACTTCAAAGAACTTCAAAGAACTTCCTCGTCCTATATTGACGAGGAAAAAGAAAAATGATTCCAAGGTCTTTCATGTATTCAGAAGTACACCTCGTCAGGGTCATTCCCTGACGAGGTGTACTTCTGAATACACGAAAGGCCTTGGAATCATTTTTCTTTTTCCTTGTGGTTTACATCATTCATTCATTTCACGTGTCTAATTGTGAAATTCATCCCATATATATATATATACAAAGGTGGGCACCCGGGGCCTCATAAAGGACCGACGGTCCCGGTCCTTGCCTCAAACTGGACCGACGGTCCCGGTCACGGTCCTTTCTGAAGATAGGACCTTGGAACGACTCGGTCCTCGGTCCTTATATACTTATAATATAAGTGAAAAATTTGATTAAAATGAAAAATGAAATTAAGGACACCGGAAATCTTTAATTTTATTAACGTAAATTATAATTAATACAATACATAAATGATGAAAAAAGTTATTAAGTTAAATGCTTGAGTTTCCCTTCAAGAAGACTAGCATTTCAAAATGGCTGTCACTGAGCCCTGACCTTTTCGGCTTGAGGACGTCCTTCCCCAAAGAGAAGAGCCTCTCCACGGCGGCACTGGATGGGATAGGCGTGTTAAACTTGATGAACAAGTCCTTCAGGTGTTGAAACAAGTTTCAGTTCAGTCTCAGTCTCTTTCTGAGTCTTCTGGAGGAAACGATCCATCTTCTTTAGAACTTCAAATAATCACTAAACACACTAAAATCACTAAAAAGACCATCCGGAATTGCTTAAAAATGGACCGTCGCTCCTCATTTCGGTCCTCACTGAGAAAGGACCGACTTTCCCGCTCACGGTCCTTAAAAAGGACCGAGTTCCTGGAGCGGTCCTTTTGGAACTCGGTCCTGCCCACCTTTGTATATATATATATATATATATATATATATATCTATATATATACCTTAGTTAACATTGTTTTGCTTCCGCCCGAATTATTCATTCTGACAAAGGTCAAGCTTATCACTCCACCTTAGACCTACAGGACGAAGAGCTGGGGTTTGTTGCGCGCCACCTACCGTCACCAGGTCTCGATCCCGGGGCCGATGGATTTGTAGTCAGCGACGCTAACCACTACACTATATATATATATATATATAATTATATACAGACCCATTACCCATGATTTAAACAGTCATACGACTCTTAAATATTACATACTGAAATTGAACTTTGAAAATGCTTAAAAAAAAAAAACAAGATTTCTGAATTTTTTTTTTAAATCATAGACAGTTCGTGAAGCAATGTGGAATCAATGAATCCTTCCAAACTTTTAGAGGGAGGTATGACTGAGAGTTCCACGTATCTGTATGTACATTACGCCATGTCGGATTAGCTCATGGACTATGTTCACCATTCTTAGAGATCCATCAACGCCTTCCATGAAAAGATAAAAAAGCGGAAATACTGATCCGCTCGTTCGGATTAAAGGTTGTCATGCATTCGCGCGTTCCTTTTATTTTTATGAACATTCAAAATGAACCCTTCAATAAAATGAATAGCAGAAATTTACTTTAAATCTAAGTATTGAATCAGAATTATTGAAAGTCATATGAACGCATTCTAACTACAGTGACCATATTTAATTAAAGGAGTCCTGGATGGTGTGCTCGGAAAGAGTGGTAACTCTGAAACCACACGACGCACGCGGTTTCCAGTTTCCCATTTTACTGTCTTTTCTCTGTCCATATTATGACGGGTCGATTTAAAAAATGTACTGAAATGACGTTGCTTCGCTTCGGATTAATTCATTAGTTCATTGTTTGATCTTCTCGAGATTGAAAGCCTTTACAGTAATTTTGTCAATATTCCTAACACGAAGCAATATTAAAACGAATGTTTTGGCTTAGTCTAACATTACGGTATCAGCTTACATTCATTAATCTAAAACGCAATTTTAATTTACCAGCTTTTAAATATAATATTGTTCTCTCTGTGTTAGTATTTTTTGTTTCTACTGCATTCAGTATTAATAAAACTATTTTCATAAAAATATCTAAACTAAATACAGTTCTTTTGCCATCCCATTTATAACTTCAGGGCAAGACGTGATCACTTCTTATAGCCTTTATAGCCTATATTTTCTTCTAATCTAGCCTTACTCTCAGGAGATAATGTTGGCAACACTGATCACTTCTTTAGCCTTGGAAATTCCTTGACTGACTCATGGAAACATGCTGATATTGGATCTATAGCGTATCCATAAAATATATTTTCAAATTCTTTACAAAAGGGATTGAATTTGTAAATATAATTTATGGACAGTGGACACCCTGTATTTCGAAGAATTACTTCCCCCCCTAGTGATTCTTGTCCAACTTCACTTACCTTAATAATTCTAATTTTGAAATTGCATATTAACTGAAAATTTTATTCGCCCAACTTAGCTTATTTCAAACAGGATTTCGGCTCATGCAAGGCCATATTTCGTGTATCCTTTAATGGCATCAGACATTAAGGAATACAGACATACGACCAAATCTGGTTGCGGCCTTCCCTTGACTGTATGTCAGGTGCACTGTTCCTATGCATTACGAACCATCTACTCACATACGCAATGTTAATTAACCATTTCCAAGCAAAAAAATAAAATAAAAATTATTATAGATCTTTACAATTAGAATAATAAATTTAAATTTATCAAAGAAGTGTCAAATTTTGATTGGTTGGGAATAACTGAAAAGAAACTGTGATGTACAAACAAAGTTTATATATACAGTATATATATATATATATATATATATATATATATTAGGCCGGGTCGAAATTTTTTATTACGTACATATTCCTTCCATTGACCTTTCCACTCAAAAGTAGTCAGTTCTTTTCTAGACTCTAAAGTATCTAAAATAAATTTATGCCGATTAATATAACCAATTCTTTCGTAAGTCCTCTCTGTCTTGAAAATCGACATCTTCATTTTCATTATCATCTTCTATCACTTCTGATGATACAAATTCCCTTGCTTCTCTTAATTTTTCTTTTGATTTCTTTTCCCTTTCCTGTGCGTTTTGGATTTTGCCCAACTTTCTCAAATTACTTGAAGTAGTTTTTTTTTTATGAATTTTTCCTAACTGTTTTTTTCTTTCTTTTTGACCAATAAAAGCTTCCCATTCTATAATAGGTATTTTACGTTCACACCTACAAAGTTTTCTATCCCTTATGCCTTTATCATAACAGTGGCATGGAGATCTGTCAAACATCTCGTCATATTTCTTTAATTTTTCATAATATTTTTAATTTCTTTTTATCATAGGGCATTTAGTTAACTTATCAGCATCTTCTATAAGTCTAGTAACTCTAACATAAATTCCCTTTGTATCAATTGTTGGGAAAGAAATTTTTTGCCAAATTTCTTTTATATCTTGAACAACTACGTTACAGCGATCATTTTTACTTATTTTATCCTATGCTTTAGATTCTTCCTCTCTAACAATAAAATGGAAGTGCCTTCCAACATCAGCTTTTGATGGCGTCATGGCAGATGAAAATTTTGCTGGATATCCGAAGGCTGCATTGTGGCTTCTTTTTCTAGTAGCCATAATTTAATTTAATAAGATTTTAACTATATTTTATTTATTACTGATATTTTAAAATTAAATAACGTATTTTAATACAAACTTTTAACATTCTAGGTAGTACCTAAATAGGAATCTGGAAAGAAAAAACAAAAATAATGTAATATTAGGTCTTATATCCGGTGCTATGAGTCAGCACCGGATTTAAGACCCTACCCCCTACCCCCTACCCCCTACCCCCCGATCTCGAAAAAAGTTGGTGAATGGTCTATTCTGATGTAATTCGTGCCGGAGAACCAGATTTTGGCCATCTGAAAGCAAAAAAATTAATATTTAGGGTCGATTTTTACAATTTTCGATTTTTGGCCTATTTCCCATACAAATTCATATGGAAAAAAGTGAGTATCGGTAGGGGGGGGGTAGCGAAGGTCCCACAGCCTTGATTTTTGGTGTGGATACTACTATTACAAAATGATCAACCTCACAATATGTACCTAAGCAAAATCTTGACCTTGACCCCTTTTCGACCCGGCCTAATATACAGGGTGGGCCGAAAGTCTGGATCCATAGGAAAATATTTATTTTAATACATAAATTACAACAAATGGTAAATACTTAAAATGAATATCAACTTTAACTCGTAAATGCGTATCCGTGATACTGTACAGTGGTTCGTACTCCAGTATAAACAACAAATTATAACAAATGCTCAAATTGGCGGCCTCTGACATCGAGACACTTAGGGATGGAATTTATGATTTTTAATAATTCTTCGAATTGACGTTCTCGAGATGCGTGTTTCATTTGATAATCTTCTTGTTGACTTTACTGGACTATTCGTTAAAGTTTCACATACCATTGCAGAGGTATTTTCATCAGTTGCAGTTTTTGGACGACCAGAACGCCGTCGATCATGTACACTTCCTGTTTCTTTGAAACGTTTAAACAACTTGCCAACAGTCGCATGTGTTACTGGATGCTTATCAGGATGATTTCTATTGAATTCGGTAGCAACTTCTCTGTGTGTAGCGCCCTGTCTCGCGTACATGAGCACAAGTTCTACCCGGTCTTCTGTTGTTAGATTCGAAGCCATTTCTGGGCTGAAATAAAAAAAGTATTTGAGTATTTATACTGGAGTACGAACTATTTCACGGATACGCATTTACGAGTTAAAGTTGATATTCATTTTAAGTATTTACCATTTGTTGTAATTTATGTATTAAAATAAATATTTTCCTATGGATCCAGACTTTCGGCCCACCCTGTGTATATATATATATATATATATATATATAGAGAGAGAGAGAGAGACCCTATATATATATATATATGATGCCACTTGTAAATGTTAATAAGCAAAAAAATTGTAGTCCCTTTTTCAAAAAATTACTGAGGCCTACAATATATGAACAATTCACAATTTTAAATTGGGTGCAATCACAAATTATATAAATTATATTTTGAAAAGTTTCCACTATATTACACCGTATATACCGGGTGTGTATAAAGTAACGCAAGTAAAAAGACAAATCCGATTTGAATTATATTAAAGCGAGTCAACATGGACGAATAATATTTATTACATGTACTTTATAACAACTGTATATTCGATATTAAGGTTTATAAGATGTGTTAAAAATGTCTACCATCGACCACCATACAAATCGGATTTGTCTCCTCACTCGCGTTGCGAAACTAGTTTAAGCCAGTTCAAATCAGATTTGTCTCTTCATTCGTGCACCTTATACAAACCCTGTATAATTTGCCTCATTTAGCTGTGTTTCTATTATTTCAAAATTGTCTCATTTTTCATTTAAAGTATTATTATTGGTATTTCAGCATTCATTCTTTATCGTATTGTTTATCACGTATCTTTTTTCCATTATTTCTACAATTATCTCAATTTTGATTTGTAATGTAAGACAGTAATTTATTAAGGCTTATAATGGGGTGAATAATTTATGGACACCCTATATCTTTCATTATTCCTATTTATGTTCTTATTTTCTGTTGTAAAAATTCAAATGAATCTCAAAGAATTTTGCCTGAAAAGCTTTCGTACTTCCCAAAGGCATATTCAGATAAGAACGCTCTGATTCAGGGCCGCTGAGAGCTGCCACGGTCCCCGGGGAAGGATTGGTATATGGGCCCTCCTGTTTACTTAGTATTTTATTATGAATGTTTTTCGTGTACATAACAAGCAAACTGATTAGATGTCCAAGTCACTATTCAAAACATACAGTATGAATAAACAACTCAGAAGAAAATAACCATTTTATTTTTCGAATCAATTATATTAATTCTATCACCATACAATTTACAAATGCAGTACCAGGCCATGCAGGCAAGACAGTTGTTTACTGCATCGGAATTTATAGAATTCGATGCAATTTGAAGTACGGGCTAACTGGCTTTCAATTACAGTGGTTCCCAGATCTGTCAGTCGGTCTTGAGCATTGGTGGATCGCCGATAATATTTTATGTTTGTTTGACTATGATAATCTCTATAAAATATATGTTCATTAATTATATTTCCTCTCTGTTGTTTAATCAAATGCTTTATTAATATTTTTAGATTTTATTCCCCCTCTTTCTGGGCCCCCCAGAGGTTCGGGCCCCGGGGATTTATCCCGGCTTCCCCGCCCTCTCGGCGGCCTTGCCCTGATTAGATCACTTGCCTGTAAAATACATAATTAAATGTTAATACCAACATTCTACAAGCCTATATGGATGTGATATATACCTTATGTAATGTACAGGATGCTCAGAAGTCTGGACTCATAGGCCATTAGGGTTATTTATCAATTTTGTGTGCCAGAATCAATGTGACGGAACTAAAAAACATTGAGAGAAGCCTACACGCAACAGTTGATATGTGGATGCAAGTTAATGATATGCAATATGAATTATTGTCAAAATAAAAGTAAAAAGTGAATTCTGTCTATGAGGCCACACTTCTGAGACACCTTGTATTCTTTCTGAATAAAGATTGTCCGTTTATTTGAATATCATTAAATTTAAGATAATGGTTCTCGCAGTTTAAAAGCATTTTCAGTGTATTTTTCTCATTGTTTCTCCCTGTCTGTAGCCTCCAATCCAGTTTCTTATCTTTAGTCTTCCTTCCTCCCCTTCTCTGAGATGCGACTGGAGTCTTTCTTATTTTCTCCGACCTTGAACATATCTGCTCTAACTTCTACCTGCCGGTTTCTCTCTAATGACATCTTTGCCACAACTATTTCCTTAAATTAACTCCATATGATTCCATCTTTTTAGTTATATTATACCAGGCAGACTTCTACCAGATATGAGTATTTTTTTTAATATATATCTATAAGTTGTATGGCGGTTTCTAAACCCAAAATGGGTTAAATAAAAAAGTTTAAACTAAATTTTTTATTTTTTTTCAAATCATTCATACTAAGTTTTGGAGTAATAAAGCAGCTGTATTTAACTATGACGTTACTCATATACAAGCCAGTCTGATTTCTAATCACAATGAACTGTATTAGAATGAAATATTTTTCCATACTATATTTTCTTCTGTCTTCCCTGACGTCATTATCAGACAGTCGTTGCACTGACAAAAAGGCATCAATACGAAGTTTTAGCCTGAGGTCAACTAATATTTAAATAAGCATACAGCTTATTACTGCCTTTCACATTCAATGGAGACTGACTTGATTCTGATTTTAGAAAAGAGAATGGAATGCCACAGGGTAAAAACAATAATTTTGGGGTGTTTAACTTCTTTTGTAACGGCAAAGGTTATGTGACGGAGGGGACCTAGATCTTTACGTGGGATCCGAACTATCTAAGGTTTGCTACATCATTTGAACGCAGAAGACGATCACTCATCGAACTACTACTGATCAGACTTAATGTCACTTAAGCTCGTTGACCTAACGAGAAGAGCTATTGTGACGTGGCCACGACATAGCCCTCAACAGGAGAAATATTATCCAAGCTATTCATCAGTCGTGCCATATGTCTTCTAAGCTATGGAATTCATGGTATGAAAACGTTTGTCTGTAGCTCCCCTTCGACATTACTGTACTATTTTTCATTAATTGTATTTCTATCCTTAGTATTTAAATTTTTCATTGTATTCTATTGTCAGTTGGTATTATTATTTGTCATATGGACTAATGGTCTTCTTTTTAATGTACGAAGGAGGGGCCATGGGCATTAGGCAATGCCCACAAAAGCGCCCCCCCAATAGAAGAAAAAGAGAGACAAAATCAAGGTCCAGAGTTTTTAAGATGCCTAGACACTCTGCGTTTGAAGGATTAGAGTTCATAGACAGGAGGAAAGATGGATTGAGGAAGATTGTTCCAAAGTTGACCGGTTGAGTAGATGAAAATTTGAAAATACCGATTAACCCTTATTAGAGATTTGGAGAGAAAAGGAATGAGAATGTGTAGAAACTCTGGTGCTGCGTGCTCTCCTTAAAGGAGGAGGCATGCAGTTAGAGAGTTCAGAAAAGCAGTGTCCATTATAATAACAATAGTAAAAAGAGACTGAGGCAACATTGCGGGGAAGAGAGAGGGATTGAAGACAGTCAGTAAGAGGCCGGGAATTGATGAGACGAAAAGTCCTTGATTCCACCTGGTCAAGTACGGCTGTGTGGGTTGAGCCACCCCATATATGAGAAGCGTACTTCATACAGGGGTGGACAAGAACCCTGCACAGAGACAGCAACTGAGCAGGGGTGAAGCAACTGCGGAGGCGGTACAGCACACCTAACCTCTTAGAAGCTGTTTTGGAAAGAGAGTACATGTGACCTTTCCAAGAAAGATCACGAGAAAATGGAACGCCAAGAATGTTAAGAAAAGAGGAAGGATTGAGTTGTGTATTGTTGAAGGTAAGGGGATAGTCGTGTGGAATATTGTGACGAGTAGACAGAGGAAGGAACTAAGTTTTTGAGACAGTGAAAGCTACAAGGTTTTCTCTGCCCCAATCAGAGATGGCAGAAAGATCAGAGGTCAGGTGCACCATAGCCGTCCTAGGCAAAACATAGAGTGACTGTTGAGAGGGACGCTTTGTGAAGCGGGTGGAGAAGTGAAGAGTGGAATCATCGACATAGGAGTGGATAGGACAGGAAGTGTGACTTAATAGATCACTGATAAATAAAAGGAAAAGAGTAGGTGACAGGACAGAGCCCTGAGGAACGCCACTATTAATACTTTAGGAGAAGAACAGTGGCCATCTTACAACCGCAGCTATAGATCGACCAGAAAGGAAATTAGAGAGGAAGGCACAGATAGAAGAATAGAAACCTAAGGAAGACAGTTTTGAAATTAAAGATTTGTGACAGACTCTATCAAAAGCTTTTGATGTCTAGAACAATAGCAAAAGTTTCACCGAAATCTCAAAAGGAGGATGACCAAGAGTCAGAGGGATATGCTAGAACATGGGTCGGGGAACTTTTTTGGGTATTACCCAAAAATCTATTTGAGTAAAATGAAATTACCCCCAGACTTCAAAGTAAACAAAAACAAGCCAATTGCTCTTAAAATTGTTGCATATGGTGTCTCTCACACCGCACGCATTACCCCCAAAATGTTTAAATGTACCCCATTTGGGGTAATTTACCCCTGTTCGCCGACCACTGTGCTAGAAGATCGCCAGTAGAGCGTCCCTTGCGAACCCCATATTGACGATCTGAAAGAAGATTGTGAGAAGAGAGGTGTTTAAGAATCCTCCTATTAAAGATAGATTAAAAAACTTTAGAAAGGCAAGAAATTAAAGCAATTGGACGATAGTTGGAGGGTTGAGAGCGGTCACCCCTATTTGGGACAGGCTGAATGAAAGCGAACTTCAAGCAGGAAGGAAAAGTACCAGATGAAAGACAAAGACGAATGAATTTGCTTAGGAAGGATGTCACACACAAGCACAGTTCTTGAGAACAACAGGAGGAACACCATCAGGACTGTACGCCTTCCTAGAGTTGAGCCCAGATAGGGCAGAAAGAACATCTTTGGAAGAGATTCTAATTTCAGACATAATAAAATCAGAGGGGGGGAGGAGATGGAGGAACAGCACCGGAATCGTCCAGGGTTGAGTTGGAAGCGAAAGTTTGAGCGAGGAGTTCAACTTTGTCAGGAGAAGAGACAGCAACTGAACCGTTGGAATGGAAAAGAGGAGGGAAAGAAGAGGAAGTATTGGTCTATCAATAAACTTTTTCATTTTCCTGACACCTTAAATGGCAAACAAAAGGAGCGAATAGGAAAAATCTTTAAAATAGTGTCGACTAAGACTTTATTTGAATTTTACAATCTAAAACTTGTAACCATTTTCAGTGTAAATAAAGTTAGATATAATTATATCAGGTTAGGTGAGGTTAGAAAAGTTAGATTATATTAAGTTAGGTTACATTTGGTTAAGTTAGGTTAGAAAAAATTTGGTTAGTTTGCATTATTTTGTGTCGTCTTGTTCGTTTGGGGAGGTTCAAGTATTTTCGCCTAAAAATTTTGCGTTGTTCCAGGAAATATTTTCCTCTCGCAAGTCTCAAGGATTTGGTTAGCTGGTCACAAGGTTTGTTTTCCAAAAGGTTCCACCGAGTGCCAAACAACTGGAAAGAATTACTGAACATAAAATACAAATAAATAAGGCAAATGTCATTAATTTTGTCTAAAAAGCCTCCATGCTTCGAAAGGCATATTCAGATAGGAGTACTGTATTCAGACCAGAGTACTGTAAATATATTAATGTTATAACAAATATCTAAAAATTGTTAAACTCTGTCATTTGTGTTCTTTTTTGAATAAAAGTTTGAAGTTTGAAACACAGTATGCTTCAGTATACAAATATAACATTAAAATTATCCGAGTTTGGACTAACTTGTTATGATGACATTGATACTTCATGCAAATTACTTTCTTCAACAAAACGACAGACATTTTTCTCTTCTAATATCTTATAAAAAAAGGAAATGAGAAAAGAAGAAACGACATAACGTAATAGAAGAAAGGTATGATGAACTTTCCACCATGATTTTTCCCTCAATTTTGTTTCAGACATTTTGGGGGTGGGAAAGAATTGCAAAATTCTTCTGGAACTTACAATGACATCTCGTTATACCGAGCATTGAGCTGAACTTAAGTTCAATGACAGTAAAAAAATATAATTTATTGTATAAAATGTGCTATTATAAATAATTTTAATTTATTCTCGTCGCTTGTTAATTAAAGTTGATTAAGAGATCCTTTCGTTATTCTCATACTTTTGGCATCTCGACACGATGATTTGCGTTTTACAGCGAACGAACTCCACCCGTTTCCATTACTACGCAATGTCCTTTCGTCCTTGATGATTTCTGCATTTTGTATCAGTGAGACTGAGTTAAAACGGACGGCGTTTTATTTATACAAATATTACAGTTTCACATTCAAATGCTCAACCCAAAAATCTGTTGCTAACTGCGCTAATCACCAAGTTAACAGTAATAATAACATTGATAATAATAATAATAATAAGTAAAAACTTTTTAAAATGTTTCATTTTATTATTGTGGTCCTCTATAATCTTTTATTTAATTTAAATTAAACAATTCTCAATTGGGACAAACCGCCATCTTGTCTTCTAAAGTAGTTCCATTTTACTTAAGTAAGCCTACTACTATACAGTATTTATCCAACAGAAAAAGGCGAATCTGCGTAGAGACTACAATATTATACTAACCCATCGTGTGTCTTTCAATACCCTCCCTCGTCCCCACTGCAGTACCTTCCCCCCTTAAAACATTCCTCAACTTCCAATTCGTCTGTCCATTGCAATTCTATCTTCATACTAACCGGAGAACGTTTGAGAGGAGCGCAATAATTTTCTGAGTGAAGAACGTTCTTTCGTAAGTAAATGTTACCTTGTTATGGATTATTACTTTGTGAGTGTGAATAGGAAAATTTGATTTAATGTAGCTGTGATTGTACCTGTGCTTTAATCAAACGCATCCCCTATAATCGTCTCTGGCATGGAGGGACAAAAAGAATTTCCTGGAGGAGTTTCTTGGGGTAATTTTGTAAACCGGCATGAAACCTTGCAAGTCAAGTTTAGAAGTAAATTTCCCCAGTTCAAGTTAAAGGTGCGTGTGGGGGAAGTATTGGATAAGGGGTAAGGTATGTTGGGGTATCAGACTGTTCTCCGCCATGCGTTCATACCCATCACCCTCACTTCCAGAAATGTGAGATAAAAAAAGGCGAAACCTATAAGATATGGTGTCTTAAAATAAGTTCATATATCTCTGCAGAAACTTATCATTGCGCCTCGGTGGTGTAGTGGTTAGCGTTGCTGACTACGAATCCATCGGCCCCGGGTTCGAGACCCGATGGCAGCCGGCGCGCAGCAAAACCCAGCTGTTCATCCTTCCACACAATAAAAAGAAAGTGGTTGGTAGATAAATGGGTACCCTAGGTGGCCTAGTGGTTAAGACGCTGGGCTGCTGATGGGGCGTGGTTCGGATTCCACGTTAAACTGTAGGTCTAAGGTGGAGTGAAAAGCTTGACCTTCGTCAGAATGAACAATTCAGGCGGAAGCAAACCAAAGGTTATATATATATATACACACAGTGATAAATTCACTATAGTCTGAATAAGGAATGGTAAATGACAAACACTTTCTTCTTCAACCATAGACCTACAGTTAAACGTGGAATCCGAACCACGCCCCACTAGCAGCCCAGCGTCTTAACCACTACGCTACCCAGGGTACCCATATATCTTATCTTATGAATCTTATGTTGTTTCGTGCGTTGGTCTCTCTTCACACGGAGGTCAAGCTGGTGGCCCCGCCTCTAGGTCTGGCCTGGTGGAGGAGCGAGTTGCTTTCTTGCGCTCTCCACCGTACATAGCCAGGCACGCCCGGCTCATCTGGTACTGTCCTGAGCCAGGCATCCAGTATTTTCTTGAAGACTTCAACTTTGACCCCCGTTACGTTTCTGAGGTCCTTAGGAAGCTGGTTGAAAGTCTTGGCCCCCTGACAACCAAGCTATTTTCCTTCAGGGTTGAGGAGGTCCCTTGTCGGGCCTCTAATTTGGGAACACTACACATTCTGCCTTTCCTATTTTCCAGTGTTGTTTGAATGGTAATTGGGTTTAGTTTTAGGTTTGGTACCAGTTTTTCGATAATTTTCTATATGTAGATTATGATGTACCTCTCTCTTCTTCTTTCCAGTGAGCAGTGCTGGACTTACCTATAAGCTAAATAAGCTATAGCTTAGGGCCACACACCCTCGGGGGCCTCATTTTTTTAAATATATTTTTATTTTATCATTAGTTTTTATTCTTTAACACTAATTCATCAAAAATTATATATATATATACATTATTTTTTCTTTATCATTAACATAATATAAAAAATAATAATTATAGTCATAATTATTTTAAATTTTTTTACCCGAATTTTTTTAGAGAAGGGCCTCAAATTTCATATAGCTTAGGGCCTCAGCAGGTGAAAGTCCGGCCCTGCCAGTGAGTACAGATTTAGTTTACGTAGTCTTTCCCAGTAGTTGAGTTCTTTGCAGCCATCAATCTTGGCTGTGAAATGCCTTTGCGTTTCTTCTAGTTTATTAGCTTCTTCCTTTTTATATGGGGACGTCAAAACTAAGCAGTATTCAAGTTTTGGTATAATCAGTGTTTTTAGCAGGGGAATCATTACTGTCCTGTCCCTTCTCTTGAAAGTTCTTAGTACCTGTCCGGCGACTCTTTTTGCTTTATTTATCGCTATCTGATTTTGTGTTTCGAATTTCGCATCATCTGTCATTATTATCCCGAGATCAATCGCTTTCGTGCTTCTCTGAATTTCCTGTCTATCTGGAACATAATATGCAGTCTGTTTAAGTCCTTCTTTTCTACCATATCTCAAGAGCTGAAATTTCTCGGCGTCGAATGACATGTTGTCTTCTGACCATTTGTATATTTTGTTCGTGTCCCTCTGCAAGGCCTCCACGTCATGTACATCGCTGATTTTTCTGCTGATCTTTGTATCGTCTGCAAAGGATGTTACTATACTGTTGCTGTTTACTCCGCTGTCTATGTCTGTTAACATGATTATGAACAGGAGTGGGGCCAGTACTGTCCCTTGTGGTACTGAGCTGCGTACTTCCGATTCTGATGATGATATACCTTGAATTTTGACGACCTGCAGACGATCTCTAAGGAAGTTGTAGATCCATTTTCCCACTTTGCCTGTTATTCCCATATATTTAATTTTATGTGCTATTATACCATGGTCACATTTATCGAAAGCTTTAGCAAAATCTGTGTATATAACATCGTAGTTGTTATTGCCTTCCAATGCATCTAGGATATTGTTGTAGTGTTCTATTAGTTGTGATAGGCATGAGCTACCTGATCGGAATCCATGCTGATTTTCGTTGAATCTTTCCCGTGTCTCCAGGAAATCATAAATTTTCTCTATAACTATTCTTTCAAATACTTTGGTGAGGTGGGACGTCAATGACACTGGTCTATAGTTCTTTGCTTGAGATCTGTCTCCTCCTTTATATATAGGGACAACGTTTGCTCTTTTCAAGATGCTCGGTATTTCCCCAGTGTCTAGGGATCTTCTCCATATCCAGTATAAAGGTGTAGCTATTTCATTTGTACAGTTTTTAATCAATAATGCGTTCCAATTGTCCGGACCTGCAGCTGAATGTGGTTTCATTTGTCCTATAGCTCTCGCTACATCTTCTGGTTTAAAATCAAAGTCTGTTATGTACTCTCCTTGCAATTCCTCTTCAAAGAATGCATTTATGTCAGGTATCGCTTTGTCACTTTTTGGGGTACTGAAAACTGATTCATATTGAGCTCTCAATGTATCAGATATTTCTTTTGGATCGTCGGTTAGTTCATTATTTCCCGTCCTTAAGGGCCCAATAGCGGCGCGCGTTTTTGTCTTCCTTTTTGCATAGCTATAGAAGTATTTTGGATTTTCCTTTATTGCTTCTACCGCCTTTTCCTCTTCCCTCTCTGTATGTTCCTTAATCAGGGCTTTTATTTCCCTATCGACACCCTCCAGTCTTTCTTTTATTGCTTTCCTGTCATTATCTCCGCAGTTACCTAACTTCGCCTCCACTCTCTTTCTTTTGCAGAATAGTCTTCTCTTTTGCCTCTCTAGCCAGCTCCTCTTTCCTTTTGGCTGTGATTTCGGAGCATATTTTTCTAAAATTCTCAGCGTTTTTTCCTCCAAGATTGTTAGCATTTCTTCAGTTGTTTTATTCTCGAAAATTGTTCTCCATTCTATTTGGGCCATGTGCGATCTGATTGCTTCCCAATTTATAGTCTTCGAGTTTAAGTTAAAGGCCCCGAATTTACTTCTTTTCTCAATACGTGTATTGTCTTTTAATGCTGTCGTCATATTTGTTGATATCTCGATTAAGTTGTGGTCTGAGATAATGGTTGGGGTTATTTTTATATCAGCAATCAAGTTAGTGTTATTCGTGAATACCAGATACAGGCAGTTATTTTTTCTGGTATTTTCTGTTATCTCCTGTGTCAGCATAAACTCATTTGTGATATATATATACACGTAGGAGGCGGGGTATCAAGGGGGGGGGGGTCAATTGATCCCCGAAATTCAGCCCAAGTGAATTTTTTCGGGCAATTACACACAAAATTCGGACAAAAGCCCAGTACATATATTTTCACTCACCACGATTTCACCTGAAACTTTTTATGATTTTCATATAGGATATCATCTCTTTGCCCGAAATGTATGTCTTTAGATCTTGAACCACGCAATATTTTATTATAGAAACGAAAACCTGTCGCAAAACTGCAGTATTTAAGTACCTTATTTGATATAACCTGTTACAACTCACTCTATTGAATTGTAACTTGTTTGGTGCTCAACCTTTGTACAGTTGTGTAGACCTACAAATAGTGTTTAATAAAAATATGACTTAAAAATCGATTTTCGGTTTCGCTTATTTTTGGGGGGCAAAAGTTGATCCCCCCTCCCGGACAAAATCGGGCCCCTACGCATATATATATATATATATATATATATATATATACAGTATTTTTCAAGATATTTTCATCTCTGGATCGTATAATTAATAATATAATGATGGGGTTGTTTAACCTCCTTCTCAACGTCTAAGCCTAAGCTCATATGACGGAGGACCTACAGCTTTACGTGGGATCCGAACCACGGGTTGCTGCATAATCTGGACGGGGAGGACGATCTTCATCCAACTGCTATCCGACATAATGTCGCTTAATTTCAGTGTTCGACTGGAAGCAGTGTTACGAACTTACGACCAAAGCTACCATTTGACCATGACGTAGCACCGATTATGATTACTGTAATTAAATATTAAATATTAAGTGGTACTTTATGTTCTTAGGCTGTATTTACTTAATAATAATAATAATAATAATAATAATATACCGAAATATCGAATATTTTTTCTGTAAGTAATATTAATTTTTTATTTATTTACTGAAATTCTAGAACCTGCTATAGCAACATGAAGTGATTTTCAACACTGTGTCGAGATGTATTTTCTCAAATAAGTGCAATTACTTATCACTTTAGTAAAATTTACTTGAAGTCGCCGGTAATTACACAAGCCTGCGATGGTTTTGTTGTCCGAAATATTTTATCACTTATATAGTAATTTTTGCACTGATTCCGAAAATAATATTAATTTTTCGTCATCACGTACAGATTTTTCACAAAATGTCATATTTCATATTACGTATGTAAGTAATTTTCATTAAAATTTACTCAATTCAATTTTAATTAAAAACTTCCTAGAACATTCGAGAAACGCACCACTAATATATAAGTGATTGACAAGCCACGAGATGAGTCAGTCTGTCTAGTGCGTGTAAGGTTATAGTTCTTTATTATTCAAAGGTGCGCGGTGACTATATTTCTCTTTTTAAATTTGTTTATTTGTCGCTATGGCAATCAGAGGGTGTGTAAATAGCCCAAACATTTTCTGTTATATTTGTGGAAAATTTACTGTGAAAAAATAAAGGCGAGATATTACAGACTTCGTCAAGAAAGCATACTATGCGTACTTCGGAATGAAACTCGGGGATCAAGACAAATCATGGGCTCCACATAAAGTTTGCAGTGTTTGTGTTGAACAACTTAGACTCTGGAGTAAAGGAAAAAAGGAAAAAGGATTCTTTACCTTTTGGGATTCCAATGGTCTAGCGTGAGCCTAGAAATCTCAGCAATGACTGCTATTTTTGTTCATGTAACGTGCAAGGCTACAAAACTAAAAATAAAAAGGAAATTTCTTATCCAAACTTTCACTCTGCTATAAGACCTGTTACTCATGGACCTGGTATACCTGTACCTACTAAACTAAATACTCTTGAAAGTCTTGATATAACTTCATCTGTTTCGGTGTCTGATGACGATGGAAACGATGATATTGATTGTTTTCAAACTGAAACATCTGGTGAACCCCAGTTGTTTACACAAAGTGAACTTAATGATTTGGTAAGAGATTTGTGTCTCCCGAAGGATTCTCCAGAGATTTTAGAATCCAGACTTCGTGCAAAGAACTTGCTTTCTCCCGTGACGTCATTTTATTGGTACAGAAATCGAGAAAAAGAATTCATCCAATATTTTTTTCAAGAAAATTCACTGTTATAGTGCAACAATGTTTCGAAACTAATACTTAAGCTAGGCGCTGCAGTCTATGACCCAAATGAGTGGAGACTTTTCAGTGATTCCTCCAAAAGAAGTCTAAACGGCGCCCTCCTTCACAACGGTAACTTGTATGCATCCGTTCCTGTGGCTCATTCGGTTCACTTGAAGGAAACGTACGAAAATCTTGAGCTTCTTCTAGCTAAGGTTAAATACAAAAAACACGGTTGGCTACTTTGTGGAGACTTAAAAGTGATTTGCAGTGCTGGGCACTTGCGCAAACACTTGCCCAAAACGCAAATTGCGCAAGTGTGATTTCGGTTGCGCATTTGCGTTTGCGCCAATTCTTGCGCAAACTTGCGCATTTGCGTTTGCGCAAGTACTTGCGCAAACGCAAACTTGTGCGCAAACGTGAAAAAAAACAAATATTAAAAATAGTGGATTTAGCTCATAAACACGTGACTGCCAGACAGGTGGCGCCGCCAGACAGCAGTGAGCACTCAGTATACCAACAACGCTAGTGAAACACGTTTGTTTGATTAGTTGATTTTAATTTTATTTCAGAGTTCAAACTACTAACTACTCTAGTAACTTCTAGAAACTTCATAAGTCATAACTACTGTCTATAACTAGTGAACCATGGACAGCCTCAGACACCATCCCCAGCTCTGCAGCTGTAGAGAGGGTGTTCTCCCAGGGGTCTGACATCATGAAGCCCAAGAGGTCCAGCCTGACCTCTGAGAACTTTGAGAGGTTTGTGTTCCTGAAGGGCAACATGGACCTGCTCACGATGGAGTTGGAGGAGGACTCTGAGGAGCTTTGAAGTGTTTTTTTTTTGTAATATTGTAATTTCTTTTTTGTTATTATTTATTTAACATTGTAATTTTGTATCTATTCTTTATTGATATATCTATGGATCGTGTGTCTGTAATAAAGTCTTTTGATTTGATTTGATTTGATTTGCTATAAATTTAATTTTATACAGGGTGTCCCAAAAAAAACGCACCTTTTTTTTTTTGAAAACCCTGTATATATAAATAGTTTGCGTTTGCGTTTGCGCAAGCGCAAGTTTCGAGAAGTTTGGGCATTTGCGCTTGCGCAAGGTATGGGTTTGGGTTTGCGCATTTGCGCTTGCGCAAGTGAATTTTCGTTTGCGCTGCCCAGCACTGGTGATTTGTATGTTGTTAGATCAACAACCAGGTTATACGAAGTTTCCATGTTTTTTGCGTGAATGGGATAGCCGAGCAAGAACTCAGCACTGGATAAAAAAGGAATAGCCACGAAGAGTCAACCTGACACCTGTTTCTAAAAACATTCATCGTGAAAGTTTGGTTGACACGAAGAAAGTCCTTTTACCTCCGTTTCACATAAAATATAAAATTGGGCTTGATGAAGCAATTTGTTAAGGTCTTGGGCGAAGATGGAGATTATTTTAAATATGTGTGTGGTAAATTCCCAACTCTTTCGGAAGCAAAATTGAAAGAAGGAATTTTCCTTGGTCCCCAGATTAGAAAACTAACTTTGGATAAACACTTTGAAAGAACAATGAACAATCTTGAAAAAGAAGCGTGAATTGCTTTTAAGGATGTTATCAGCAAATTTTTGGGGAACAACAAGGACTCAAATTACCAAAACATTGTGAACAACATGCTAAATAAGTTCAAAGAGTTGGGTTGTAATAGGAGTTTAAAATTACATTTCTTACATTCACACTTGGATTACTTCCCTGAGAATCTCGGAGCACTCAGTGAAGAACCAGGAGAACGGTTTCACCAAGACATCAAAGAAATGGCGAAGAGATATCAGGGAAGGTGGGACATCAGCATGATGGCTGATTACTGCTGATGTTGAAACGGGATACTCCAGAATCTATACTATAATAAGAGAGCTGTCCGTCTGTCCGTCTGTCTGTCTGTCCGTCCGTCACACTTTCAGAAATTGTGAGAAAAAATTGAGAAAAAAAAATTCAGAAATTGTATTACGGGCGGCAATGTGAAGCTCAAGATTTTCATGACTGTGTTATTTTCTGTAGTTAAGCAACGGGGGAAGGGTGGGGGTTGGAGGAAGGGGGTGGGGGTAATGGGGGATTGGTGTGGTAATGGGGAGGGGGACGGGTGGGGGTAATGGGGGAGGGGGTTAGCCCCCAAGTTGTATGAATGGGGTTGAGGAGGTTTTGGGAGATACCAGATTCAGAAATGTTGACACAATGTGAAGCTCAAAATTTTCACGGCTTGGTTCTTTTTTTGTAGTTTAGCCTGTCTAACCGTCAGCGAAGTGACGGGAACTGTACTAGTTATTACATAAAAGAAAAGGAACAGCTCTTGAGATATGGTAGAAAAGAAGGACTTAAACAGACTGCATATTATGTTCCAGATAGACAGGAAATTCAGAGAAGCACGAAAGCGATTGATCTCGGGATAATAATGACAGATGATGCGAAATTCGAAACACAAAATCAGATAGCGATAAATAAAGCAAAAAGAGTCGCCGGACAGGTACTAAGAACTTCAAGAGAAGGGACAGGACAGTAATGATTCCCCTGCTAAAAACACTGATTATACCAAAACTTGAATACTGCTCAGTTTTGACGTCCCCATATAAAAAGGAAGAAACTAATCAAACTAAAAACTAGGAGAAACGCAAAGGTATTTCACAGCCAAGATTGATGGCTGCAAAGAACTCAACTACTGGGAAAGACTACGTAAACTAAATCTGTACTCACTGGAAAGAAGAAGAGAGAGGTACATCATAATCTACATATGAAAATGATCGAAAAACTGGTACCAAACCTAAAACTAAACCCAATTACCATTCAAACAACACTGGAAAATAGGAAAGGCAGAATGTGTAGTGTTCCCAAATTAAAAGCACGACAAGGGACCTCCTCAACCCTGAAGGAAAATAGCTTGGTTGTCAGGGGGCCAAGACTTTTCAACCAGCTTCCTAAGGACCTCAGAAACGTAACGGGGGTCAAAGTTGAAGTCTTCAAGAAAATACTGGATGCCTGGCTCAGGACAGTACCAGATGAGCCGGGCGTGCCTGGCTATGTACGGTGGAGAGCGCAAGAAAGCAACTCGCTCCTCCACCAGGCCAGACCTAGAAGCGGGGCCGCCAGCTTGACCTCCGTGTAAAGAGAGACCAACACACGAAACAACATAAGGTTCATAAGGTACATTCGAGACTAAAAGGCATAGATCTCACAAGAAAACTCAGGACAAATAAAGATGAATATGTAATTGACGTCAATAGTCTTCTTTCTTTTTAAAGTTGTTTGCATTTGTAATTAGTATAACAAAACGAAATAAGTAACTAATGTAAATTGAAATAAATAATATGATATTTATTTATATTTTATGGTGTTTTTTCCCTTCCAGTTTGCAGAAAATCCTTACGTGATAGAAAAAATGGACACCTTATTCGAAATGAACGTAGTTCAATTATATAAAATCAGTTATTAGTAAGAAAACAACTCTTACAAAGTTCTCATTCGCAAGGCTGTGCTATTTGAAGTTATATAAATAATAATAAAAAAAAATATTAATCGCTTATGACGTCGTTGTTTTTCTTAGGAATTCGGGATACCTTTTTAAAAATTTCCTCCATTTCACCGTAATTGTACTGAATTTTTATGATCGTAATAGTATAGAGAATTTTATTTAATACAGAATCAAATTAGAAGAATAGTTATGTAGGAATAATAGTATTGGTATTAGTGTTAGTAATAGCATTTGCAGATTCGTATAATAAAAAAAAATGCCATGGCAACCAATCAGGAAGCTCCACCTCTTCTTAAAAATTGTGATAGTCGAGACTCGAGAGTATATTAAACAGATTTCTTATAGGTTTGACCAGTTAACAACAGGTCTCGTGTGTGTCAGGTTCGTTTAAATATAGTTTATGTAGTTTGTGCGTTTAATATATTTTAATATTAGTATATCTTGTATATGCATAGTATATGGATATATAAGGCCTATTAAGGCTTTACCAGAAATGAAATAGGGCTTGACTTATGTTTTGAACTTATATAGAATTTTAAAGGCTTGAACGCAATAAACTAGTTAGTGAGCAAAGATTAGGTAGGCCTAAACCTAGTTTAATGAAAGATCGTAGGCTTACTATAGGCAGTTTACCTAGACCTACGATAAGCTAAATCCTAAGTTCTGGGTGAACTGATTAGTGTTTTCTTAGATCCAGTGCTGACTTACTTATTTAATTCATCAGTAAATAAATGAGGCCTATTATATTTTTCAGATTTCATTACCTAGCAAGGCAAATTAAATAATTCATCAGAATGCCGCGAGATAATGCAACGTGCCAACTTGAAAATTTCAAGAAATGCACTACTGTAAGTTCACTTTTTATTTTTTAAATTAGACCAAGGTATGACAGACCAAACTAGGCGAACTATTAGTGTAGATGCCCACTTTTTTCAACCCAAAAGAATAATCTGGTACCAACTAAGTGATTCCAATTTCTGATCATCTTTGTGTTGTTAGACTACGATTAATACCCGGCAAGCTACCTACTATTAACATAGTTAGATTGCTATTAAAATTAGATGGGAATATTACGGATTTAGGTACAGGGGCCCCAATACCAAGAGACTAAAAATTTAATTAAAAGAAAGGACTCTGATTTCAAATTGGGCAAGGCTGTTTCAACAAATGGAGAGACCATGTACTGTTGTATGTGTATGTTGGGGATCCCTAGTACACCCCTCTACATTACTATGATAGGGTTCCAGCTTCCCTGGATTTGGCACTGGATAGGGACTCTGATTTGGTTAGAAAAATGTGTGTGAAGACTTCCTGTGATCCATTCTCATGACTGCCCATAAGTTAGGATTAACTGCTGTAGTATTAGATCTTTATCTTAACATTTTAGATCTAGTATAGGCCTAATTACTCATGGTTTAAAGAACTAAATGTTTAAAATGACTTTTACAAATTTACTTGAATGACTTACCATATGTGGTAAATAGTATCTCATTAGATAGTTTGGTACCATCCTGTCGTCTCCCCACCAAGTTTTAATATGGTTAATTGAATGCCTGGTTAGGTCAACTGTACTCCTTTGACTGGTCAGGTTAAGTCATGCTATTTTCATTAGTTTTAACCTAACCAATCAAGGGTGTTCAGTTGACCTAACCAGGCATTCAATTAACCATATTGAAACTTGGTGGGGAGATAACAGAATAGTACTGATTAGTTTTAAGAAATTGATACTTTCATGAACAAAACTCATAAATTGTTTAAGTATTGTATTTTAGTTAAGACTTAATTATATATAGGTTACTACAACAGTTCTGTGGATGAATGGTGGTGAAACTTGAAATAATACTTTGTAAAACTTTATCAGAGTGTAGCATTAGACCAGTGTTGACCAAAGTATGGCATTGTACCACTTGTGCCACAGTAGTAGAACAATTAAGTTGGCATTTTTTCCCTTGTATTAATCTTGTGGATTATTGTGGCATCCCATGCCCAGTACTTCTACTTATGGTATAGTAGAACTTTTAGCCATGGCACAGTTCTTAAGAAGTTTGGTACAACTATTGCTTTAGACCATAACATTGATGGACGGACCTAAGTGACTTTGTTGTCTAGCTGTAATGTTAATATAAATGTATGTAAAGTAGTCAATAAAAGTTACTAATATAGCTAACTCACCCATTCATGGAGCAATCATCCTGCATGAAAGTATCTTTATAACAAGACTTTCCAGCAGCTTGTTACACAAACCAAATTAAGGTAATTGCTGGAAATGCCAAGAACACTTGTCTGGAATGTAATAGACCTACCTGTAATTATTAGATAGGTTTCATCCTTAAATGAATGTATGTTACAGATCACTAAAAGAAAATATTTTATCACTTGTGGTACTAATTTAAGAGTGCAAACTGTATAGGGCCTAGTCTGTATTCATGACATTGCACAAGCCTTCTTCTTATCAGTATTTTTATCAATGACTAAGTCATTGTTAAAATTATTTGAATTAGTTTCAACAAACATCATATCTTAACTACTTCTGAACTTATTTAATTTTCCTTTTTACTTTTTCTATTAATTTTTACTGAAGTGTGAAATACTTAATTATTCTAATTGTTTAAAAAGAGCATGTACTAGTGTTTCATGGAATAATTAGGCTTAGGCTCCTATGTATAAAGTTAAAATAATTTTGTAAAACATTACACCATTATTTTATTTTATATAGCTAAATTTACTTATTATTATTTACCATTTCACTCTCCTTGTGTAATAAATTAACTGAACCCTGTCATTTTTACTTGAAAAGCTCCTATGCTTCCCAAAACCATTGTGCCTACTTTAAATATAGAGTATTGGCATTCTCTTCCTGATTAAATATTTTGAGTTTTGAAAATTGACAGCTTAAATTAGGATAAGCCTTGGCAGTGTAGGCTAATATAAATTGTACACAGGGTAAGTCCTAAACCATTTTATAGATGTATATTCAAAGCCCATCATAAATTAGCTAAAGTATCCAAATGAGTCTGAAGTGACTGCTACAGAATACAGTCTTAATTAAGTTGGAAGCTTGAAAGTCCATTTGGTAATTTAGTTTGTTATAAGTTACATAAGTCTGAAGCCAAAGCAAAATTTTTGCCCTATTTTGGGCCATAGCTATTCAAACCTATGCATAGGTTTGAAGTTATAGATTTGGACCTACATCTTTGCATCATAAGATATTGGCATTGGTTTTTTTCTCCTCCAAATTTAAATAGATCCCAAATTCCCAATGACTGCTTTGGATGTAGAAATTTTGAGAAGGGGGTTAAATGGTAGCCTACTGAATGATAGGTTATTGTTAAAAACTATGGCTTTACTTGGTTTAGCACTTGTACAGTATTCAGTCTCTCTCTAAACTAAGTTTAGTTCTACAGCTATAATTGATATGTAAAGTTTAATAGGTTGAAGTTTAAGTAGGCACCTACTCAAAAAAATTACTTACTGAACTTGCTTCATACAGCCTTGGTTCAGTACGGTAATTTATTTATTTTCAATATCACTTTTATTAAGTAGATTACTTTCATTTTTTTAATATAGACTACAGAATGTCTCACAACAGCGGCAGGACACCCCCTTGGAGACAGACTCAATTCCCTCACCATTGGAGCGAGGGGCCCTATACTGCTTCAGGACCTTCAGCTTATTGATGAGATGGCCCACTTTGATAGAGAGAGGATTCCAGAGAGAGTTGTGCATGCTAAAGGAGCAGGTCAGTAAGAGACGTCCTTTATTTAGTATGTCTGTACTTTATTTAGTATGTCTGTCCTTTATTTAGTATGTCTGTCCTTTTAGTATATGAAACCTATTTTTATTTCAGGAGCCTCTGGTTACTTTGAGGTGACGCATGACATCACCAAGTATTGTAAAGCAAAAGTCTTCGAAAGTATTGGAAAGAAAACCCCTTTAGCGGTCAGGTTTTCGACTGTAGGTGGAGAAAGTGGTTCTGCTGATAGTGCTCGGTAAGTTATAAACCAGATGTGTGGCTCAGGCTTTCATAATTATCTTTTAAATTGTCATTTGGATAAGGGCTTTGCCTTAATTTTTTTAATTGAAGTTCGGCTAATATTATAATGTACAGTATGCTTGCTTGAAATAACAAATCAAACTTTTATTCTCAGTTTAGGATTGATTTAAAAAAATCTAAATCCTATTTTGAAGTGTAGGCAATAATTTTAATAAATTAAGTACAGAGGGATTTTGCTTCTGGCAGTGCTTTACTACATATAAATCAATTTGGATCTTTTCACTTTTTGTAGAAGCACTATTTTCCTTTTTAATAGAGAAGTTGCTATTTAGATTTGAAGAAAGCCCAATTTTTGAAAAGTTCTCTCTGCAAATTTCAATTATGAAGTGCAATTTTATTTGAAATTATAAATAGTGATTAGTTTAAAAAATACTTCTCTAGTCTGTTTGTGGGGGTGTGTGTTAAAGAAATTGAGACCCCCCTGAATTCAGTGAAAGGAATAGAAGTGAAATGGCTTTGAAGTTTAATAAAAATATAGCGTGAATATCGTATTTGAGGTGGAAAAAGTTTAAAAATGTAACTTTTTGAAGTATTATAAGTAAATCCAAAGCTTTTCCAGTTTTTTTTATAGAGATCCCTAAATAATAGCTTCGTAAAGTAAAGCGTAGTTCAAGGTTAAATGTATAGCATTTTGGTAGCCCGAGATGACATTTTTCATTAATTTACAGTGATCCCAGAGGTTTTGCAATTAAATTTTATACAGAAGAGGGCAATTGGGATTTGGTCGGCAACAACACTCCAATTTTCTTCATTCGCGACCCAATACTTTTCCCATCATTTATTCACACTCAAAAAAGAAACCCTGTGACACACTTAAAGGTGAGATAGTTGACCAGTGTAGCGTTTTTACTTCAGACTTACTTGTTCTCGCATAAGTAGTTTGTAAAAACAGCATAGTGATGTTTTTAACTAACGTTACAGTAGAATATACACTATGTTGGTAGTTATTTCGAAATACATTTGTGAAGCTACAGACGGTGGATATTTTGTTGAAATTCGTATGTTCGCAATTATTTTTGTGAAAAGGAGTTTATTAATGTAAATTTTTCATCAGGACCCAGATATGTTTTGGGATTTTATTTCCCTTCGACCCGAGTCAACTCACCAAACTTCCTTCCTGTTCTCCGACCGTGGAATTCCAAATGGCTACAGACATATGAATGGATATAGCTCCCACACCTTTAAATTGATCAATGCCAAAAATGAGCCCATTTACTGCAAATTCCACTACAAAACTGATCAAGGCATAAAGTAAGAGAAATTACTCGGATATTGCAGTAATTAGGTTGTTATATACTATATTGTATATGTTGAAGATGGAGTGAAGGGGGCCAGAAACTGGCACCGCGCTGAGGCCAGACTAACGCTGCCCATTGCGCTAACTCCTGTATTATTGTCAACCATACACCCTCCCCCCACCAACCTCAATGGTTTCACTTCGCTTATAGGTAGGGAAATGGTGTTATTTACCGAGCCACGAGCGCTGGTTTTAACAAGTTTAAACTATCCTTTGTTAAGGCAAGAGCTTTAATACACAATTTTTACTTTTATCAGGAACTTGGATACTAAACTAGCTGTGCAGTTGTCAGCCACTGATCCTGACTACTCTTTAAGAGACTTGTACAACGCTATCGATTCAGGAAATTTCCCATCTTGGTCTCTTAACATTCAGGTAAGAATAACACTTGTTAAATAATGGGAACTTCGGCAATGCTTACCTATGGAATTTTTCATTTAGGAATCAAGTTTATCTGATCAACATTACTTGGTTAAAAGAAGTTAAATATTCAGTATTATACATATTTCGTATAGATCTTGTATTTTTAGCTGTTTAATTTATATCTTTAAAATTCAAATTCACAAAATTAAGTGAAATAGTATTAACAAAAAATTACTTTCTCATTTTTTTTTTTTTTTTTTTTTTTTTTTTTTTTTTTTAAGAAGACTCGTTTCCTTTTAAGAATTATTGAAGTATTCTACAAATAAAACTAGTATTAGTTTCCGTTTCCTGAGGGAATGGCGAAGGCAGTCATTGATAATAATTCTGACACAAAGGAAATGTATATTGAATGAAAATTTACTGAACCATTCTTATAATTGAATAAGTGGTCATTTAGCTTTATTTTGCTTCTCACCATTTTTAATGGCATGTTCACAAACACGGCAAGAAAACTGGGACGAGAAAAAAGTATAAAATATACAGTACGTATTTGAACTTAATAAGAATACATACGTACATTATCAAAAATATCATTTCCCAAACGAGTTGGGGTGAGGAGATATAGACATGCTCGGATATAAAAATAAGATTTTATCGACATTAACAACAACCCTCCCCCCTAAGATGGCCAAGTTCCACGCGTGTTGCGCTTCATACGCCATGTGGGGTAGTACTTCCAGACTTTGTCAAAAGTTAGAGACAGTCCCGAACTTTATACCTCTCGTAAACCTCCTCCATTCTAACTTACGTGCAGCCGCTTCTCGTGCATCACCCAGATGAAGTTCACGCTTTCTCACGCAAACATTCACCCTGTATGAGAGCCACTTAATGTATTTTGCCCCACCCTTTTTTTTTTTCCCCCCTTGTGCCAGAAATTTTGTACATAAGTAGTTACATACCTTTTTTACAAGTTTTTATTTTTCCACATAGTCTCCATCCTTTTCTACGGCTTTCCTCCACCTCGAAACAAGGGCCTTTATTTCTTGCTGGTAAAAGTCCGCTGCGTTCCAATGGAGCCACCTCTTAACCTCGACAACCTCATCGTCACTGGAACTTTCTTCCATGAATAGCATCCTTCATTGGCCCAAACAATGGAAGTCTGAAGGTGCCAGATCCGGGCTGTATGGAGGGTGGGGTAACAGTCAAGCGCATTTTTGTGATGGCCTCTCTTGTTTGCAAACTGTTGTGTGGTCTTGCGTTATCGTTGCAAAAGAAGGACGTCTTCCAGTTTCTCTCCGGTCGAACTCGTTTTATACGTCTCTGAAGTCTCTGTAGGGTAGCAATATATGCCTCCGAGTTGATTGATTGTCCTTTCTTCATAATGTTCACTTTTTGTTTATACTCCTTTCAGTATTTTTAATAGCTGTAAGTGGGGCTTCCACCCGAAGCCATACACGTCAACTATATCTGAACTTGGCTTAGCGTTGACTTGCCACTAGGATTTTCTTTATTCCAATGGTCCAGTTTATTGTGTCATACCAACATACGTTTTTGTTGGGCCCATTGTCTGATGGAACTGCTGGGGTCCAGGGTCAATACCTTGACCTGGTGGGATTCCCCGCATTGATCCCTTTGAAGTTTCTTCTCTGGGACTGAGAAAAATTGCACCATTGCTCACCTCACCTCACCCACCCTGGTGTGTAAGCTGGTTGAGGGGACATTTTTATCCTGGGTGACGTCCTTATCAGTGTGTGAGCTTTCCTTAGTAGACATTACATCCCGTTCTTGTTTGTGGAAAGCTACATACAGAATCGTCCCTTTCATGTCGCAGAAGATGGTGGCCATAACCTTTCCTGCAGAGGGAGCCATTTTGAACTTTTTCTTGCGTGTGGAGTTTGCGTGATGCCATTCCATGGATTGGCGTTTTGTTTCGGGTTCAAAGTGGTGTACCAAAGTCTCATCCCCAGTCACAATTCGTGAAAGGAAGTCATCCCCTTCTGTCTCGTATCGAACCAACGACTCGGAAGCAATTTCTTTTCTTTGGGCTTTGTGATCTTCAGTCAGTTGGCGAGGAACAAACCATGAACACACTTTTGAGTATCCCAGTTGCTGAATTATCATATTCACACTTCCTTCACTAATTAATTCCTAGCTCCAGTGATAGCTCCTTACGTGTGACGCGCCGATTTGATCGAATGATGCTGTTAGCACGTTGCACAGTGTGAGATGTTACAGCCGATGTCGGACCACCGCTGCGTGGCTCATCATCGAAGCTGGCTCTCTCCCTCTCCGATGATCTCGCACGTTTAGACCAGCGTCCAACTGTGCTTCGATCAAAAATAATATCTCTGTAAACGTTTTGTAGACGTTTGTAAATATTTCCAACTGTTTCCTTCTCTGTGGTTAAGAACTGTATAACAGCTCTGTTTACGACGCACATCACTGTCAGACGCCATTTTCAAAATTGCGTTAACCATCGGTTTTATACAAGGAGGGGAAGTTCAAACTGGAAAAATCCCGTTATGTGAAGCGCAGAAAGTTCAAACTTACGGCCCAAAAGACATTTCAGCCCCATGGCCTATTATTTAGCTAAGAAAAAAGGGTGGGGCAAAATACAGGGTGTACATAGTCAGGATCTATTTTTGTGAAATAATTATTTTTTTCTTTTTCTTTTCAGAAGCCCTTAGAATGAATACAGAAGAGCGTGTGGCAATAGTAATTTGGCGAATCGAGGGAAAGAAATACAATGACATCAGAGAGAAGTTTAGAAGATTTCATAAGCCGGGGCCAATAGACAAGACAATACGAAAATTGGTGAACAAATTTAAATGAACGGGATCTGTAAATGATGAAGCAAGATCAGGACGACCGTGTGTCAGATTTTACCGTGAATGCAGTACGCGGAATTATCACTGAGGAGCCACGTACGTCCGTTCGTGCTGCATCACACAGACTCGGCCTCCCGACGTCATCTGTGCACAAAATTCTGAAAGTTAATTTGCAGAAGAAAAGCTATAATTTGCAGGTTTTACATGATTTACATGAGGAAGATTTCCCTCGACGAAGTGCTGTGTGTGCTGATCTCGTAAAACAAATCTGGAGTGATAATTTAATGGACAACATTTTCTTTAGTGATGAAGCCACTTTCCATACGTGTGGAAAAGTAAATCGCCATAACTGTCGAATTTGGGCAGGTGAAAGACCGAATGATTTCGTCCAAAATTGGGAAAGAGACTCGCCTAAAGTTAATGTCTGGATGGGTTTAACAAAATCTAAGGTTTATGGTCCTTTTTTCTTTGCTGAAGCTACAGTTACGGAGCTTATTTATCTGGACATGTTGCAGCAATTCCTTGAGCCTCAGCTGATTGGGGATAGGATTGTTAGTACCGTCGTCTATCAACATGATGGTGCTCCTTGTCACTATGCCAAAATTGTTCAGGATTATCTAAATGGACGTTTTCCAAATCGCTGGATTGGACGCGGAAGCAACAGACCTTGGCCAGCGAGATCACCAGATTTAACCCCTTTAGATTTCTTTGCATGGGGCTTTATCAAATCGCACGTCTATCAGACGAAGATTACGAGTCTTGAAAACTTACGTACACGTATACGAACTGCTGCAGATAACATAACCCCGCAAATGCTCCAGAATGTGTTTAGAAATGCTGCGGAACGATTTGAGCTGTGCAAGGATACTGCTGGGCGTCACGTCGAATCCTACTCTTAATTATTTAATAAATGTTACCACTTTATCATTTTATGATTGAATTCCATATAATTTCCAAGTGGTACACAAAAATAGATCCTGACTTTATGTACACCCTGTATATTGAGTGCCCCTAGTATATCCATCTTTTCGGCCTCCCTCTCCTACTTCTACCTTCGCAAGCGCACTCGTACACTCTCTTCACAACTCCATCTTTCATTCTTTCAACATGTCCAAACCACCTCGGGGTACGTCGTAGCCAATGTCGTAACATCGCTACCTGTTGATCAGCGAAGTTAAGCGACACTGGGTCAGATAGTAGTTGGATGGAAGACCATCCGCTGCGTCCAGACTATGTAGCGACCCGTAGTTCGACCCCACGTAAAGCTGTAGGTCCCCTCCGTCATATGACCTTAAATGTTGCGAAGGAGGCCACCTCAAAACATTTTCCCCAATTTTCACTTCCACTGACTTCCTCATACCACATCTGTCCAGAACCACACTATTTCTCATTAGCAATCCGGCGCATGCCAAACACCGAAGTTATCCATTTCAACTGCTGCTGCTCTTGACTTTTCTCCTTTCATGCCATGTCACTTTCACACCCATACAAAAGTGTCGGTACTAACATAACTTCGTGTAAATATTTCGTAGCATCTCTACCCGATTTCCGCTTCCTCACAACCACACTCACCGCACCCGCCACCTTTCTCCCTTGATTCATTCACCATCGCATGACCCTCTCCACAATAAGTAACTTGCTTTTACCCACATTGACTTTCAACTCTTCTTTTCATACACTGCCACAAAACTCTTAACAACCACTTGCATATCACACACTGAGCAAATAGCACAGCATCATCCGCATACAACAGAATCGACAGGCCCCCCCATCTATTCCCATCACACCAGATTCAATCCACTTTTAAGCATTCGCACTTCCACCTCATCACTCTATCCCTAAACAGATTGAACAGCTACGGAAACATCACTATTCCATGACGCAGACCAACATTTACTCTTACACACGCACTACTTCCATCATAGAAATTTTTCACCGCATTCATGAGTGTACCATCAACCCAATATATACCCAAGACCTGCCACAAGGCTTTTTCCGATATCTATAAAAACCCTGTACACCTCTCGGTCCCTTTCGCATGCTTTCACAATCATTTGTCTCGCTGCAAACACTTCATCCACACAGCCTCTTCCACCTAGGAATCCTCCTTCCTCACCAAATATTTAGCAGTTCCAAGAACTCGTTCTGCAACTATCCTACCATATACTTCCCCATTACACTCAACAGACTTGTGCCTTCCTTTTCATCTCTCTCATTTTGTACAGTAGAACAATTATTGGTTTCATTTTTGCAGCACTTCCACACTTCCTTCCAGAACAACTTTCTATTCTCAACATAATTCTCATTCATCGTCTTTCCAAACTCGTTACTTACTCTGATGTTTCTGCCGCACTAGTCTCTCTCTCTCTCTCTCTCTATATATATATATATATATATATGTTAATATCTGGAACCAACTTCCCTCAGAGGTTGTTTCCAGTCAAAGTGTAAATGTGTTTAAAAATAGGCTAGACGAAGTACTGAATACTCTCATAGTTTAAGACTAAAACATAAAACTCTGCAGGAGATCGCTTGCACGGTGTCTCTGTGAGCAAGCTAAATATAGAGCTATTTATATATTCTCCTTTCCTGTAAAATTTCCTTGGCTACTTTTCCAGGGTCAAGGTATTTTCTTCAACCTTTTTCCGTACCTGCCTCTGGCAGGGAGGGAGCGGAGGGTGGGGAGAGAGCCTTCTACTTTTCTATCCAGTTTTCTACTACTGCTAGGATAGTTGAAAGAAAAATAAACTTTTACAAAATTTTCCTTGGCACCCGTTGCCATTGGTACCACCTCGGTATGGGCCGCAAGGCCTTTTGAGGTACTACTTTTCCTTGTAACTCTCTCACACATTAATTTATTGATCAATTTAGTCGTTAACTAACCCAGTAAATTGGTATTTATTTCTCCTTAGGTCATGACTTTCGATGAAGCTGAGAAATGGAATTTCAATCCATTTGATTTAACCAAAGTTTGGCCTCACAGTGACTTCCCATTGATTCCTGTTGGCAAAATTGTTCTCAACAGAAATCCTAAGAATTACTTCGCTGAGGTATGTAACTTGTATTATTGGAATGTTTCTCAAGCTCAGGACCCAGTTCCCAACTTCAGCTGTGATGTAACCCTAGAGAGTGTCCAATAATCTATTAGCAACAGCACCTTATTTTTATTAGGGTTCAGATAAGCAAAGTGGAATTAGTTATGATAATTTATTGTATTTATGATTTAGATAATATATACCGTGTAGCATTTAGATGCATGAATAAATGTACTGATATGTTTTTATTCAGGTGGAACAGTTGGCCTTATCCCCTTCAAATCTCGTTCCTGGAATCGAGCCATCCCCCGACAAGATGCTGCAAGGACGTCTCTTCGCTTACAACGATACACACCGCCATCGGCTTGGCCCAAACTATCTCATGATTCCCATCAATTGCCCGTTCAAAGCAAGGCCCCGCAATTACCAGAGAGATGGACCCATGCGCACCGATGCCAACCAGGTTTGTTTTTCCATGCCCTTTATTTCTCCAAATGACATTTAAATGTTAGCCTCGTGTAACAGCCAGTCAGTATCAACAGAGGTAAAAAAGTAGAGCTCACTCATTCCATTTTCAGGAGGGAGCTCCCAATTACTACCCAAACAGCTTCCACGGACCTCGCGATCAAAAGTGTAATCTGGAGGCTCCACTGAAATTGACTGGCACCGCCGATGTAGCAAGATTCGATAGTGCCAACGACGACAATTTCACGCAAGTTGGCATCTTCTACAATAAGGTAAATAATGGATTTAATTCAAATTTTTTTTTTATTTATTTACGGAAACAGCTTTTCGTGCAGTGCGTACGCAATTTAGTTGAAAGTAGGAATGTCTAATAAAAATCGTCCGTTACAGGTTCTCAATGAAGAAGAACGAGAAAGATTGACGAACAATATCGCTGGTCATTTGTTGGCCACCCAAGACTTCATTCAAGACAGAGCAATTGAAAACTTCAGCAAAGCAGATGCTCAGTACGGAGCTAAGGTCCGGGATGCCCTCGATAAGCTGAAGAAGTCCTCCGGAATACCCTCCAATAAGCCCAAATTATAAAAAGTTCAATTAAATAAGATTGATGGTATATGAGTTCTTTTTATACTTCCACATTTCCAGTAAATTATTGGAATTGCAATGATCTTGTTACATAATAATATTCTAGTGTATATTCTTTAATTTTAGTTGTGGATAATTTGGATGCTATTGTTAGTTTCTTTTTCATTAGGAATCAAAGGCTAAGTAATAATAGAACGAATGACACTGAAGTGTAGGTAAAATTTACTTCCTTTGGGAGAAAAAGTGGTTAAGTACAGTATAGTGAAGTTTTATTAATAAATTTATATATAGTGTTTATTTGGCTTTTTTTTCCCACATTTTTTTTTAAGGCATAAATGGAGTCGATGTATAGGAAAATAAATAAATAATCCCATTTTGAAGAATTTAATATTTATAAACTCTTTAAAACATACAAATGTACAGACAAAATCAGTTTTCAAAACATTCACCCCCTTACATTATTGCATTTATATGTATATCACCTATATACATGCGTTAATGCCAGTTTTGTACAATATTAAAAAGGAAAATAGTGCAAAACAAAGATAAAATCTATATCACAAATGATGGATTCCCAATAACAAAAAAAATAAGGTATTTGGAATCCTCGATTCCAAAAAATAAATTTTGGTCTGATGGAAGCGGATGAATTCTGTAGAATAAATTAAGAATGGAACTATGCTGGGAAACGCCTTATCCTGAAAAAGAAAAAGCTAGATATTATATAAATGAATCTTAAATGCAATAACCGTAGTCAAGGTGGAAAGACATTAAAATGCGAAACAAACTTAAAGGCGTGGCCCACGGGAGACAGGGCTCGAATTGTTTTTCTCTTTGGTCCCCTCCCCCTTTTACCGCCGATTCGTACCAAGGGCTGGTGGGTATTGTCATACATTTTGAAATATAAAACCCAAGTTCCAAGTCAAGTGTCAATTTACTTTCATGAAAAAATATGGAAATCACTAAGATTTCACTAAACATTTTGCTGCGTATCTTTCCCAGAAAAGTCACCAATAGGCAAGTTACATTTTTTAAATTTTCAGAGCCATGCTCCCGGAAAAATTAGTTTGGGTCAAAAGGAGACAAATCTCTAAAAATGATCCAAATACAGCGTATCATCCCCACCCCCAGAATACCCGTTTATCCGCCAGCTGAATGGGAACCGCGTGGTTTCACCGCTCCTACCGATCACGCCGTCGAGACGCGGGTTCGGGTCCCACTAGCTCCTAATTTCCCACTTTAATAACTTCTCACTTACACTTATTTAAGTAAGATTATTGCATTTAAAATGCTTTTACACGGTAACCCAAGTTGAACAGTTGTTCCTAAACGAGTCTTACCTAATGGAAAGCTAACTGAGCATCACACCATGCCCGGCTGATGCCTGAACAAAATGAGGGCAGCGATAAACATGGATAAGACTGCAATCACGTAAATATCCCAGTTGGGCCCCAGAATGGGTTCCAGACCAAAGGACTTCAAACTCAGCAACTCGACCTTAAAGAAAACAACAGTAAAGTACAGGAATTCTTTCATCACATCAAGTTCTTCGTGTTAAACGCGATCAGGGTTGCCACTCCAAAACTTTTAAATAAAGCCATTTCAAAGACCTACGTGAAAATTAATATACGGATCAAATACATACAAGTACATCTAGATAACAAAAAACAAGCGTGTGGGTGGTGCAGCATGCTCATACAGCTGGTCAAATACACTGTAAATGTTTGGAAATTATCTGCCACGTAAAGACCACTATCAACAGGCCAGATGGAATGAAAGCCGAAAATAATTACCATTTGGAGATGTGTATATAGTTTTAAATTTGAATCTGTATTCACATCAAACTTGATACTTGTATACTCGGATTCAATAATGTGTTGGCATACGGCCGTAAGAATATTATTGCCTTATGCCACGACATTATTGAGTTTGATTATACTGTACAGTGTAATTATTATTATTATTATTATTATTGATGGGGAACACTCATTTAGGATGCTTCTTGTACACAGAACATGTCAGGCATTCAGATGGAATACCAGCAGCTTCTGTACAGTACTGTTCAAAAAAATGTGTGTACAAAGTTTTTGAATTGCTTGTCATATTATTTATGTTAAAATTAAGAAACCAAATAATTTTCTCAAGTTATGAATATTTTTTCTCACAAAATTCAATACATCCAAGAAAAAGTCTATATTAATAATTATTATACTCAATAAAGACATTTTAAAGCTCCCCACACCAAATAAAGCCATATTAAAGCTATTTTTTTTTTTCAGATTCAAAATTTAAAGCTTTTAAAACCCTAATGGCAACCCTGGTGGTGATGCAATTCATGATGAAAGTAAAGAAATAATTAGTGATGTAACGCACTCGACATTTTAGCGGTACCCTGGCACCGGGTAATCCGTCTCAAGAGTGATGACTCAGGCAAGACCTTAATTAAAAATTTAAAATACCTTAGTAGTAGTAAGTCAAGGACACACACACACTGGTGTTTTTTTTTTTTTTTTTTTTTTTTAGCAACAAATGAGATATGGTACAGTTTCGGAACAAAATTTGCCTAAGAAAAATTTCTAAAAAGCATAAAAAATTACTAATTCGTAATATTCCGTTTTACTTTGGATATTTCATTCTTTTTGGTGACACAAATATTTAAGCAAAACCTAACCATTATTGAGTAGTAATTTCGTGAGTTTTTAAAAATTTGTTTCTAGGCGAACATTTTTCAGAAACTACTAAAATGATAACGAAGCGGCGATTTAATCAATTCCTTCCATACTTTGGACAAATGAAATAAAAATGTATGCAGCAGTTCGGCCACCACCAAACTACGACACTAAACGTAGCATGAATATACTCGAGAGATAAAAGATACAAAGACACCAAACTTTCCTTTAGTCTTACCTCTTCCAGATATTTGAGAATGAAGAGGAAGCCTAATTTGGCTAGAGCGAGAGCGACGGGAACCTGCGCATCTGTACTCGCTTCAGCGGCCATGTCGTAAAATCTTTTTGCGAGATGAATGTCCTGGTAAAGGAATTAAGTATTATTAGGTCGTACATTATGTATAATCTCGAGTGATAATCTCTCAAAGGAGGCAATTTTCAAATCGATATGATATAGGTATTCCAACTTCATGCCATTCTCATCTATGGCTTTCCCCACTCTGATCCAGGTTAAGTTAAGTTGGGTTAGCAAATATTAACCACTCTCAATTTGGTGCCTTCACCACGAATGCGAATGGTAGCACATTTTTTCCGAAATGTGGATTTCTCACTTTGCTCTCTCTGAATTGCGGTCGGCGAATGAAAATGTGAGTGAGAATCGTAAATTACAGTAGCTTTTTACTAATGGATTCCCACTCATCTTCGTAACTATGTAAGTGTACTCGCACTCGGGTACGATGACATCGCGTATGCGCTGTGTAATAATGTGCAAAGGAAAGAAAGTGTCTTAATTTCAATTCTAACTTTACTTTCAGAACAAAAACAAATTAATAAATTAATAAGTAATAGATAATTCTGAAACTATAACTAAATAACGTGATCTAAATTTTCAATTTTAACTTAAAATCTGATAATCTCCCTAAGTTACGTAAGAAAGTTTTTTCATTTACGCATTTTCATAGCTTGACTTACTCCAAATTAGGCCAATCACCTAATACCAATGCTCTAATGGGAGTAAATTATCCCTAAATAAAGGTAGCTAGGATCTATAAAATGACCAAGAATTGCTCTTGATAATTCGTGTGAATGAGAGTTGTATAATGTATAAGCTTAGGGATAGTTATTAGTTATCTATAATAATAGCCACTGATGGTACAGATTAAGCGAAATTGTTGAACTTAAAGTTACGAGTTTTGTCGTGGAATAATGGAGAATTTTATCCAAGAAAATGCTAAAGCGTAGTTTTGGTCTATGATTTAGACCAGGCGTGTCTAACCTTTTTGGGGGACTGAGCTATTTTTAAAGTTTAGCCAGGAAATGGTCTACCTAGTCTCGTCCATACGTCAGGCGAGAGACTAGTAAGTGATGGAACTCACATTTCTCCCGTTACTGTCCTCTTTAGCCGATCTTTTCCCGTGTCTCATCTACCCTGTGAACAGCCCAGCATGCTCTCACACACACACACACTTCTCCCTCTATTCTTCACAACACACGCATGCATTTCACACACTACACAATCTTTTCAAAATTAAAAAAAAAGGCATCGTGAGCCTCGGAGATTTTGATTTTGGCTCTCTCTTATATAAGGGGGATGCATTTTTACGGGCGCTCGTACTTGGCTCCTCCTTCCTACATTAAAAAAAAAACTTCCATCCCCACCTTTTCTCACTTCCATAATTTGCAACTGGAATCATATTTTACGTCATTATTTCTGCTATACTAATTTGTACGGTCAAGACCGCAAATTTTCAAAAAGTTAATTAGGTCCGTTTTCTCAATATCAGTTTCTCATTAAACACTAGAACCAGATCTTCTGAATAGAGTAATTTTTTAAATCTAAGAAAATAAATTAAAATAACTAATAAATTATGAATCGTTGGGGGGAATTTGCGTTATTTTCTTTATTATTATTATTATTATTATTTTGCGCAGTTATGGAAATTTTGGGTAAATGCCCATTTCCGTCTTACGACTGACTCAAAAATGCTCAGGATTGATCAGTTGAGCACACTTGGTTTCGACTAATTTCTCTTATCATTTGGTTAAAATCTACGTTAATTAATAGTTTAGTGTATTTTTCACTTTTCAAATACTTTCTCGTTCATTCAGATGAACGATAAAGTTATTTGGTTAAAGGGGTTCGACGATATTTCTTACTTCGTATATAGCGGTTTGGTTCGGATCATGACGTACGTGTTGTGAATATTAAACATTTATTTATTTATTATTTATTTTTAACAAAGTTAATTAAGACTTAAGAGCGTATGTCAATTTTAAAAGTGTACTGCAAAATAGTTACAGACCCAATAATACAGAACTGTGAAGGGGCCACTTTTTATTTAATACATTATTGTGCTGATGGGTCAAATGAAAATTTTAAGATACTACATGACGGTATAGAAACCCAAAAGAAACGGGAAATGAGAATTTTATCTCCCAAATTTCGGAACTACGGGCAGTAACAAGACGCTGCTTCCTTATTTTCGTACCATTACTTTGGACTACTCTCTCTCATTATCCGAAATCATATTAATATTAATTTAGTTACCTGTTTCAGACCGAGACCTTGCTCGTGCATGTATCCAAGGTTGAACATGGCTTGAGCATTGTGTTGCTGTTCAGATGCTAAGCGGTAATGCGCGGCAGCTGTCTCGTAATCAACGTTGGTTCCAAAGCCATAATAATGGTAATCTCCGAGTTTCACTCTCGCCACAGCGTAACCCTTCAAAAGAAAAATAACTGAATACTTTTCTCGCTACAAAAAATCTCCAGCATATTTTTTCAAACGTGTTGAACTATAATTGGATTTATAAGATTAATAATTACCAAAGCACGCTTCTCACTGTACGGATTGTACAGTGCTCCAACTCCAAACCAGATATACAAATTCCATTTCTCGTCAAATGCGCATACTTAAACGTTGTCGGGTATAATAGCTATCATCTTATCTAAAGGATGTAGTAGAAGTTTCCCGAAACAAATCAGAGATTACCCATTATTATAATGTAAACTGAAAACGGGGGTTTCCATTCACTATTGGCAAATTTCTACTCCATTCTTTCTTGTCAAGTTTTGGGCAACAGTTAATGCGAAGAACGACGAAGACAATAATAATAATCTAAATAAATTCCCAAATAAAAACTAGAAACCTACCTGAGAAGCCGCCCTTCCCCAGTACATGAGCGCCATGGCATAGCTCTCCTCCTGAGACAAGATATCTATTTCGTGTCTATCCAGAATGAATGCTGCGTTGCTTTGAGCCACCTCATAACCGAGTTCCGCTAGAAGCATGTAAGTGACGAGGGACTCGGTGTGGCGACCATTCCAGTACAATGAATGTGCCTCCATCAGAAGCTCTCCCCAACGGCCTCTCTCCGCTACGTTCTTGAAGAGCTACGACAGAGATTAAAGTTAAAAAGGAATGGGACAAAGCAGCAGTATTGTTCAAGATTTATAAATTCAATGCATGAAATTAATTCTTAAAAGAATGTTTTCCATTCGTTAAAGAACAAAGATCGATAAATGAATTATCTCCACTTAAGTTTGATATCCTGCAAACGCACGAGATAAAATCTTGAATACGATATAGTGACACGTCCAGTAAATTGCTCCCTTCCAGAAATAATTACCTCAACACTGGTGTGACAAGACCTGATCATGCCAGTCCCAGAAGCTTGCATTTGGGCCAAATTATAAAAAGCCAAAATATGTCCCGACTGCGAAGCTAAGTTGAAATACTTTATCGCCATTTTGTAGTCTCTCCTCACGCCAAGACCAGCTAGTAATAGCAAATGAAAAATGTTAGATAATCACACACAATTCTAAAGAAGGGAATCTTTTACAATTTACTAAACTACTATGCTCATTTTATCATAGTTCAAAGCATTAATTGGATCAGGACATTGAAGCTTGTTCTTGCCATTTGGATCGCAAGTTAGTTCCGGAAGGGCTGTTGGCATTTTATTAATCATCTCTACTTTCCGCTTCCTGATTGAACCATACATTTGCAAAAAACTCTTCAAATTTAAAATTATATCAGACTGTACTTATAAAGGCACGCTAAAAAAAATGTATAAAGTCAGTACGAGAATAAATCAATTAGTAAAGTGATTATTATTATTACTATACAGACATTGGCCGAGAAAAGGGCTATATTTCTCGACAACTCCGATATCAACACACTTTACCACAATCTTCTAGATCCTGCGTCGTGCGCTTCACTGACAATTTAAAAGTTTTTGTCCCCTTAGAGTTTTCGTCATGGATGCAAAAAAATTTAAAATTTAAGACTGCAATGGGCCCATCCTTTAAAAAATGAAATATGATAGGAACAAAATTAGAATTTGGATTAAATAGGGTTTGGTTCTTAAATGACGATTCACGTTACTTATTGACTAACTCTCGTACTAATGAACACCAATTACAAAATGGCAATTTCTTCAACAATACCACCATTACCAAAATACATATTGCCCAACTGTAGTTGACCATCCACCCATCCTTGTTTCGCGGCAAGAGTGAAGTATTTGAGAGCTTCGCTGTAATCCTGCTCCACGCCTCGTCCGTGAAGATACATGAGACCTAGGCCAGACTGCCCAACAGCGTTGTTAAGGTCAGCCGCTTTTTGAAAGTACTTAAAAGCGGTATCATTATCTTGTTTAACAGCTGGACTTCCTTCCATGTACATCTTTCCACAAAAGTAAGAATAGTAATATGAGATTCCTACCATGAAGTTACTGCAAATAAAAGCATTCTAACACGCAAATTTTAGAACTACACACTAAATCTCAAGCTGCAAAGGTTAGGGTTTGAACCCCACCGCCCGTACTATAAGTTTCAGTAACGATTAGGGAGAAGAGATGACGGGGGGGGGGTGTCCTCTTCTCCTTTAAATTGACTCTTCAATCCATATTAAAGCAAATTGTAAACAAAAGCCAACTCTTACTTTTCCAAGGAAGGCCATCGCATTTGCATTTCCTGCTTCAGCTGCTTGAATAAAATAATTTAAAGCTCTCTCATGGTCAAGCTCAACTCCCCTTCCTCCTTGGTAATGGAGTTGGCCCAAACCAACCTGTAACGAGAGTTCGTAATACTAAGGGCACACGAATTTCTGTTATTGTTTTATAATTTAGTTTTAGAATTGTATACAAATGTGTAGAATACCACCTTTACTTTTTCAAATACTCATTTTAAAAAATGTTCATTTGCAGTTTTGTTACTGTGAACTTTACTTCTTCAGTCTTTTCTGTAGAAATGATCATTCAAATTCAATTAACCGACTGAGAATGACCCTTTATTTATTGTACAGTCCACCTACGAGATGGACCAATAAATTTTTAAGTTCTACTTCCATGAACTTCTAAATTATGGAATTCACCCTCTTATTCCTCACTTAAATGCCATAAATTTAGTTTCTATATGTAATGGTGATTGTAGCAAATGCGTCACGTGGTGATAGATGAGAGAGTGATAGGGAAGAACGAGTTCTAGAATGTGATATGGTTGGAAGCATGGGGAATTCTTGTAATGACTGTAATGGGTGATATGAGGAGAGTGGTTTATTTTGACCTTGAACCAGGGTTGATTGGGAAGCATGGTGTGCCCAGAATGAATGTTGTTGTTAATGGAATAAAAGAATTGTGTGTGGAAGGACGTCTGTGTGTGTGTTGCAATACATACTTCCAGCACAAGGGCATCCATAAGCATACATAACACAGAGTGAGTGAGTGAGTGAGGTGAAAGTGGAGAGTATGATAGATTTCTGTGTTAGTGAATAAACACACATTGAGAGACGTATGTGATACGAAACATCTATGCAAAGGTTAAATGGAGGTTTTGTCAGATCATATGCCTGTATTGCATGAAGTTAAGTTGATTGGTGTTTGATATAAAAAGGTGTGTGTGAACATACACACGAATTAAAAATTGAAGGGATAAACGCGAATGAAGTGGCAACAGTTAAGTCAAAATATGAATGTAGTAATGTGTGACAGAAAAAGCACAATCTGAATTTCGAAGAGAATGAGTGGCGGCTGTCACATCTGGTGTATACTGATGTAGTGCTTTAGGTGAATCATAAAATGAATTAAGGAGAACTGCGATAAGTTTTTGTTGATGTATGTATGTATGTATGTACGTAAAAAGAAACTGGGTAACGTTCCTGTCATTGGGAAAGGAGGAGAGTCAGCATATGATATTCTGGTAATGGAGAAAATTTAAGCTACGAAATAATTTAAATATCTTTGGTGTCTAACTGACCAGAGTGTACATCATAAAATGGATTATTTGATATATGCAGACTCCCCTACTGTCTACAGTAGCATGGCTGCTGCTTCACTTTAGCAATTTCTTTAAATTAAAATATCAATTCAGAAAGAATGATACAAATGTCTCGGGCAGCAGTCTTAAGAAACCAATCAGTCTGAAGCAAAACATTATTACGAGTCTCACGAGCAGAAGAGGAAATTTTTTTTTTTTTTTTTTTTCCAAATACAGGGTGTACATAAAGTCAGGATCTATTTTTGTGAAGCACTTGGAAATTATATGGAATTCAATAAAGTGGTAACATTTATTAAATAATTAAGAGTAGGATTCGATGTGACGCACATCAGTATCCCTGCACAGCTCAAATCGTTCCGCAGCATTTCTAAACACATTCTGGAGCATTTGCGGGGTTATGTTATCTGCAGCAGTTCGTATACGTAAGTTTTCAAGACTCGTAATCTTCGTCTGATAGACGTGCGATTTAATAAAGCCCCATGCAAAGAAATCTAAAGGGGTTAAATCTGGTGATCTCGCTGGCCAAGGTCTGTTGCTTCCGCGTCCGATCCAGCGATTTGGAAAACGTCCATTTAGATAATCCTGAACAATTTTGGCATAGTGACAAGGAGCACCATCATGTTGATAGACGACGGGGATAGGATTGTTAGTACCGTCGTCTATCAACATGATGGTGCTCCTTGTCACTATGCCAAAATTGTTCAGGATTATCTAAATGGACGTTTTCCAAATCGCTGGATCGGACGCGGAAGCAACCAAAGACCTTGGCCAGCGAGATCACCAGATTTAACCCCTTTAGATTTCTTTGCATGGGGCTTTATCAAATCGCACGTCTATCAGACGAAGATTACGAGTCTTGAAAACTTACGTACACGTATACGAACTGCTGCAGATAACATAACCCCACAAATGCTCCAGAATGTGTTTAGAAATGCTGCGGAACGATTTGAGCTGTGCAGGGATACTGATGGGCGTCACGTCGAATCCTACTCTTAATTATTTAATAAATGTTACCACTATCATTTTATGATTGAATTCCATATAATTTCCAAGTGCTTCACAAAAATAGATCCTGACTTTATGTACACCCTGTATATCAATCTCAACAATCCTAAAACAAAATAAAGTTTTAAGTCATCACAAAATGACCACTCAGAAATAAAGCTTACAAATACGTGATTATGATCTACAGAAGCTAAGGCTAACAAAGACCCTAAGATCCACTCTAAGGTTAGCCCGAGAGAAAGAAGAGAGTAGTGGGTTAAAAGAAGAGAATAAGGGGTTAAATAGCAAAACCTATCATTCGTGGGTTAACATTCATTCAGAAAGAGAGAGAAAGACTCGCCGCCATCATCATCCGCCGGCCACTGCCGACAAGTCGGAAAAATAATCGAAGAATAGGAAAGGGGTGAAAGATGAAAAGAAGTAAAATAAGAACGCTTACAAACCATGCAAACACAGTCTTAACTCAAAGTAATAAAATGATGATAAAAAAAGGTCACCCATTTTGTTAGTTTGATCAAATGTTATATTACTATCAGGTCTGTGGAGTCGGAGTCGGAAGCAATTTTGGGTGGAGTCGGAGTCGGTAAAAATGTACCGACTCCGACCTCAATATAAAATCTTAAGAAAATACTATTTTAAGTATAAATAATAAATATAAATCAAATATATTTATTATTTATACTTAATTAATTATCAGTATTAACCCTTACTTTTTTTCAGGAAATATTTTTATAATTGTGATACTGATAACTTGATAAGTTTAATTTCAAATTATTGATAAAATTATTTGTTCTAAACTTCAATGCACAATGGTAAAGAGACTTCCAACGAAATCAGCTGTGTTTGAACACTACAATCGCTAAAGATGGAAAACATTTCGTGTGTCAGTGTATGATACAAGATGATGATGAAGAAAAATACTGCGATGCCGAAATCAGTGCATATTCTGGCACTGATAAAAATGCACCTACCAGAGCATCAAATTTAAAAAGACACTTACAGCGTCTTCATCCCGAAGTTTTTAAGGCTGTCAATGAGAATGATGACAGAAGTAAGGAAACCATCCCAAGTACTTCGAAGCTAACAAAAGATCAGAAAACTACTCAGGCAGCAGTTACAAGATACTTTGTTAGTGACAAAGTTACTGTAACCATGACAGCAGATACGTTCAAGAAGCACATCATTGAACTGATGTCAAGGAATGGTGTACCTCTATCATTATTCTCACAACCAGGCTTTGTTGGTCTGAATGGAGAAATGGCCCGCAAACTTGGCGTTTCTCTGGAAAGAGACAGCATTAGAAAGATGGTGATTGAAGAAGCCAACAATAATAAGGAAGAACTTCAAAGAACTCTCAAGGGACGCTTTGTGTTTCTCAAAATGGATGCCTGCACGCGCCATAGAGTGAACTATTTTGCCATTAATGTACGATTTATTGATGAAAACAATAAAATGGTGACTCGGACACTGGCAGTAAAGGACACAGAAGCTCATCACACCAGCGAGTATCTTCAGAAGTTAGTGGAAAAAATTCTACAAGATTTTGAAATTAAAAAAGAGCAGGTTCTATGCATCGTAACTGACAATGCTTCAAACATGCTGAGCACAATCAAACGAATGAATACAGATAATGAGGTCGACCTTCAGTTTGAAAAACACCTCAGTGATGTAGAAATGTTGGCAAGTGAAGATGACAATCCTGAAACTGAATCTCAAGGAGCAGAAATAGAACCAAACGCTGATCTTTTAGATGATTTTGTTGAAGCTGCCTCTAAGCTCTCTCGAATCCATCACATGCGTTGTATTGTGCACAAACAGCAGCTGGCAATAAGAGATAGTCTGCAAGAAGGATACGCAGCTACTCTGGTCAGCAAGGTGAGGAAGGTAGTTACTGCAGCCAGAGCACCTAAAATAGACGCAATTCTGAAGAGACGTGCAGGAAAGGGAGCGATTATAGATCAAGCCACACGCTGGGGTAGCACCTACCTGATGATCCAGCGTTTGCTTGATCTGAAACCCTTTCTTGTAGACATGGCCATTGACCAATCCACAAGTAACACTAAGCGAAGGACAATGGACGCAGGTGACAGAATTAGAAGGTTTGCTTCGTCATCCATATACTGTGACTAAAAAGTTACAAGCCGAGGACTTAACTCCTGGTACATTCTTGGAGTGGAAGAATCTAATGTTTCGCCTGTCCCAAACTGGAGGGTTGATTGCTGATGGCATTGCTACTTCAATGAAGCAAAGGGAGGCACTTTTACTAGAAAACAAGATCTTATTGGCTGCTGTTTATGTAGACCCGATGCACCGAATTCTGTTGGATGATGAGCAACTGACTAAAGGAAAAGCTGCACTCTGTGAGGTAGCAATTCGGATGAATGGGCTACATGAACGTCAGGAAGTAGTAGTAGTTAGCACTGCCCTATCATCAGCCTCATCAACTGATGATGAATTAGATTCTGAGAAATATTTGGATCAAAAGGAATGTGCAGAGCATCGCTGCTTAGAAGAGGCACCCACTAAACCTGTGGAGAATAGATTAACTAAATTTAAGCGAAATTTTTCAAATGCACTAAATGAAGTTGAAAAATTTGACCGTTCATCAAAACTGACAGTGCAAGAAGTCATCCCCTTATTTCCCGAGGTTTAAGAGATGTTGCCCTGGTTGTTACTGCTCTGCCACCAACCCAAGTCAGTGTTGAGCGGTTGTTTTCTGCACTGCGAATAATTAGATCAGATTTGAGGGCATCCATGAAAGAGGATCTGACGGAGGCGATTCTTTTTCTGAGGACAAATTCTTTTAAATTTTAGATTTTTTATATAGTAGTGTATTTTTGTTTATCTTTTATAGTAATGTATTTTTTTGTTTAGAAGTTTTGTTCAAATAGATATGTTTACGTTCTCTTAGTCTTAAGTTTGTAATTTCTGTTCTTGTTAATATTATACCCAATATTGAATATTCATTATTGTAATATCACTAAATATGTTTGTAATTTTATTAATAAAGGAAAAAAAAGCCATAAAGGCACAGCTACAACCATTAGACTTATACTTGAATATAGATTATGAGTCTAAAAAGTAGCCTGATGATTCACGTGGTGGTGGTGAAATGCCTTGTGTTACCATTTACCAATTTAGCAGATTTACCATTAATATATATTGACCTTTTATGAAGGAGTCGGGAGTCGGACATTTGAAAAATAGAGGAGTCAGAGTCGGAGGTTTTGTGTACTGACTCCACAGCCCTGATTACTATACGTAAATGGATAAAAATTTGAATGTTCTAAAATTCATACCCTTTATTCTTGACCACTAATACTTGGGAAATTGGAAATGAAAGAAAAGAAAATTTCTTTTTACAGATTTATGGGCCTACGTACATCATGGGGCACATCACAACACTGTTTACCGTCTGATCAGTAAAGTTATAACAACTTTAGAGTCTGTTCAGTAATTGGATGGATGACGGTCCTCCGCGTTCAAATAATATAGCGACCAGTAGATGGCTCGGCTTCCACATTAAAAAAAGCCGTAGGTCGGTCGCATGACCCATGCTGTTACGAAGAAGGTTAAACAAACCAAAAACAATCATTATTACTAAATTCTGACCCTTACCTGAGCTTGTATATCTCCCTTTTCAGCAAGAAGTTGATAGTATTGGATGAGATCTTCATCGAGACGGACTGAAGACGATCCAGGGTTGTCAACTTCATCCAGAAGCCTAATTCGTTGGACTGCTCTACCACCGGTTAAAGACACTTCTTCAGCAACTTAAACATTTACAAAAACTTCTTAAAACTAATAAATATGTGGTTTACGGATTAGTATTCATATTTTGGACATTACAATGTACAATTTCGGAAGTAAGTTCGCCTACAAACATTTTCTAAAATGTTTAAAAAAATCACCAATTGGTAATTTTTCCTTGGACACTTTCTTTTTGGTGACAGCAATAAAATTTAAAAAACAGAAAATCACTACTAATTAGTAATTTTTTTAAGCCTTTTCTAAATTATGCCCCTTGGCAAACTTTTTTCAGTAACTCTACATACACACACAATTTGAAAACCCACTTCTCATTCTCCTTGGGGTGGGCAAAACAACTGAATTTGGGACTGAACACACGCAACCCGATGGCACATTCACAGTCACTATTTTGGGGATAAAGTACCAGCCAACATTATAAGGTTCTCCCTCCTAAGACAAAGTAACATTGTACATGCCTCGTATCCATATATCGTCCATCCATTAATAACCAAACATACACAGTGAACCTGTAACTTGGCTCATCACAAGCAACATTATTTTCATAAATACTTCTTCCTGTACTTAACTATCATCATATGGTTTTGAAGCTTGCCACAAAACAAGTCTATTCAGCTTACCGTAAGTTTCTTTCTAATCCGTAAAAAGATACATAGGCCTAAACCTTTTTCATCTTGTCAAAGATTTGCACTGGCAAACATTTAATAAATGCATTCTTCCCCTTTTCTAAAACCGCTTTGTACATGTTCAAACCAAAGTTTCTATAATATAACACTAATCAACAGCCAAAATGTATCTTCGATGAAACCATCATTTCTTTAGTAATTCGACGTCGCTGAATCCGAAAATGACCTTCATTTTGCATGATTGGTTCGCGTTTAGAAGATACACGGGTGCCCTGTTTTCATTATTTCCCAATTGAAATGAATATATCATTGAAGCATAACATATGCCAACACTGTAGAATGTGCTCGTTTGGCAACCTCGTTGTCTGGCGCCATCTTGAGTACATCGTAAATCCCTTTAGCTCAGTTCTAGTGACGCTTGTTGTGGTGACACGTTATTTCACATTTTGACATAGTGCTTTTGTAGTGTTTCCTCGTAATTTGCACCTGTGGTTAGTTCATGACTTTTTTTTTTTTTTTTTTTTCCAGATTTACCGCCGATTCGTACCTAAAGAGACGGTACATATCTCGGCGAGGCAGTGAGTGGGTGATGTCACTGTGCTGGGGGCGGTAGACTAGGGGAATGAGTAAGGGTCAGTCGATGGATAATGGGTAGGAGGGGTACGGTTTCAGATACGATGGAGCAGATGGGAGTGAGTAAGGAAGAGGAGAACGGCTTCTGCTGAAAAGTGGGGGCCGTCGGCGAGTATAGATCGTAGGCAGTTGGGTATGGGGTTTTCGGCCGAGAGAGGGAAACACCTGCGACGGAGAGCGGCCAACTTTGAGCATTCCACCAGAAGGTGTAAGACAGTGATAGGGGTATGGCAGGTAGAGCAAAGCGGGGCTGGCGATTTCGCCATAAGGTGTCCGTGGGTGATGCGGGTGTGACCTATGCGGAGACGGGCTAGGATTACTTCTTTATGGCGGGACCGGTGGAATGAAGAAGCCCAGTGTCCTATGTGCGGTTTGATCGTGTGGAGTTTATTTTGTGTGGCCTGGTCCCATTCCCGCTGCCATATGGAGCGGAAGTGGGAGCGGAAAGCCGGGAAGAAGTCGGAGAAGGGGAGGGGTCGGGAGGAGGCCGGCAGCAAGCAGGCCGTCTTTGCTGTGCGGTCCGCCGCCTCGTTACCCTGGATGCCGACATGAGCCGGGACCCAACAGAATGCGATTGTCTTATGTTGGAAGATCGTTAAAAGTGGAAGGTCTGCTGGATGGTACAGACGAGCGGGTGAGGGGAGTTAAATCTTTCTAGGGAGAGAAGTGCACTTTGGGAATCCGAATAAATGACAAAAGAGCTGGCAGAGTGGGTGCGCACAATATCGAGGGCCTCCGTTATGGCGAAAAGTTCCGCCGAAAAAACGGAGGCCTCGCGGGGCAGGCCGACGCTCCGGGAGAGCGGCTGGGACAGAATCACCGCTGAGGAGGCCACACCAGCTTCCGAGCGGGAACCATCCGTGTAAATGGCGATTGCGTCCGGGTGTTGGGTTGCGTGTTCGCGGAAAAGTGACCTGTATATCATGGCGCTCGTGGTAGTCTTCGGTAGGGAACACAGATCTTTGCAGAACTTGATAGGGGTTAGGATCCAGGGGGGGTAGATGCTGAATGAAATGGGGATAACTGAGGGGGCGGGCATGTTGAAAAGATCAAGGAAAGAGCGGACCGCTTCAGTGAAGTGCCAGCTCCGTCCCTGAGGTGGTAGTTCTAAAACCGCCGTGCCCAGAAGCGAAGAAGGTAGCCTCTGTGCACGGAGGTATGTCCGCATGAGGAGTAGACCCCGTCGGAGGGCGAGAGGGAGATGATCACATTCCACATAGAGGCTGGAGGCTGGGGAGGAGCGGAAAGCACCGGTGGCGAGGCGGAGGCCTCTATTAAGTACCGGGTCCAGGATACGGAGGCGGGCGTTGGAGGCTGAACCATAAACTGCGCTACCATAGTCCAGCTTCGACTGTACTATGGAAGTATAAAGGCGAAGAAGAGAGCGTCGATCTGCACCCCATGTGGTGTGAGAGAGGTGATCCAGGAGAGCGAGGGGGCGTCGAAGGGATTGCTTTAGTGCTTGAGATGGGGAACCCAATTGAGCCGTCGGTCTAGGGTCATGCCCAGAAAACGCGTGGAGGGTACCACCTCAAGAGGACTGCCGTATAATGTAACAGAGGGTAGAGGAAGGGTTGTGGGTCTTCTTCTACTGAAGACCATACACTTGGACTTAGGGATGGAGAGGCGGAAACCCACCGACGTCGCCCACCTCTCCACCCGGTAGATGGCGAGCTGCATTTGCCGTTGAACGACAGACGGTTCTCGCCCTGCGAAGTAGATTGCAAGGTCATCCGCGTAGATGGAAGAGCGGATTGGGTGGAAGGCATTGTGAGACCGTGTTCATCACGACAGAGAAGCAGAGAACACTGAGGATGCTTCCCTGTGGGACCCCGTCCTCCTGCACAAAGGTGTCAGAGAGGACTGAGCCCACCCGGACTTTAAAGGTCCGAGAAGTAAGGAAGCCCCTGATGAAGGTAGGCATGGCTCCGACAAGGCCCAGATGTCGGAGCTGACCGAGGATCATTGCTCGACGGGTGGTGTCATAGGCCTTCTGGATGTCGAAGAAAACTGACAGTACGAACTGTCTATTGTCGAAGGCATCCTGTATGTCTCGGCTGAGAAGCAGGAGGGGATCAGTGGTGGAGCGGAATTGTCTGAAGCCGGACTGGGTAGACGGGAAGGAATTGGTACGTTCAAGGACGAACGATAATCGCGTAGCGACCATTTTTTCGAGGATCTTGCAGGCACAACATGTCAGGGCGATTGGTCTGTAGTTTGTGGGGTCCAGGGGATCTTTGCCGGGCTTGGGGATAGGGATGACGTGGGCCTCCTTCCACCTAAAGGGGAAGGCACCCTCTATCCATATGCGATTGTATAAGTCTAGCAGGAAAATTTGTAAGGTAGAGTGGAGGTGTTGGATCATGCCGTACGGAATACCGTCCGGGCCGGGGCAAGGGGATCGCCGAGAGGCCAGTGCCGTCTGTAGTTCACGCATGGTAAACAATCGGTTGTAGGTGCTGTCTATGGACGGTGGGGAGGGGCTATCGTCAGGGGCGGGTACGGGATTGGCTGCAGAGGAAGAAACGGCGGCGAAGGTAGAAGCAAGGTGGTCTGCCACCGACTTGGGCTCACATAGGAGTCCGTCGTTTGTCCGGAGGACCGGGGGTCGGGAGGGGACATGTCGCCTCTCGACGCCCCGCACCTTCTTCCAGATGGTAGCCGAAGGTGTGTTGACGGTAATGCCGGACACAAAGGCACGCCAAGAGGCTCGGCGCGCTGTCTTCATTGTGCGGCGGGCGATGGCCCTGACCCGCTGCATTTCCGTGCGATGGATGGGGAGTCGCGTCCGGTAAAAGCGCCGAGTTGCCTTCTTCTTGGCGCGCACGGCCTCCGCGCACTCCGGGGTCCACCAAGGAACCCGTCGGGCGCGGGGGTAGGCGGAGGATTGTGGTACGCTTGTGCTTGCGGCCGTTAGAACGACGGACTCGAAGTATGCGACGCACCCGTCGATGGATGGGAAGTGGGCAGTTGTAAGGGTGGTATATGTGTTGTCGCGGAAGCGGGCCCAATTCGCGTTGGTGGTAACCCACCTTACCGGTACCCGTACGGTCTGGTCGGGTCGATTGAGGGTGAGTAGAATGGGGAGATGGTCACTGCCATAGTCCTCTCGGAGGACTTGCCACGTGAAGTCTAGGAGGGCATCAGTTGATACGAGGGACAGGTCTATACAGGATGGAGTGCAGGTGGTGGCATGGTAGAATGTAGGAGAGCCATCGTTGAGGCACTCGAAGGAGAGCTCGGTCATGACGGATATCAGGGTTGGGGCCATATAGGTGGAGTGTGTGTCGCCCCACAAGGGGTGACGACTATTGAAATCGCCCAGTAGTAGGAAGGGCCTGGGGAGTTGTTCCACGACTTCCACCAGGTCGTCGCGGGAGACTTGAGCGTGGGGGGGAAGGTAGATTGAACAAATGGTGTACTGTCTATCCAGGGAGAGCCGGACGGCAGTCACCTGTAGCGGGGACCGGATGGAGAGATTGTAGAAGGGGACTGCGTGGTGGACGAGGATGGCAGCTCCCCTTCGAGTGCAGGTAGGAGGCGGGGTGGCGACGCAGAAATAACCAGTGGGGCAGGGCATGGACCTGGTCCCCAGGATTAGCTCCTGGAGACAGACACACACCGGACGGGAAGTGGCAATCAAGGAGTTAAGGCCTTCATGTTTGCAAGATTCCTCGACAGTTCCAGTGGACTATCGTGGTTTTCGGGGGATCCATTAGTTGATGAAGGGGGATGGGTAAAGGTGTAGGCGCTAGGAGGTTGGAGTGTGAAGGGGGATCTGGAGTTCGCGAAACTGAAGGCTGGGTCGGGAGCATGGCTGGCTATCTACCGTTCACCAGGGAAGGAATCGGTCGGCCTGTCGAACCCTGCGGAGGTTGCGGGGTCGAGTCGGCCGAGCGAGACCGGAGGCGTGGATCACGGCAGGCAGAGGAACATCGTGGGCTGAGCGGGTCGGAAGTGCCTTGTCGGGCTTCTATGGTCGGGCCAGGGGGGGGCACGTTAACCCAAAAGGGGCGCTACCCCGCCTGTCCGGGGTCTCACGGCGGACCCTAGGTGGTGACAGGGGGTACCAAAAAGACCGGGCGGGTGGGAGGGAGGGCGTACTCAGGGTAGCTGATAAGGGGGGGGTCGGGGATGTTGGGGGGGTAGGTACGATGGGGGTGGAAGGAGGTGAACCAGAGTGGTCTCGTGGAGGGGTGGAGAAAATGGCACCAGGAGGCAAGGGCAGATCCAGGAGACTCATGGGCGTGGGCGCAGCCGAGCTTCCCTCGGTCACACCGTGCAGCGCGCCAGAGCCGCATCCACTGGATCCACTGGGCTGGGTCTCGTCGTACAGGGCGGGTCGTGGATTTCGGCCACTATTGTCAGAGTCTGTGGGGGTAGAACGGTGGGACTTCTACGATGGGGAGAGATGGACATAGTGGGCGTGGTGGGCGGTGTAAGGGTCCGAGCCGTCTTCTTGGTCTTAGGGGAAGAGGGAGAGAGACGTTGGGAGGCCGGAGGGTCTGGTGACACGCTCCGGCGTCTCCGCCTCGACGGCTTGCTCCGGGCGGCAGGTTCGGGCGTGTACAGGGAGTACTGGGAAGGCAGGGTTTGAGGTGGCTGGGACCTGGAAACCCTGGTCCCAGACTCCTGGGGGATTCGTGGCAGGTGAGGTGCGGGAAGAAGAGGAACGGTGGGGGGACAGGGGACCGTCGGGTCCTGCGAGGATTTGCTATGTGGGGAACAGGAAGCAGTGGCTGGGGGGGGTTTCGGCGGCAGGCCAGGGCGGCGTGCCGAGATGATAGAGCCGAGAGCAGCGGCATAGGACACCCCCGGCCTCACCTCCCGACTCCGCACCCTGTCGCGTGCCTCACGGGGGCTAAGGAAGTCCGTCACCTGTAGGCTCGGACCTCCTTCTCGAACCTGAAGAAAAGGCATTCTCGGGATGAAGAGGGATGTGCGCCTTCACAGTTCGAGCATTTGGGTGTGTTGGGGCACCTGTCAGGGTGGGCGAGTCGTCCACAGTGAACACATAATGGATGCGGCTGTCGACAAGCGGAGCTGACGTGTCCGAATTTATTGCATTTGAAGCAACGGGTCGGGTCTGGGACGTATGGGCGGATAGAAAACTCGCATGAGGCGCGGTCTCCCATACCCCATACAATACGGCCAGGGGGGATTAGTGAGTTAAAAGTAAGGAGCAGACGTGGGGTGGGGGAGGGGGTGCCTCCCTGTCGGGATGTGAAACGATAGATCTTAGTAACTCCTTGGGGTGCGAGATCCTCCAGGAGCTCGTTCACTGCGACCGACAGTAGGCGGGTGGCGTAAATAGTGCCCTGACTCTGGTTCAGGCGAGGGTGTGGGGAAACGGACACCGAGCATCCAAGGACCTCAGTGATGGAGAGTAGGGCTTTCGTCTCTGCGGCTGAGCGTGATTTTACGAGGAGGGAGCCATCCCTCTGTGGGCGTACGTCATAGCGGCTGGAGTTGCTGTGGGTTCGGATCGCCTGGAACGTCCGTTCAGAGTTGTTCGGGAGGGACCCAGATGTAGGCCGAATCACCAGGAATTTGTGGATACTTGGAAGGGAGAGGGAGGCTGTAGAGTCGAAATGTACTGGAATATTCAACGGTCGGTAGGACGGCCGTGAATGCCGGCTCCCCCGTCCGCCGCGAGGCTCTCTCCGCGGGGAGGTGGGCTGGCGGCGGGTGAGGGGGGCATATGGGGAGAGCAAGAAGCCGGGTTGTGGGGGCAAGTCCTCGGTGGAACTTGACTTGCCCGAAGGTGGCTGAAGTGGGCTGGGGCGAGGCCCCTGCTCTAGAGAGTGTAGGTCCAAGGGCGTATCGAGGGACGGACTGGGGTCGGCAACGGAAAAGGAGAGTGCAAGCGTTCCGCTTCCACAGGGGGGTCAACCCCATTAGGTTGCGGTCTTCCAGTGGTAAAGGACTCGAGGGCCTGGTTGCCCACCACCCGAGTGTTGAGAGAAGAGTAGTCCGGGAATGAGAAGCAGTAGTCGTAAGCCGGGGGGGAGAAGTGTCCATAGCTAAACAAAAAAGAACTTCATCCCCCGCGCGCATCCAGCCACCACCGACTCCAACAAGGGAAAGGCGAAGTGTGGGCACACTTGGTCCCACCGCCGATGGATGTCACGCAGGGGGAGATACACCCGCACCCAGTCCCTGTGCCTGAAAGGCGGCCACTCTCATCCAACGCGCGGTGAAAAGTGGCAGGGACAGGGTTTGGGTTTGGTTGGAAAGCGACAAGGGTGCAGGGCAACCACCTCCCACACCCAAGGGCCAAGGAAAGGGTCAAAATCAAGGTCCAAAGAACAACGCCAAAAAAAAAGAGGGAGAAGCCAGAAAGAATGGGTTAAAGGAGAAAGAAAGAAAAAGAAGCAGGAGATCAGCCGGGTCCCCAAACGGGCCCAATGGTCCACGAGGGCAGAGAAAGCCCTTACACCGAAGAAAGGTGTATTCCCACATTCGCCACAGAGGGACGCGCCCTATAGCTCCGGACAAAGCAAAGGGAGTTCATGACATATAGAGTGTAGTGCGTGTTAAAGCGTAATCTTGCGATCAGTTCCTCATTGACGTTATAAGCAAAATGCCACGTAAATGCGTTAATGACTCAAATAACTTTTGCTATATTTGCGGCGCAAAGTAACATTAAAATCGCAAAAGAAGACGTTAACACCTGCCATCAAGAAAGCGTACCACCTTTATTTTAAGTGCAAATTAGGAGATCAGGACAAAACGTGGGCGCCGCATATATGCTGCATTACATGTGCAACTACATTACTCGAGTGGTACAATGGGAAACCGAGGTCAATGGGCTTCGGCATCCCCGTCGTGTGGAGGGAACAAAGTAACCACGTGGATGACTGTTTATTCTGCATGGTTCCGCCATTACGTGGAATTAGTAAGAAGAAAAAATGGACCCTCAAGTATCCTAATGTTCCATCCGCCATTCGACCTGTGCCCCATAACGAAGACATACCTGTGCCCAATCCTCCTACCTCCTCAGACACCCTCGATTTGGATGACGAAGAGCATCCTGTAACGAGTACAGATGAAGACATTGCACATCCCACAACATCACAAGATACCGACTTTGTGCCCAGTGAACTGTCTACAGAACCACATAAAATCACCCAACACGAACTGAATGACCTCATCAGAGATTTGGACTTACCGAAGTCTAAGGCAGAATTGCTCGCCTCACGCCTTCAACAGTGGCATCTTCTTCATGATGATGTCCAAATATCCATGTACCGCACTAGGCAATCCACGTTGGAGACTTTCTTCATCAAACATGGTGACTTCGTGGTGTGTACAGATGTTGTTGGTTTAATGAATGCTCTAAATATAACATACAGAGATGACGAATGGAGGTTGTTCATTGATGCCTCTAAGCTAAGCCTTAAGGCTGTACTACTTCATAACAAAAACGAAAAAGCTGCCATTCCAATTGGATATTCTGTCCACATGAAGGAGACATATGAAAATATGCAATATCTGCTTCACCACAAACTACAACGCTCACAAATGGAGCATATGTGGTGATTTGAAAGTGGTCGGCATGTTACTTGGTCTCCAGCAGGGTTACACGAAGTACTGCTGCTTCCTTTGCGAGTGGGACAGCCGTGCTAGGTCACAGCATTATGAAAGGAAGGAATGGCCTCTAAGAGAACGTTTAGTGCCAGGTGTGAAAAACGTTTCGTGCGAGCCATTAGTAGAGCCAAGCAAAATACTTCTACCACCGTTACATATTAAGTTAGGGCTTATGAAAAATTTTGTGAAGGCACTCAATAAGGATGGAAAGGCATTTAAGTATCTTTTCCAGAAGTTCCCTCGACTCAGTGAGGCAAAAATCAAGGAAGGCATATTTGTTGGTCCTCATATACGAAATCTGATGAAAGATGAACATTTCGAGACACTTTTGGAGGGCGCAGAAAAAGAAGCTTGGGTCTCGTTCAAGTCAGTGTCGCAAAATTTCCTTGGAAACAACAGAGCTCCAAATGCAGATGAATTGGTGGATAATATGTTGAAGGCGTACCAAAGAATGGGATGTAACATGTCTCTAAAAATTCATTTCCTCCATTCCCATTTCGACTTTTTCCCGGCAAACCTTGGTGAAGTAAGTGACGAACATGGGGAACGTTTTCATCAGCAGATTTCAGCTCTTGAGAAACGTTACCAGGGCAAGTGGAATTCATCTATGCTGGCTGATTTCTGCTGGTCAGTAATAAGAGACACTACACAGTCAGAGTACAAGAGACAGGCCAAGAGGAAACGACATTGAAGTGAGTGTGCTCCTTAAAATACATATATGTTGTGGGATAAATTTTTACCAGTACTTACACAATAATTACCATGATATCTTAAAAACGCGAACTAATTAAACAATTTCACTATCATTTTCAAATTCAGCATGCAAAAATACATAAGGATCGGCTACTTTCATTAAAGATACAAAAAATTCCTTAAAATTTGTTGACCAGTGATAATCTATAATCTTTTCCTATATATCTATCATCATGTGTTGCATATGCTACAATCACTGCTACTTTCATTCTTTCAAACTGACTGTCAATGATGCAACTGGATTGGTCTGGACCAGGTTTCAAAAGAGAGTATGGACTAGTCTAGACTACTATTTTTCAAGTTTTGGTAGTATATAGAGTGAATTTTAGCTAAATTACTAGTTTGTTTTAATATGTACTATGATTAATACTTGAATAACATATTTCTAGCACGATTTGTGACTTAACTATGTGAAATACACACATTTCAGTTCTGGATCAGTCCAGACTGGTATTTTCAGTCTTTTAAAGTTTACTGTGTAATAATAATAATAATAATAATAATAATAATAATAATAATAATAATGCTTGATTAACATGTTTCTGGTACAATCTATGACTTAATGTGTGAACTGAGCATGTTTAAATTCTGGACCAGTCAGTCTGGAACAGTCTCAAGATTGCAGACACTTAGTATACATATTTCTAAGATTTATACTACCTCGCATATTCATACCACTAATCTTTAATTAGTAAAACAATACCCTTCTTACCTCTCCCTCCACACTTGATTTCACACCTTGCATTCATTCCAATCCCTTTCAGTTTCATTTTTCATACACAAATTAAGTCAAAATGTCTGATACTTCTTTACACATTCATGGGAGAGATAGGACCCCAGTTCAATCTCCAACCTTGTTAGACACACAGAGGTGGAGGATGTAACCCAATTCCTAGGAGAATGAGAGTGACCTATAAAATCACTACTACTACTAATAATAATAAGTAATAAATAACAATAATAACCACCTTTCTGTGAAACTTTTCTATAGTAAGTCAAAGCTGTCTCACAGCTCGAAGCAACACTAATTCCAGACCAGTATCTATATGCCAAGGCCATTTGGGCCCACTGACTCCCTCCTAATGCTCCAAACATGTAATGCACAAGGGCCTTTGCTTGACTCGAATTTTTCCCAATTCCAGTAGCATACATGAATCCCAAACCCTGAAAAAGATTAAATTTACCAAAATCTTGTATATTAACACCTACTTGTACTCTAAAATTTAACTATAAGGCTATGAAGAACATGTGTACATTATCATTACAGTATTTTAATAAAGATTTCAGAATATGCAATACACATCTTGATCCTTAAACTTACTCATGATGAATACTTATTATTTATAACAAATTTACTTAATTTGCTGAAATGTTTATCTTTAAAAGAAATTGCACAATGACTAGAGATTACAAAAGCTTTCCAAATCTGCAATAATGTGTTATTTTTGTAATTTATGGTACATTTCATAAAAGTTTACAATAATGATAAAGAAACTGTAGGAAGATAGTTCACTTGACCTTGGGTCAGTAAATGAAAATTAAAGAATGTAGGCCAGTTTATAACTTTAATAATGATTAAGCCAAACTATCAGCTACAGCTTCAAGATAAAAAAAAATCATACTAACAATACAGTACCTAGTTAATAAGGAAATTAAATTAACTTATCACAACAAGGCGACAGTACTCATTAACTAATCACATTTCAATATTATTCATTCTAATTCTTTTCATCTTGTAAAGACCGAGTCTTAAAAATATACAGGACCAAGCGAAGGTCAATAAATAACAATAGACGTTAACAGTTTTAAAAATTATCCTACCAGTAACAGATTAACATTAGGCTGAATGTGTGTCCCAGTTTCGTACAGAATTTACAAGATTCAAGGCTTAAACTTACGAGATCTAAATGAAATGTATATCAGAAGCCTATTGAATGACAGATGAAGGACCAGCATAAAACATGCACTTAATTTAAAAATTGCCATAAACAACGATTTTAATCCTTTAATTTATACTATACTACAATTAATATAATATTTAACAGGGTTAAAATTAAATTTAGGAGGACTGAATTTTCTATTTGCCATTCAAGACCTACGTAAACCCTCGACTTACGTCGTCACCGTCTTACGTAATTTTGAGTTACGAGAAGCCCACCATTGATTGTAATTGATTCGTCTTACGTAATTATTTTGTGTTGCGTAATAGCTGCGTAATTGCAAACGCAATGCGTGACCACTCACTGGCAGGACGCCGGGTATTTCAAGTTATTTCATTATTTTTACTGTGCATTATATAAAGTGATACTGTATGAAGTGATTAATAATTTGGCAAATTAATAAGTCTAAAATTAATTTTTGATTATTAATTTATAATATGTATTTTCTTTTACAGATGGTGTTTCTTAACAATTATTATTAATTACCATTATAATTCTGTTTATATACACTATTTTTATCAAAAAATTTATTTTATTTTTTTCAATACTTTCTTGGGGTCCTGGAACGGATTACCCGATTTACATGTATTTTGGGGTTCGACTTACGTCATTTTCGAGTTAAGTAACTCATCTCGGAACGGATTAATTACGTAAGTCGAGGGTCGACATATGTAGCCTATATAAACTACAAGCAGTACAAATTAATAAAATGTGTATTGACTTTTCTGAACAGGTCCATTAATCAGGGTTCAGAGGTGGGAGTGGGAAGAATTCTTGATTTTTGGTTTTAAAGTTTGTAATATTTTAGGCCTTTTCAAATTTCAGAGCTCTGATGTGCTCTAAACATTTAGTAATAAAATCAGAGTAATGTGTTTTATATATGGGTTTGACCCTAAATGAAACAAATATGTACGTATATTAAATTTTTTTTTTAAATACTTACACCATTAAAATTAAATTTTAGAAACAAAGAATGTGGATTACAAAATTTTGACTAGCCCTAGTTCTATCTAAAAATTTTAACTAAAACTAGATAGAACTGTTTAACTGGCACTGACAAAATTAAAGTGTCGAATTTTAAAAAATAAACATTTTCTTTTGTGAAAAAGTTTTTTCCCATGAAAATAAGTAAAATCCAACCTTCAAGCCTTTCATCTCATCAATTCCCCACCTCTTACTGTCTTCAATTCCTCTCTCTTCACTGCAATCTTACCTCTCTCTCTCTCTCTCTCTCTCTTCACTATTGCGAAACAGTAAATGGGTTGCCCAATTTCTAAGGGTGGTATAGTGGTGATATAAATTAAATTCCCAAGTAAATAATGAAAGATATTCAAGAGTAAACTGAACTGATATATTCACCAATTAACCTTGCATAGGAAGTCTGATAATGCTTTTGTTGTTAGGATAGGCTTTGCAGGTTCATCCTCCTCTTTGACCTCATTGTCACTGCTGCTTGATGTAATAAGCTCTTCAAGCTTCTCATTGGTTGGCTCTTTGTGACAAGATTGCAGCAGCTCTTCCATGTCCTCATCTCATTAACATCTCTCATGTCATGCTACATCATCTGGATGCAGAGAATGGTCCCATATCCAAGTACAGTACTACCAGGACCCAATGTTACTTAACTTTGCTGATCAACAAGATCAATCAAAATAAATTCATCAACTAAGTCACTAGTCAAAAAGAGGAATGCGCACACAGTACATGCAACAAAATAAATTTAATTTACCTATATATTTATAGCCATCAAAAAATAACCATTACAGCAATTGATGAATACAATAATAAAGAATGTAATGATTAACAATAATAGAGTAACTATAAAAATTTCACATCATCAAAATCCAAGTATCTACCATTTGCAGTGCAAAACCTAAACACAAGCAGACTCTATTCAAAATTCATGCACCAATCTTAATTTGCTATTTATTCAAATTCCAATAATCTCGTGCTCATTTCCATAACTTACAAAATTAATCTTGAAGAATCCTGACTTACGGTAAACAATTTTCAAAATTAGCAAAACAAAGTTACAAACAATTTCATAATTAATCTAAACAATATTTATCACATTTTCTTACATATTTTTATACTACTATATTCTACGCTTAAAATTATTGGGTTAACTAACTCTACAAATATTTGTGCATTATTTTAACCCTATAGCCTATGGACAACTGTTACACACTTCTAACCTTTCATAAACATGCATTTATAACTAAACTCTACAGAAAGTTCTGTCCGTACAAGATTAAATTTAAATCTGCCTAGAACAGAGTTCCACATTTCATCTTTACAAAGTCCTATTACAGGGAAAACTTTACAAAGCCAAAAGGTAAGGCTTTGCTAATTAAACAAATGCTATTTTATCTATTTCAGGAATAGGCTTATACACTAATGTATTACTTGGTGGGGCTAGGTCTAGATTTTTTCATCCCCTAAAGATAGGCTTAACACAAAAGTTGGTGACCCCCAAAGGAGGGCACATACACCAAGTTTAAACACAGGACAGTTTAATTTTGCCAAATCCCAATTCGTACAGTATATATATTCTTAGGTGTGTCCCAATCTAGGGTTGACCTCAACCTGAATATTTATATGGGTCTTAAATTTTCCCTCGCATCACTATTATAATGGATACTGCTCTTTTGAACACACTGTGTACCTCCTCCTTTAACAAAAGCATGCAGTACCAGACCTTTGACATATTCTCATTCCTTTTCTGTCTGGCTTGCTAATGCAAGGGTTAATTGGTATTCTCAATCTTTCATCTACCCAACCACCAGTCAACTCCAAAACAATGTTCCTCACTCCATCTTTCCCCCTGTCTATGACCTCCAATTTTTCAAATGCAGCGTGTTCAGGCATCTCAAAAACCTTGGACCTTGATATCCCCCCCCCCCCCTCTATTGGGGGAGGGGGCGTTTTCGTGGGTATTCACCCTTGCTCTGTCTGTCTTCCTGCATAAAAAAAAAACTCACTTTAAGCAAAACCCCTTCAAGCTTCCTTTATTTTGAGGGAGACGAATATGTTAATTTATTAGAGTAAGAAATCAAATCTCACAGAGTTTTAAAAACCAAGTTACAAAGGCAAAATCTTCGAAAAGACATTAAACAAAACCTTCCTTCTACCCACAAAATAAATTCTGCCTTTCCAAATAAGATAAATACAATATAAAGAATAAATAGAGTCCTAATTCTAAACAAACTATATACAAATGTATAAAAAGAAAAGCTTAACATACAAAAAAGAATTCCTTTATATGTATAAGCACATCCTTCATAAAATGTTTTGGTAAGGTTACTCTTAAACCTAAATTATGTCTCTGACCTGGTGATACATATCAATCACAAAATGGAACACAACTGTTGGTCAAAATTTTAAAAAGAAAAACCAGTATTACAACTTATTAATTATTCATAATGGTACACTTCCCCCAAAAAAGCTCACCTAGAAACAAAGTTTATATATATACACACATATATATATATATACATACATACATATATATAAAGTGATCAGTAATGAGTTGCTTTTGTTTTTAAAATTTTATTCCTACCACAAAAAATAAAAATATTCAAAGAAACAAAATATTACCAATTAATAATTTCTTATGCTATTCAAGAATTTTGTCAAGGTGAACTTTTTTCTAAAAATGTATGTTAAATTTTCAATAGAGAAAATGAATGAATAACTAATGGTAATCTCTGTGGCATCACATCATTAAGGTTAGCAATGTCAAATATACAGTGTAATCATAAAGTCACAATCCAGAACCAACAAAAACTATGTTGGAATGACATCATTGTCCACTCCTATATTTGTGACCTTGACCTTTGATACAGGGACCAAAGTCTTGCTTAAAACCCATTGTCTTATGATCGTGTGTGTGTGTGTGTGTGTGTGTGTGTGTGACCATCAATTTATATTGAGTGGACCTTCATTTGACCTTTGACCCCGACGTTGACGATATCGTTCCATTTAGTAGCGAGACTATTTTAGATGAAATAACTGTTTACGAGGCTGAGATTGCACATTATATCGATAGGCTAAAAGTTAGCAAGGCTCCAGGCCCTGACGCTTTTTATCCTAGACATTTGAAAGATTTGAAAGACGTTATCGTAGGCCCCTTAGCGAAGATTTTTAATCAGTCACTCGAAACGGGGATTATTCCTGAAGACTTCAAATTAGCTAACGTCACGCCTATTTTTAAAAAAGGCGACCGCGCGGTAGCTAGCAATTATAGGCCCATTAGCTTAACGTCAATTGTCGGTAAACTTTTGGAATCCGTAGTTAGGGATCGTATTATCGATCACTTAGAAAGTAGGGGTTTGATTAATAGTAGTCAGCACGGGTTTCGACGCCATAGGTCTTGTTTAACAAATTTGTTAGAATTTTATAACGAAATAGTGCGCGAATACGATAGGCATAGGGCAGCTGACGTTATTTATTTAGATTTTAAAAAGGCGTTCGATACAGTTCCGCATAGGAGACTAATTGCGAAGGTTAAAGCGCACGGTATCCGCGGTCAGGTAGCTAACTGGTTAGAAGAATGGCTTCGTGCTAGGAGGCAGAGGGTCGTAGTTAATGGTAGTGAATCGGGGTGGTTAGAGGTAGGTAGTGGTGTCCCACAGGGTTCAGTGTTAGGCCCATTGTTATTCGTAATTTACATTAACGACAAAGATGTAGGATTGATTAGTAACGTGTCAAAGTTCGCGGATGATACTAAAATAGGCGGTAAGGTTGTTAACGAGGATGATAGAAATAGGATCCAAGACGATGTAGATAGGATTATGGAGTGGACGGATAAGTGGCAGATGCAATTTAACGTAGATAAATGTAAAGTTTTGCATATAGGTTCTCGCAACAATAATTACGTGTACACGATGGATGATAGGGATTTAGCGAGCATTGACGAGGAAGTAGATTTAGGCGTACGCGTAACTAAAGATTTAAAGGTTAGGAACCAGTGCCTGGAGTCTTGCGCAAAAGCTAATAGGATGTTAGGCTTCATAGCGCGTAATTTCGAATTTAAATCGAAGGATATTATATTGCCCCTTTACAAGTCCCTAGTCAGGCCTCATTTGGAATATGCCGTTCAGTTTTGGTGCCCGTACTTGCGTGAGGATATTGATAGGTTAGAAAGGGTTCAGCGTCGTGCCACGAAACTTATTCCGGCATTGCGCAATAAGCCTTATGAAGATAGGATTAAAGTGTTAGACTTGTATTCACTCGAAACTAGGAGATTAAGGGGGGAGCTTATTGAAGTTTTCAAAATCGTTAATAACATCGATAACGTAAATTTTGACAAATTGTTCACTTTCGATAATAGTAATACTCGCAATAACGGATTCAAGTTGCGTGGCAGACGTTTCATTACTAATATCGCTAAAAACTTCTTTACGTTTAAAGTAATTGATAAATGGAATAATCTTCCCGCGTCAGTCGTTCATTCTACCAGCGTTAATGTGTTTAAGAACCGTCTTGACAGACATTTTAAAAATATTAACGTTGTTTAAAATTAAAAAAGAAAGTTAACAACAGGAGCTCTGGTGGTGGTGCTCGAGGATGAGTCTGTTGACGATGAATGCCAGCTTGTGACATGCCAGCGTGATGCCAGCAATAAAAAAAAAAAAAAAAAAAAAAAAAAAATTAGACTAACACGAATGTAGATGTAGCTCATAGCGTAAACTAATCCACTTTTTGTTTAACTTTACCTACTTTTTTTTTTTTCTTATCCTCCTTACTTTGCATGTCTCTAACTCTTTTCTTGCATGTTTGTAGTTTGCATGGTATGACAGTGAGTTAAGACTGTGTTTGCATGGTTTGTAAGCGTTCTTATTTTACTTCTTTTCATCTTTCACCCCTCTCCTATATTCTCCGACTATTTTTCTGACTTGTCGGCAGTGGCCGGCGGATGATGATGGTGAGACTTTTTCCCTCTTTTTCTGAATGAATGTTAACCCACGAATGATAGGTGTTGCTCCTTACTTAACCCCTTATTCTCCTCTCTTCTCTTAACCCCCTACTCTCTCCTTTCTCTCGGGCTAGCCTTAGAGTGGATCTTAGGGTCTTTGTTAGCCTTAGCTTCTGTAGATCTGTAGATCTGTGCTCTTCACCTTTGATATTAGGATCTGAGTTTTGTAATGATCTATAAAAGGTGTGAAGTTTCATAAATTTATGTAGAGCAGTTCGAAATTTATAGCAGGGATCTCCATTTGTGACCTTGATCTTTAATATGGGGACCTGATTCTTGCTCAAAACACACTGCCTTGTAATGATCCATACATGTATGAAGTTTCATTAATTTATGTAGGTTTGAAAGTTGGGGCATTGAGTTCCATTTGACCTTTGATCTCTATTTGTGGCCTTGATTTCTGATGCAGGGACCCAATTCTTGCTCATGGCACAGCATCTGTTCATATGTGTGTGCGAAGCAGGGTTGTGGAGTCGGAGTCGTGGAGTCGCACGTTTCAGGGCGGAGTCGGAGTCGAGTCAAATTTTTACAATGTGTGGAGTCAGAGTCGGAAAATTTTGGACCGACTCCACAACCCTGGTTATAGCCACTAGGTTAAGAAGGGTTATTCAATTTTAAGTAGGACTACTACTGGTTAGACCTTAATTATGTTTAAGAGAATCTTTTTCATTTATATATATATATATATATATATATATATATATATATATATATATATATATATATACATATATATATGAATAGAAACGACATAAGTGTTAAGGAACGTTTCTGCACACGAGGAGGAGAGATAACGAATAATGAAAAATGAGGCGAACCGCCCAGGAATCGAACCCAGGGCCTTCCAATTGCCGGTCGGACGCTCTACCATTATGCTACGGACCTCACTCAATCACAAATCGAAATTCTCCCACATAGGGCAGAAACCAATGCCCTGAGAGGGCACCCTCGCAAATCGTGAATATGCGCATATAACTGCAATGACCGCGCAGTATATAAATGAATAGAAACGACATAAGTGTTAAGGAACGTTTCTGCACACGAGGAGGAGAGATAACGAATAATGAAAAATGAGGCGAACCGCCCAGGAATCGAACCCAGGGCCTTCCAATTGCCGGTCGGACGCTCTACCATTATGCTACGGACCTCACTCAATCACAAATCTCATTGCAGTTATATGCGCATATTCACGATTTGCGAGGGTGCCCTCTCAGGGCATTGGTTTCTGCCCTATGTGGGAGAATTTCGATTTGTGATTGAGTGAGGTCCGTAGCATAATGGTAGAGCGTCCGACCGGCAATTGGAAGGCCCTGGGTTCGATTCCTGGGCGGTTCGCCTCATTTTTCATTATTCGTTATCTCTCCTCCTCGTGTGCAGAAACGTTCCTTAACACTTATGTCGTTTCTATTCATTTATATACTGCGCGGTCATTGCAGTTATATGCGCATATTCACGATTTGCGAGGGTGCCCTCTCAGGGCATTGGTTTCTGCCCTATGTGGGAGAATTTCGATTTGTGATTGAGTGAGGTCCGTAGCATAATGGTAGAGCGTCCGACCGGCAATTGGAAGGCCCTGGGTTCGATTCCTGGGCGGTTCGCCTCATTTTTCATTATTCGTTATCTCTCCTCCTCGTGTGCAGAAACGTTCCTTAACACTTATGTCGTTTCTATTCATTTATATACTGCGCGGTCATTGCAGTTATATATGCATATATATATATATATATATATATATATATATATATATATATACTGTATATATATATATACAGGGGCGGCTCTGGCCTAGAGGCTGTAAGGCTGCAGACCCCCCATCTAAAATGACGAATAATGCGTCTCACGGTCTCTATTTTATTTAAAGTGTTGTATTAAACAAAAAATGAGATTCTAAACTAAACTGATTTTTATATATTAATAATGTGACGAAATAAAGATGACTTCCAGCAAACAATGATGAATAAAAGGTTATTTAAAATGTAATATAAATATAGGGCCTACCGCGCTAAGATGTAAATTTTAAGGCTGCAATCGTGCAGTCTATACACAGTATACAGGATATGAGATTTAGTGAGGACTGTGAGGTGAGTGCGGTCACTGCACTGCTGCCAGGTGCACGATGTCCCTAATGATTAATTTCACGTTTAATTCGCTATATTTGATGAAAGTTGATCTATTTAAATTATACTTCCGTCACCGTGTGTTAATATCAAACTATTAAAAACTGAATTTTCAAATACATTATTGGTAAAGTAGAAGATAATATATATATGATATGATATGCAGCAAAATTTGGATCTTTTAAGTCTGCAGCAGATGCAGCCTGCTAGCATACAGTTGCAGACGGCACGTGACGGCAGTGTTCGGACACTGGTTATCAAGTGTGGTCAGCCATTGTTTCCTGTGCTAGGCTGATCGTGCTTCTTTTTCAATTAAATTTATTATTGTGAACCAGATTTCTACTTGGTTATTTTGATTCAATTAGCTTATCTAAAACTTTTATTTCTCCCTTACATACAAGCCATGGAAAATACAGTGACGTTTTTTAAATCAATTAAATTTTCAAGCCTAACCTACCTCGAAAAGGTTGAAATTAAAAACAAAGGCCGTCCAACTCCTGCTTTAAATATAGAAGAGACAGGTAAAAGTAGAAATAAGGATTACGTTCGCAAATTTAATTCAGCTATTTATGATAAACATGATTGGATTTGTGGCTGTGAACAAAGTAATTTGCAACGTCCAGAACCTGAAAAATGGATTTTATATTTAAATAAAATCATTTCATCCATTGGTAAGTAACCATACTAAGTATTTATAATTGAACTATTATTTTATTAAGCTAGTTTTCTTAATTTTTGTACCTTATAAGTATTTTCGAAAGCTACAGCCTTCCCACTTTATCGAGTCTAGAGCCGCCACTGTGTATATATATATATATATATATATATATATATTATTGGAAAAAATAAAAATCCCTTAATATGATAATATCTACAAGTCAATATCCTTCTTAATATTTGAATGTTCCCTTATCCTAGAAAGTAACCTGACGATTCATGTGGTGGTGATGAAATGTCTTATTATTATGATAATTATAGAGTGAAACACTAGAGGAGTCAGAGTCGTATATTTAAAATGTGAGGAGTCGGAGTCAGATTTTTAGATTTTTTACAATGTGTGGAGTCGGAGTCGAATTTTTACAATGTGTGGAGTTGGAGTCGGAGAATTTTGGACCGACTCCACAACCCTGGTGCGAAGTTTCATAATTTAGGTTGAGTACTTAAAAAATTATGGCCCAGACATGAAAGTGTGACAGTTATGAATGAATGGATGGATGGATGGATGGATGGATGGACAAACAGAGAAGTTCAATCCAGTATAGCCTCTCTAAATTTATTTGGTTGGGGCCATAATTACGGAATCTTTTTTAGTTGTTACTTTACAATCACCCTGTACAATGGATACAGAAAATTCTTCAGTGTAACTCCACAGAGCATAATATATTAGGCCTACTATAGGAAAACACATTTCTATATCATCTTAATATCTAGCCTCTTAACCATAAATGATTACTAATAGGACTTGTAAGTCTACAGGGTTTATCATTCTTTAACCCTTTCAGCCCTGAATTTTTTGTAGGGTTAAGTTATGAATGCGTGTATTTGAAACGTTAGCAATTGGCCATCTTGTCCTTAAAGGATTAAAATAGTGGCAAAAACCACACACGCCCTATTTCAATGAGTAAAATTAAAAATTTTATTGGCAGAAAAATAACATCCATTCAAAAAAAAAAAAAAAAAAAAAAAAAAAAAAAAAAGTTATGAAAATAGCATTATGATGTTAAAGTGGAGCTACAAGACAGACAAGCATAGTTTAGGAGACATATGGCAGGACTGATAAATAGTTGGGGCAACAAGCTCCCCAAATTTCATGGAACATGTGAAAGGTCAAAAGGAAATAGCTTGGATAATTGGATTATATCAGTACTTTGATACAAGTTAATAAAGCACAGGTACTATAAGCCTAATCTACTTAAATATCTTACCATTTGTCCTTCAGGATTCCCCTTCTTTGCAAGTTGTACAAAAAGGTCTTCTGAGTTTGAAACATTTTGTTTCAAATGTTTACCAAGAATTCTTGCCCACGCAACCTTTAACTGAGCTTCTGTGTGCCCCAAATCAGCAGCTTTCTCAAGGAGTAAATATGCTTGGTATTCATTGGCTTTAGTTTCATTGAGGATCTCTTGGGCATTTTCAAATAATTCTTGAGCTAAAATAACTTAGAAAATTAATAACATGCACACTATTTAATATAGGCCCTATTACAAAACCAAGCAACAGGTGAACCAAATACACTCAAGTTCTGCATTACAAATACTTCCATTAAATGTAGAAATCAGAATGATATACTAAACTCTTCACTACTTCAACAGCAAAATATTTGCTGTTGAAGTAGTGAAATAGTGAATTGATATTCATTTAATGCCTTGAAGATTATAAGGCTAATAAAAATAAAAAGGAAAATACAAAATCTAAATAAAAACTAAATTAAACTAAAAAATCTTTCATAAACTGTAAAAACTTTAATGGTAGATAACATTAATATATAACTACTTGGGAAGAGCTTATGACAATATACTGACAAGGACAATAATAATAATAATAATAATAATAATAATAATTAATAATAATAATTTCAACTTCAGTTCACTCACAAAAATTATAAAAATTCAAGATCAAAAGGCCACAAACTACATTCACAAAAGCCAAGTCAAGAAATGTGACCTAAAAGAAAAGCTCAAAGCATTGAAAAACAATTCCTTGAATTTTCAGAAAATTTAAAAAATTAGAATGGTATATTGTTAATATGATATACTTTACTTCTGTCCACCAATAAAGAAAAATGAAATTGTTGTTGAAATACTCAACACATTTTATGTTGTACATCTTTAAAACAATTAAAAACAGTGACAATGATGGCAAATAAGCCTTAAAACCAACCAGTGTGTTTGTCTGAACCTCCGACTCCCAATAGCAAAGCTTATTGAGGACTGGGGTCTACATTACTACAAAATTAATCATATACCCTAACATGATATGGATACAGCAGTCTGCAATTTAAAAATTACCTTTTATCTGCTTAATAGATGATTTTTCTTCATGCGTTTCATCCAAAAAATCATCAGATGTTTTGGGTGGAGAATTAATATTTTCATTGATTGTTGACTGATCTCCCTAATGGTCAAATAATAATGAGCACAGTACTACAGCAGCTAATGCAAATGCAAATATAACAAAACATTTAATTTATGAAAGACACCATTTCACATTCTATAATCCTATTTCACCTTACCTGTTCATGACTGTTCTTCAAAGTAGCATTTGTAGTAAAACAAGTAAAAAGTAACAAAACAAGAAATCCCAGCTGATTCCTTTCATTTATTGATATACTAGTAATCAAGAATTTCATTTCTTAGTGGTTTTAGCCCTAAATAAATTTGGGCTTCTTTTCATAGGGTGACACTTGAAGTAAGTATTTTTATTTTTAAACTCATTTAAATATTACTGCATTTCACACTAGAAAAAATTTAGTCTCTTAAAATGGATTTTCAAAATACTTATACTGCTTCATTATCGAGTTTCCTCTGAAAATGTTAGTTAAATATTTTATTAGATTAATCTTACTAAAAGTATGTTAGGACACCCACAATGAATATGGTATAATTATAATAATAATAATAATAATAATAATAATAATAATAAAAAAAAAAAAGCAGTATCATCATGGTATTAAGGTCTAATTTATTCATAAGGTCTAAAAATAGTAACACATTTAGCATGTGGCTCTATATACAGCAATTCTCATATATACTCACTCAGGGTTTTTATTGGAGGGATGGAAAATATTATGGGGCTTGTCTATACCTCAGTCTTTTCATTCCACCTAATTAATGCCAAAATAGCCCACTGTCCTCACCTCTATCCACACTAAAATTTCTATGAACTGGTATAAAAATATCACACTGATTGACTTCCATAATATTTAATGGCCACTGGACCATACCCACCTCCATTTTGACCAATTACCTTTTTCCATCAAACTTTGGAGCACCGTATCTTTGGAACTGTTTGAGCTAGAGTATTGAGAAAAATACCATTAGATTTTTCTTACCGAGATATATAATGTCTGCTAATTTTAAAAAAAAATTGGTAATTATCTAACCTAACCTAACCCAGTTATTTGGTCAAATAAGTATCTGGCCCTATTATAATTTTTTTTTTTTTTTGTATATTTCAGAGAATTATATAATATAGGTAATTTAAATTACATAATTAATTTATACAGACATTCAAAAGTGTAAAGAACTTCGAACCTGCTATCCTGTTTAAAGGTAAAGCTATGTACGTACATAAGTACCTTATACTAGGCTATAGGTACTAACCTATAGAATAAGTTCAGTTTTAAGAGTTAGATGAGTTTTAATAGAATTACTTAACTTTGTGTATTTATTCATTGTGTACAACAGTACATGTGAAAATAAGCTTATTTAAACCTTGGAGCGAGGATTTTTTTTGCATCTGTAGCTATTTATTCCAATCTGTAAATCAAACTGCACATTTTTTTCTTGTTGTAGACCTCTGAAACAAGATCAGTAGGTCCCAAATTTTATTTGTGCCATCTAAGCAAAAATAGCTTTTAACAGGGTTGGATACAATGAATAATTATAATTGTATTTTTAATTAATTGATCCTAATTTCCATTAATTGTAATTGATTCAAAATAAAATAAAAATAAAAGGTAATTGTAATTGATTTTTGAGCTATAACTGATGTAATTGACTAATTAATGTCAATTAAAAATTATACCCCTAGATCTGGCAGTCATACATCCAATGAAAATAAACCTTTGATAGTTTATTTAGTTATACTTAAATATAGATATATATTTAGATATATAGAATAGATAGTTATATTTGTGTAATTGTAATTGATTCAGACAAAATTAACTGTAATTGCAATTGATCTTGAAATTGTGAAGTACAATACTAACTAGTGATGTAGCGGATGTCATTTTTTTCGCATCCGCGGATGTGGATGCGGATGAGGATGTTTGATTTGAACATCTGCGGATGCGGATGTCTACATTTTCGTTATTTTTTAGGATATATTCGAGATTTGTTGTGTTTAACGTATATAATAAGTTATTATATAGAGAGAGCTGTAGCTATAATGTAGTATAATTGATTAATTGTACAATAATTGCTGTACTTTTCCCTGAACATATAAAATAATATCAAGCATCTAACTAATATAGAAATCAATTAGTGAATTCGTCTGCAAATAAATTCGTTATATTTTGTTGAGTTTCAGCCACAATTAGAAACCATAATTGTGTTACCAGGATGCGGGACGTGAACCCAACTCAAATGCACCCCAACGACCTCTTTCCCCAACCTCCTCCACCCTTATAGAAAGAGATCTTTAATTAGCTTGATAACTATTTATATTAAGTTTAAAGTTTTATTAGGCATATTTATAAATGAGTAATTAAAATAAAGTAAACTATGATGTTCATCGTTTAATGTTCAAACTTAATTATAGGAAGGTTATGCTCAAGGAACATTAATTTTTCTGCCTTTTCTGCTGCCAGTCTGTTTCTCTTTTCATCATATATTAATCCAGCACTGCTAAATAATCTCTCGCTTGGTACGTTTGTTGGAGGACAGGCTAAATGTTTCCTTGCAAGTTTACTCAAGTATGGATAGATATTCTGCGTATTTTTCCACCAACTAATAGGATTGTCACATGCAGCCAGGCGTTTTTCTTGGTGATAGCTCTCGATCATTTTTACTACATCTTTTGACATCGCGTAGGTCTCGTCATTGCTGCTTGACTCAAGAAACTGAGAGAGAGATTCTGTGATAGATTTGCTTGTTGAAGGTGTTGGTTCTGTCACTGAAACTTTTATTCTTTTGGTGGGTGGCGAAGCGACAGATTCAAGAGATTGAAGCTCTTCAACTGCTTTGCCAAGTGATGATTTAACTCGTTCTAATGTACTAGGTGAAAATAACTTAGCTTTGTAACGTGGATCTAAGTAGGTTGCAAGAGAGTAACTTCATGCAAGAACAGCCTCTCGTCTTGTTGCTTGCATCACTTTTGTGCACAATGAACTAGTTCTATTAATATAGTAGAATTTGATAATTTCCACTTATTAATGACGTTTTATCTCAATGGTCCACATCCGCACGACATCCACAGTCCAAAGTGTGGATGCGGACGCGGATGCGAGAAAATGTGCGGATGTTCCGCAGATACGGATGTGACCTACATCACTAATACTAACTGTAATTAATTTGAAAAATAAAAAAAACTGTTTCCATTTTGTGTAATTGAACCCAACCCTGGCTTTTAAGCTACATATGTTTTTTTTTTCTTTTTAGATAAACATGGATTTCAGCAGTTTGAATATGGGCAGGTTCTGTTGTGACCCATTTAAAAAACAAAGGAAAAGTGAAAAAAGGCATTCGTGCATTGACAAAATTTGATTGATCAAAATCCTGAATTGAAACTAACAAATAATCATAAACATGTGCAACCTGTCAAAATATACTAGCAAATCATCCATCCCCAATGCCTGAATGTGAACCACTTGAAAAATCACCATCCACCTCATCAAGTGCCCCATCTGAGCTAGAAACCATTGGAGATGTAGTTGAAATGCGGTATGAGCTTAGTAAATTCAATGCTTCATTGGCCACACTTGATGAGACCCCAATAAAACCATGTAAACTCTCTGACAGCACTGGTTACGCAAAGAGAAAGTTGAGGAAAATAGGAGTAGTTGTGAAAAGAAAGTTTGAACTTGCAACTAAACAACTAATTTCATGCAGTGACTCAGATGATACAGAACTGGAGATTCTTCAACAACTAAGAGAGAAATTTAATCAAGTGACAAGTCGAAGTGAAAAACTGAATTCTTACTAGCCTACCAAAAAGATGGACACGAGTAAAGATCAGAGAAGAATTTAAGTGCTCAGATTACATGGCTAAGCAAGCAAAGAGTTTGGTGAGGGAGAAGGGAGTGCTTTCAACTCCTAATCCACATTTGGGGAAACACCTGAATAGTGAAACTGCTGCCAAAGTAATTGACTTCTATCATTCGCCAGATGTGAGTAGACAAATGCCAGGGTTGAAAGACTATGTTTCTGTAAAAGAAGCTGATGGTAGGTGGGAAAAAAAACAAAAATCGCTAATCTTATGCAACCTAAAAGAAGCATTTGAGCTTTTTAAAACAAACCATCCAACAATTAAAATAGGATTTTCAAAATCTGCAGAGCTTCAGCCAAAAGAATGTGTGTTGCCAGGTGCCAGTGGAACACATTCTGTCTGCATTTGCACTAAGCACCAGAATGTCAAACTCATGATGGCAGCAATAACCAGTGTTTTCCAGGTGAAGCAGCACCCTCCCGATAAGCCTAGCTCATCAACATGGGATGATGGGCTGGAGACAAATTATATTTGTCACTACAGGCATTGTCTAGCCCTCTTCTAATGTAATCCACCTCAGGAGATATGCTTCCTTGGGAAATGTGATCAATGCCCAAGAAAAGAGGCCTTCACAGACTTCTTAACCACAGCCTTCGACAGAAAAGGGCTTGATGAGATTGAATTCAGGCAATGGATTTCAATGGACAGATCAACGCTGCAAACACAAAAACTTTCTGCAGATGAATTCATCCAAAGTTTTCATGAAAAACTAGAAACTCTCCTGGAACATGATTTCTTTGCAAGAAGCCAGATGAAATTTTTACAAGAAAAGAACGAAGAACTCTGTGAAGGTGAATTTCTCATTATCAGTGACTTTGTGGAGAATTATGCTTTTATAGTTCAAGACGCAGTGCAATCATTCCATTGGAATAACTGCCAAGCTACAATACATCCTTTTGTAGTCTACTACCAACAAGACAATGAACTGATGCATAAAAACTTTGTTGCAATTTCTGACTGCAACCAGCATGATGTAATATCCATTCACCTCTTCCAAACTTGTCCCATAAATTTTATTAAAGCATCCCATCAAATTACCAAAATCTTTTACTTCAGTGATGGTTGTGCTGCACAATATAAAAATCATAAGAACTTTACAAACCTCTGCCATCATGAAGATTTTGGAGTTGAGGCTGAATGGCATTTCTTTGCCATGAGTCACAGTAAAGGGCCATGTGATGGTATCAGCAGATCTGTGAAGAGGCTTGCAGCCAGGGCTAGCCTCCAAAGAATAGGTGGTGCCGAACCCATCCTTGATCCATTGGCCCTCTACAACTTTGCAGTCACAGCACTTCCTTCAATCACTTTCACCTTTGTGACAACTGAAGAGTATGAATCCCACCGATTGATGTCGGAAAAATGCTTAAAAAATGCAAAAACCATTCCAGGTATGCCTAATTATACAATTAATCCATTCCTCACTCCAGAAATATAATTTTAAGCTTTTCTTGCAAATTTTTGTCATAGAAATTCGCTTCCAATCATCATGGAATTTCAAGGGTATAATTTAGTGGGAACTCTGAATAATGATCGAATGTCAAAATATTCTGAAATTATATCCCATTGCTAAAACCTATATTATTTTCAGGAACCCAGAAGATCCATTGCATCAAGCCAATCAGCGATGGACTGGTAGAAGTCTGCTCATATTCTTCCTCGACTATATCCAGATTGGAAAGAGTTACCATTCTTCAGAGAAGCAACATCCCATTGGCATCTATGAAAGGCTATTGCTTAGTAATCTATGATTCCCACTGGTATCTTGCCTGCATTTTAGATGTCAAGCCAGAGAGCAATGAGGTGAACTTGACCTTCCTTCACCCCCATGGACCTGCACGCTCATTTGTATATCATTCCCCACCTGATGAACTTCTAGTTGACATCAGTGATGTGCTGATGATTGTGAGTCCAGTTACCACAAATGGCAGGACATACACTTTGACCCAGTCAGAAATGAAGAAGGCCACATCTATGCTTGAGCATTTAGTAGTGTAACAGCCAACAGGTAATCTTTTTTGCCTCATTGATATGATTTTTTTTTCATTGATAATATTATGTACACATATTTCATATGAAATGTAGACCTGTAAGTTAGTTCAGTGGTACTTAAATTTTTTATTATCATTGTTTATTAAAACCATTATGTTTATTGTACCATTTATATTAATTATATTTTGTATTTAGATTAGTATCTTAGCATTCCTATTTAAATTTGAGTCTTATTAGGCAGGACTAGTCTCTTATTATAGGTTTTTCGTTCTTACTGTTTGCTGTTGAATAATGATCTCAGTTTTTGTCTAAGGTCAAATCTTTGGTAGGATAAATAATTACCTTGAAAGGTGTATACAAATACTTTATTATTATTAGAAATGTAACAATAATGGCTTCCATAAAATATATTGTAAATACCTAATAACTGCCTTTTTTAAATATAAAGTTATGTTGATGCCTCTTTTTTCATGGTTTCACCCAGCTAGACAAGAATTGGTTCTTATAACTCAATTGGTAAAAATAAAGGAATAAGTTATTTTAACACATATTAAAAGGCAAATTGTCTTAAAAATAGCAGACATTATAGATCTCAGTGAGACAAATCTAATGGTACTTTTCTCAACACTCTAGCTCAAACAGTTCCAAAAAAACAGCACTCCAAGTTTGGTGGAAAAAGGTACTTGGTCAAAATGGAGGTAGGTATGGTCCACTGAAATGGTGGTAGTGTCTATACTAACTTAATCAACACTAAAAATCTTGTTCTAGGTTAAGGTAGACATGTGTACCCAAAGTTGGGTGAAAGGAGAAAAAAATCGGTTGTGACATCAAATGACCTACACAAGGTCAAAGGTCAAAAATAAGATAAACTTTTTTTTTTACCACTGAGGTAAAATATGGGTTAGAAACAAAGTTGTAGATCTGCTTAAAAGCTTTAAAATAGTGCTTAAATGGTCTCTGTAAGTGCAATAGGAGCCGAGATATTTCATGTTGAAATATGGTATGACCTTGGAAATTGACCATTTTTTTTTAGAAAATTCGAATGGCCATATCTCCGGAACCATATGACCATAAAGTGTTGAAACAAGTGCCATTCTGTTTTTCTCACCGAGATCTATAAATTTGGCAATTTAAAAAAAAAATCTGTGATAGTCACATTTTTTCAACCCAAAATTCCATTAACTGACATGGAATGACCCTATCTAAATCCGCAAATGATACAAGTAGTTGCCCCAGTTACAGTAGTCTTGACTAACATCTTGTTTTCTTCTTGTTTCAGGATTGGCCACTATGTAACCCCCATGGTGATGGAGTTAGTCTTGCTTAATGCCTGACTAGCTCAGTAGTTTTGTTTAGACCCATTTTGATCTTGTTTTATTTTGATTTTGGTATCAGTAAATTTTAAATTTCACCTTCAAATGTTAGAAAAACCCCCTCATTTTTCAAAGTCACAGTTGGCTTGCGCTTTTGGAAGTTCTAGCCTGCCAACTCAATTTGTTCAGAAAACAAAAATTCAAGAAAAACAGAGTGCCTTGTGATAATGGACATTGCCTGTGCATAACGGTGTGCAGGTTAAGGTATTGCTAGGACCAATAGTTTCAGGTTTTGCTTCTCCATGGCTTAACTATAATAGATAGGTGTGATTGGATTGACCTCAAGTCTAGCTTAAGGATGTTAGGTCCAGTGAGGTCTATGTGTTGTATAATTGTACCATTCTAGCATAGGTTAAATTTTTTTATCTTCGTCTGGAAATTCCATTTTTGTTGGCCAGTATTTTTTTGTCATTGTAATTGTAAGCACCATTGTATAGCATACCCTTTCAGGGTTTTTTTGAATTTCCAGTTCTTGATCTTAAGCCATATTTAGACCAAAGTTCATAACCCATCCTAGCTCTTGTAAATAATTCAAGTTGATTGCTAATAAATCCTTAGAATTCTACCAACTAGTTTTTTTTTCAGCTTTTGTCCTTATAGACTGGGGTTGTTACTTTCAAGGATTTCCTTGTGACAAGCCCAGGGTCCTTGAATCAACAATACCTCCAGATTCTCTTTATTAAACAATTCAGAGGGTAATATCTGCTTTTCTCATCCAGCCACATTTGGTTTACTTCACGATCAGTCTGCTAAAATCTTGCTTGCTTGTTGTGTACGCCCATATTCAGTTGAGGTCCTCAAGTATTGTTGGGTGTACATTGCACACACCTTTCCTGAAGCCAGGGCTTTCCAGGTTCTCAAGTGGACCCGACTCAGACACGGTGTTAATCTTTGGAGATAGCTAGTGGGTCGAGTCCAATTCTTGGTTCAGTGGTGTGGGAGTCTCGTTTGCCCCTTAGTGACAGTCAGTGGAGGTGAGAAAAACTTCACCGCCCGGGACCTTCCTTTTTCCTGTCATCAAGAAGTAGCCAAGTTATGGTATTCTAGTTATTCCCTTCGCTCTCCCCACAACATATTTTTGGTGCCCAGACCCGGGAAATTACGCCAGCTAGTTTACTGAGGCACCCAGCGAGACACCTGAGATGGCTGAGTTTCAAGAATTGCAAGACCAGATCAGTCAGCTTATGGCTCTCATGACCCAGCAGCAGAAGACCATGGAAGAGTCAAATCAAACATAGGATCATAAGCTGAAACAACTCGAGGATGTAAACACAGAATTAAGGACTAAGTATGACCAATTATCAAGGGAAAACGCTGAATTGAATCTTCAGAATTAATATTGGCAGCAACTGGTGGACCAGCTGATGAGGAAGCAGCAGCAGAAGGATAGGCTGAATCTAGAGAGAGATTCTCATGACTCAATGCCCGAGCTTGAGAATCTGGATGATGTAGAGAATGTCTCGAACAGGGAAGAAGGTACCAGCAGAGGAACATGAACCTTCAAGAAAGAAAAGACAAAGCTGGCATCTCCTAAACCCATGAAGACAACGCAATAGATCAACCAGCTCCAGTTCCAGTTCTTCAGATAAGACCTCCAGTCTTCCAGATGCTGAGAGGAAGGTTAAATGTACTAAGCATTCCTCCATTTTCAAGAGTAACAACGGATCAAGGATGGCACCAGGAGTTTATCCTACCAGTGCTCCAGATCTTGATGAATTTGATGTGTCAAGTGGAAGATCTTTTCCTGAATATCGAGAAGCCTTTGAACGTCATTGCTCAGCCAAGTTTACTTGTGAATGGAGAGACTGGACGGGAACACTTGGAAAACATCTAACAGGAAAATTCAGAGATTTGTATAATGCTTATGGGGGTTGCAGTGTGGCATATGATGAGATGAAGGCTAGATTGTTGGCATGCTACAAGAGAATGAAGAAAACCTTCACAACTGGCAAGGTGTCACAATTCAAGAACGCGACAATGAAGCCTGGAGACACACCAGATGTATATGCTGCAAGACTCGAGACTCTGGCTCACCAGGCCTTCCCAAATAAAGCACTCGAGACAAGCAAGGAGTTGAGGAGGAAGTTCTTGGAGACAGTTCCAGCTGGGCTGTCACAACAACTGACCCGGATCATCAATGAGAACAAGACCCTGCATAACAAGAAGGTGACTTGGTCCAACATTCAGGATTTTGTGGCCATGCATTCAAGTGATGGACCATCCCTTCCAAGGCAAGAAACCATTGACGTTCTCCCGGTGCAGATCCCTCCAGCTCCAAAGACTTCCAGTGTGTCATCCAGACACGAGACACCTAACCAGCAATATCAACGAAACAAGCAAGGTCATGAAAAAGGACAATGGAATGGAACTTGTGTCTTCAATTCTAGGAATAAAAATGGAAATCAGAAGTCCCAAGGTCAACATCAAGGAAGGGATCGTTGAAAATCTCAAGATCGAAATCAGCAGGGAGGACAACATTATTCTCAGGAGTGTGAAAGAAACTCCAGTCAGTCAAGATCCCAAGATGATACAGAGGTCAAGATATGTCAGTGGTGTGCAAGGAAGGGACACCTTCAACAGGACTGCAGAAGATGGAAAGGAGCGTGTTTTATGTGCGGTAGTCTGGATCATATGGTTTGAGATTGCCCTCGCAATCAGCAGCAATGACAATCAAGCTCCAGGACATCACCTTCCTACCACTGTCCTTTGTGTCAAGGACCTCATCCAGGAATGTTCTGCCCTTCTAGAAGACAAGGTCAAGAAAATTCATCTCGAGGAAACCAACATAATGAATCTACCCACAACAATCAACAACAGTCGGGAAACTAATCAGTTCCAATGAGATCAGGGGCTCATTGGAAGCTGAAGTCCAATCTTCAAGAAATGATCTTTATGAACCCGACTATCATCATGAGATCCCAGCCAAAGATGACAGAAAACCTCTCCAGATGAATACCAACCAGAACATGACTTTAGTGTCTGAGGTGGGTGATGATGCCACCCCTGGACATCCAGAATTACCCAGTTCAGAACAGCAGTATCCAAAAACCACCGGAAATGAACTGAATCCTCTAGCATCTTCATGGACACCTAAACCAGCACCTCGAACCCAAATACCTAGGTGTGACATTGCAGATGAGATGGTTCATGGTCCAGATATTCCAGGAGGTCATTTTCGAGGTGTCTGGTTTGCCGAACTTGAACCTGCGGAAGTGTTAACAATTGATGTTACCCTTCAAGACACTAACATTCCAGGGTTAATTGACACAGGAGCACAAGTTAGCTTAATTTCCAGTGAACTGGCACAACAACTTGGGATTCCAATAGATACTACAGATATTTCCACAATTCGAGGTGTAGGTCCAGATGCTTCGAGGGAAACTATGGGTTCAGTCCTACACAGTTTCTTTGCATGGTATTGTAATGTCCCCTTTCAAGTTTCTTATCCTTCCCACTTTGGATTTTAAATATCCCATTTTTCTAGGTTTAGATTTTCTGCGGGCCAACAAATTACAGATTAGTCTAGCACGTAGACGGGTTTCAGGGAAGAACACTGATGGTTCTACGTGGGAAATTTATCTAGGTACGAATGGAGAAGAGTGCAAAAGGATTTGTTACAAGGTTAAGTGTTGGGCTGTAGAAGGTGTGCAGGTGAATGATTGTGGACCTGTAGAAGTAAAAATTCATGGGAACATCAAGGAGTAGATGATGATGGTACATGTCCATGTTCGAGAAATTCGGGGAATGGTTCTATGATGGGACAGTTTCAAGCGTGCATCTTGGAGAGAAAGTGGTAGGTGTTCCAGGGATTGTAAATCTAGATTGCCCTTCCATTCTAGTCTACACTACAGGGAAACCTATTGGTAGAATCAAGGCAGGAGACATGATGGGACACATTTACACTCTAGTTGAACTCGATCCTACACCAAATCCAGAAGACACTAATGATACAGTGACACATCAAGTACATTGTGTAGGTATGGAATCAGAAATGATGATGAATTGGTCTCATCTTTTCGGAATGGACACCAGAACGTCTAACTTCAGAAATTGACTTACCTGAGCTGGATTCCCACCAGAAATCTCAAGTTTATAACTTGCTTAATTCCAGAAAAGCCGTTCTTAGTCGAGGAGATTCTGATGTGGGGACTGCTCAGATGACTCCACACCGTATTGAGTTATACGATGACACGCCAATATTTCAGCGACCAAGGAGATTTCCAGAACCGATTGCTCAAGTCATCGATGATCAGTGTCAAGAACTTCATCAGCTAGGAATTATCGAGCCTACAACATCTCCTTGGAGTGCTCCAGTGGTACCAATTAGGAAACCAGATGGATCCATATTATGTGTGGATTACCGTAAACTGAACAAGGTAACCAAGCCTGATAGATTCCCGATGGCAAACTTGACAGACTCTGTCTACAGTCTACATGGTGTCAAGTTCTTTACCACCCTGGATTTAGTCCGGGGTTATTATCAAATGCCGATCGAGGAGAAGAGTCGAGATTATACAGCTTTCTCGACCCCTCATGGACACTGGAGATTCAAGAAACTCAGTTTTGGATTGAAGAACGCGCCTTCAGCCTTCCAGAGAGAAATGCAAGATGTGCTGAAGGGATTTTCAAGGAAGAAGGTTCTAGTGTATATTGATGACATTCTAATTATGGAAAAGTCATTCGAGGCCCATCTCCAGCTAGTTGAAAAAGTCCTCAAGGTTTTAGAAGAACATGGTATCAAGATCAAGCCACCAAAGTGTAGATGGTTCCAGTCCACAGTTCCATTTCTAGGTCATATAGTCAGTTCCAGTGGATTGTCAAAATCGCCAGAGTATATGGAGAAGGTGAAGAACTTCCCAAAGCCCAAGAACATCAAGGAACTTCGAGAATTTCTGGGCTTAGTGAATTTCCAAAGGAAGTTCTTGCCACAGTGTTCAGCAGTTGCTAAACCCTTATCAGAACTTACAGGAAGATCAAGGAATTCAGTTATCCAGTGGACACCAGAGATGGAAGAATCCTTCGAGACGCTCAAGGCAGAGATGCAAAATGAGGTGGAACTGGCTTTTCCTGATTATCGAGAAACAGCAGAGAAATTGAACTTGTGGGTGGATGCATCAGCCATTGGTGCAGGTGCCTGTCTTACTCAAGTTCAGGATGGTCAAGTTCGAATCATTGCTCATGCATCAATGACATTTTCTAGTCCTCAGAAGAAATATTCGGTTACAGAGCGTGAACTAGCAGCGATGCGCTGGGGAGTCAAGACCTTCAGAGCCTTCCTGTACGGAATACCATTCATTCTGAACACGGACCATCAAGCATTGTTCTATCTCCATAATATGAGATTAGTCAATGACAGGCTTGCTCGAACAGTTGAAGATCTTGCTGAGTTTGATTTTGAGCTTCGTTATGTTCCAGGCAAAGACAATCAAGCTGCAGATGCGTTATCCAGACACTTCCAGGTTGAGCATGAAGAGGGCACCACAGCAATTTCAGCAGAACTCCCCAAGGGCTTACTTGTAAGATTTAAGCCGGAGGGGGGAGGTGATTCCTTGATCGAGTGTTTGTGGTATGCTCTTGTTCATGACTTAGATTGTGAAGTTCCAGAGAGTCCAGTATTTCTTCGAAAGCAGTTGGTGGAAGAACTGCTAAGTCATCCTACAAAGTATGGAATCAAGTTGAATAGCAAGCAGAAGCAACATCTTCAACTTATGACAATTCCAGGGTAGCCAGCATCACCAGAGATCTTGAAAGTTTTCTGAGAGATGTATCAAGTGGATGTTGTATTGCACTTTGGTATTGAAAACCCTCTAATTTACCACCCTGAAGTCAAGAATCAGCGTGTAACAGCAGAACCCTCAAAACTTCTAGAGGGGGTGCATGTCCAGTGTCTAGGTGGTGTTCATTTCAATTTATTGAGTGAATCCAATAAATATGTTCAGTCTTGTCCCGTCTTCTTGACTTGTTTAAATTCTTTGTATGAGAGAGACTTGGATTCAGAACCAATAGGTGCGGGTTGCTCAAGTTTGGAGATTGAGAATGGTCTAGTAGAGTGTGAAGTCAATTTTCCCACCCTTAATGTGGATATTGCTTGTCCATATTCAGGTGCCTTTAGAGCAGTTGTCCCACTTACTTGTCAAGACAAAACCTACTGTGCTTTATTGGATTCTGGAGCTGAGATCTCCCTCATATCTCGAGTAGCCTGGCGTGAAATTTTAGGAAATTTGAAGGATTATTCACAAAATATTCTGGTTAACATTCAAGGTGTGGCTGAAAAGCAAGTGGTAGTTTATAACTATGTACCACTTACTGTGTCACTTGGCTCTAGAGTAACTATTAATGATCACCCATTTGCTCTTGTTGAAGATCAAGCTATTCCTTGTTTGAGAATAAAAACCCACTCTAATAGACAGAGTTTATTTCCACGACAGTTTCGACGCCCACTGGCATCCTCCTCGGGTGGATACAGAAACACAAATGAAACAAAACAAGAGGGAAAAACAGTTCAGGGATCGACCGTTAAGAAATTCGCACCTAGGTTGGATTCCATTCTCTCGAGACAGGAGGGGCATTTTCATTAAGTACATTCGCACAAATTTTAAAACTATCTTCCTGTTCTAAACATACAGATTCTATTATTTTTACATAATTATTACATTTATAATTAAATTTATTACATTTAATATTGCATAATTATTAATTACAGAAATTATAAATTTATTATTACATTGGTTATTACATTGTTGTTTATTATACAGAAATTATAAACCGAAAAACGAATGAAAAAAGGCGATTAGGAAATAATCCAGAGACCATTGAGAAATTCGCACCTAGGTTAGATATCGTTCTCCCGAAACCAGAAGGGCATTTTATTACAGGGTCAGCTTATAACTACATTTCCACAAATTAAAAATATCTTCTTGTTCTATACATACAGATCCTAATGTTTTGACATAATTACTGCATATATTTATTTCCACATTAATTACTTCCATTATTACATTTACTAAAAGCGAGTAAGGAAACATTCCAATCCAGAGACATTTAAGAAATTCACACTTAGGTGAAGCTGCAACTCAAGTTCCTGCAAGAGTGTTTAGTGGAGCAAGTGTGCCCGAAGTCCTTGATACCGTTTACCTTCAGGAAGGACCATACACCGTTTCCGAATTTTGCCAGGGAAATTTTGAAGGAACGTATTCCATGTGTTAAAAGAGAAATTGACCATACGTATTTCAAACTAAGAAATTGTCTACGCGTCCTTAAATCGCATGTGTCGTGTGAACTACTTGTGGCGCTGTTTGAAACTGCAGATTATAAATGCGACGTGGAGACTAGACGCACTGAACAACGACTTAACAGAAAGCTATCCTATTTATGTGATGAAAGTGCTTGGTCAAAGTGTGCGGTGGAAGGTTCCGTTTTAAATTTATCGACATATGTCTTGTCCAAATCCGAAAAGGAAGTTCTTAATTTAGGGCTGTCGTTTGCGCTTAAACCCGATAAAAACATTGTTTTAGATTTTGTGTCTTCCGTAGTTAATTCCAGAGTGGATATTCCGTTTTAAATGGTTTGATTCTGAGCAAGTTTCTGGAACATTTCAACTCATTGGACTCTATTCCCAAAAGATTCCGGTTAGCTTTAGACAAGCTCAGGAAGAATGAAGCAATATTTGTCACTAAAGCGGACAAAAGTAACACTGTGGTTATTTTGGACAAGTGTGATTATAAACAAAAAATGGAAGCATTACTTAGTGATGAACACTACAGTGATACCAAGTGAGATCGTCCCCCTAAAGCGTCTTTCTGCCGAATTCAACAAAACCATCAGGAACTTATTAAAAGATGTCCCGGCGATTGATCCTAAAAGATTTCTACAGATTAACCCCAAACTCCCCCACATTTACGGCCTACCCAAAACCCATAAGATTAATATACCACTCCGTCCCATTATTTCACACAGGGGTTCCTTTAGTTACAGGTTATCTAAATTTCTTGCAGATAAATTATCCCCATTAGTTGGTAAATTTTCAGGCTCGCACATCACTAATTCCTGTGACTTTATTAACAAAGTTATGTCCTTAGATTTAAAACGGGAAGAATGATAAGTTTTGATGTTGAGTCCTTGTTTACGAAAGTTCCCATTGATGATGTACTTAGTTTTTTTAGATAGAAAATTGCCAACATGTAACGTAGAACTAGGCATGCCCACATCTGTATTTTTAGAACTGATAAACTCTGTGTCACCAATAATGCCTTCTCCTTCGGTGAAGAATTTTATTTGCAACGTTTTGGTATGGGAATGGGGTCCCCTTTATCCCAATACTGAGTACATTATATATGGAGTATTATGAGTCGGAATTGTTGCAAACAATATGTCCCAGGAATCTAATTTGGTTTCGTTATGTAGATGATATTTTCTCATTTTGGCCTGACCACTGGAACAACTTTGACACTTTCTTTCAGTCATTAAATAATCTTGTTCCCTCTATTAAATTTAAATATGAATGGGAGAACGACAAACAATTACCTTTTCTAGATGTTTTGGTCATTAACGAAAGCGGAAAGCCCAATTTCACGGTCTATAGAAAACCTACTCATTGTAATTCGTACATTCATTATTTTTCATATCATGATGAAGGGGTTAAAAGCTCAATTATTTCTTCCATGTTTCTAAGAGCACTCAGGATTTGTAGCCCACATTTGCTGGATCCGGAAAATTCAAAGATTTGGAACATTTTTAAGGATTTAAAATATCCTGAGTGGTTTATCGGAAAGGCGTATTTTAAAACCAGAAAATCTTTTTATGCCCTCGGGAACCTTCAGTTAACCAAAAACAATATGTGAGTTTGCCTTACATTGCTGGCTTAGAAAGAGTAAAACCGTTGACGAAAGAATTTAAGTTTGCTTTGGCGTTCAAATATTCGTCTACCGTGAAAAGTAAATTGGTTAGGATAACGTTGCAAAGAGGAACAAGCCTGTGTCTACAGCATTCCCTGTAAAAGTTGTGATTTAGTATACGTGGGTGAAACTGGAAGAAATATTGAAACCCGTATCAAAGAACACAAATATGCCTTCAGAAGTTGTAATACTAATAATGCCATTTTTTATCACGCTAGCCAAATAATCATGCTATAGATTGGGAATCAAGTAAGGTACTTTATAAATGTAATAATTATGTCAAAAGAAAATAATAGAATCTGTGTGTATAGAAAAAGTAGATAATTTTAATTTGTGCGAAGGTACTTATAAGTTAGACCCTTTAATGAGATTCTTGGTCAATAAATCCCTTACGGAGTCGTGGGAAACGTGTTCGAACCTAAGTGTGAATTTCTTAAATGTCTCTGGATTGGAATGTTTCCTTACTCGCTTTTAGTAAATGTAATAATGGAAGTAATTAATGTGGAAATAAATATATGCAGTAATTATGTCAAAACATTAGGATCTGTATGTATAGAACAAGAAGATATTTTTAATTTGTGGAAATGTAGTTATAAGCTGACCCTGTAATAAAATGCCCTTCTGGTTTCGGGAGAACGATATCTAACCTAGGTGCGAATTTCTCAATGGTCTCTGGATTATTTCCTAATCGCCTTTTTTCATTCGTTTTTCGGTTTATAATTTCTGTATAATAAACAACAATGTAATAACCAATGTAATAATAAATTTATAATTTCTGTAATTAATAATTATGCAATATTAAATGTAATAAATTTAATTATAAATGTAATAATTATGTAAAAATAATAGAATCTGTATGTTTAGAACAGGAAGATAGTTTTAAAATTTGTGCGAATGTACTTAATGAAAATGCCCCTCCTGTCTCGAGAGAATGGAATCCAACCTAGGTGCGAATTTCTTAACGGTCGATCCCTGAACTGTTTTTCCCTCTTGTTTTGTTTCATTTGTGTTTCTGTATCCACCCGAGGAGGATGCCAGCGGGCGTCGAAACTGTCGTGGAAATAAACTCTGTCTATTAGAGTGGGTTTTTATTCTCATATTTTGACCTTCACGTAAAAAAGTGAAGTTTTTTGCATCTATTCCTTGTTGTTTTCTCCTGGGTGCGAATTTCTTGTCTGCCGCCGGGATTGACCTGGATTTGTTCACTGACAGAGTCATGAAGGAGGGTGAGATTCTCGCTACTTTTCTGGCAGAGTTGGAGGAACCCTCCAGTCATCAAGAACCGCTGGTAGTTGGAAATTTGCATCCATGTTCATTTCTAGATGAAGTTAACCTTGAGGTCCTTCAAAAAAGTGATCGTGTGTTGAGACAACTTAAGTCCTATCTAGATAAGGGTTGTTTTAGGTATTGTCCTAAAGCTCTAGTGAGATATCACCATTATCTTAAAGATATCTACTTTGAGAATGGTCTTCTAGTTAAGTACAATGAACCAGAAATGTTTCCCCAAGTTCTAGTACCTTTTAATTTCCTGATTGAGCTGGCCATTACTATGCATCTAGAGATGGCACACATAGGCCGAAACAAGGTCTTAGATGTCTTGTCTGGGGAAGTGTTTCATCCTCAGTTATATCAAGTTGTGCAAGAGGTGGTCACATCTTGTTCCCAGTGCCAGCTCAATAAGGTTTCCACCCAGGGCCGGATTTAGGAGTGGGCAAAGTGGGCAGCTGCCCATGGGCCTCCACATCTTGGGGGCCTCCACATATTGACAAGCCATTATCAAATAGAAAAAACCTGATAGATGATCAACAAAAAAACACGAGCATCCAATACCACTGTAGTACATAAACTTTTACCAATTACTATTTGTTGTGTACTGATTATTATTTTGTTTTTATTACTCTTTTAGGCCTACTCTCACTATAATAGAATACCCGAGTAACCCGAGGCTTTCATTTTTTGCAGAAATGAGTGGAATGGACAGACACAAGAGTGCACGATGTTTTGAAAGTGTATGTATGTAATTATATTATGAATCTTATGGATGACTTCAATTATGTCTTCCCCTAAGGTAGGGGGGCCTCCACACATCTAAATCTGGCTCTGGCTCCACCTACCCTGAAGATCGTGACCCAGGCACCATTTGAGTTGGTGGCTGTGGATCTAGTAATGTTCCCCAGAACATCTCGGGGGAATCTAGGATGTTTGATGGTGGTGGACCACTACTCCAAGTGGGTAGTGGCTGTTCCATTTCCCAACAAGACTTCCAGTACCATTGCCCGTCTTTTTGAGTTTCGAGTGTTGCCCACTCTTTTGCACCAGCCTTGTCGGTTGTTAACTGATAATGGTCCAGAATTTAGGGGTCAGGAGTTTGAGCAGATGTTATCTCGATACGGGATCGCTCACGTTTTCATGACCCCAAACCATCCAGAGAGCAATGGTGCAGTCGAGAGGGTCAACCGTACAATTGGTGAGCTTCTACAGAATCTTGTTCAAGATTCTAGCTCGTGGGATTTGAATCTCCCAAAGGCCATTGTGACCTACAATGCTACGATTCATTCTGAGTTGACTATGTCTCCAGCCCAGTTCTTGTTATCGTCCGTTCATCCAGATCCTATTCCTACTCCAGTTCAAGAACAGTGGTATCCAGGACATCCTGGTTTTTGTCCCTTTATCAAGGGGGCAACTTGTCATTCGAAAGGTTGTTCCAAAAGGTAATCTAGTTTCTAACAAGTTTCTGCCCAAGTACTGTGGGCCGTTTCAAGTTGATCGAGCAGCGGAGAATGGTGTGACCTACATCATTTCACCAGCTTACCCAGATCTGCAGCCACACTTATCCATGAGTCGAGTTCATCATTCTCAGTTGAGGAGCTGGGAGGAGGCTCCCAATTTCTTGAAGAATCATCCTAGTTATTCCAGGTTAGTTCAGGTTCCCTGGGCTAGCCTGGAGGAGGAGGATGAGAGTTTTCTAGGGTTTGAAACCCCTAATGTTCCAGTTTGTTCCCTAGGCTTTTCTTGTTTGTGGGACAGTTCATCAGAAGATGAGACTGATCTCTTTGATTCTAGTAGTGATTCGAGCGAGTTTCTAGGATTTCCAGATCAAAATAGGGTTAATTCTAGACCATGGCTTGCTGATCTGAGTGAAAGTTCAAGTTCTTCAGATTCCTCTGAATGCTCTTCAAGTTCTTTTGAACTTGACTTTTCTGGATTCCCGGATGAGGTGCCATCCAAAGTGAATCCTCCAGGTATCCTGTCTAGTTCACCCAAACCTCTGTCTAGGTCTCATTCTCAATCAAAACATGTCACTTTTGGAAAGGTTCAAGACTACCTTGGTAGTGATTCAGAGAAGGAAGCTTGTTCCCCAGTGGAGGAAATCAAGGATCTGTCTCCTATTCCTCATAGTGCTCCTTCAAGTGCTGTCAGTTAAGGTGTGACGGATCCTGAGGAACTTCCTGGGAGTCTAGATAAAGAAGGTGGTGGTTCAATAGATCCAAGACAGAGTTCTCCATGTCCGAATGAACCTTAACCCAATAGTGATTCTCCAGAATTTTCTTCCTTGGTGGAAGCTCTGGAGAACACTAGAAAATGTGCAGGATGATGATGAGCAGATTTACCAGCTGTTAGACCAGCAATTAGTTCTCAAGAGCGGCAATTTAGCCCAGTAACTGGTTAAAGGACTCCCAATAGATTAAGTTTATCCCCAGTCAAAGATATCTGTTCAGAAGCTAGGGCTTTATTACAAGCTAACAGTAAACTAGCTCGTAAATGACTCCAGTCTGTTAGGAGGGGGTTGGGAGTAATTTGAGAGTTGGCTGGTGATTCTCCTCCATGAACTCATTCCAGAAGTCCTGTAATGGAGTTACCATTAGTACCCTCTAGGCCTCTGGAATATGTTCATGATTAATTTAATTAACAATCAAGTGATTTTCTAGACCCTGTCTAATTATGTATATATGTATATAGGATTAATATGTATTGTATTTAAGTTGATGGTACTATGATTATATTTTTGATGTAAAAATAAGTATTTCTAGGTTTAATGAAACCTATCTAGTTTTTGTAATGGCTTTACGGAGCCTTGGTTAAGATATATCTAAAAATAGGTATATCTTGCTGTACCGTAATGTATAGGTAGGGCCTAGCTAGTAAAGCCATGGAGGAAGCTAGTGTAAATTTTCTAGAACAAAGTGACTGCACATAGTGATACTGAATACCATACTTTGAGCTTGGTTAAGTGCGGTAATTTTTGGTTTGCTTGCCTCTGCCTGACTCATGCACATGCCCTCACTTGTCACCCACTTTGTAACTGCTTTGATTGCTATGCATACAGCTTCCAGTGCATGTCCCTGTCCTTACCTGCCTCCAATGCCCCAATCACGCCTTCCTACTTTCATGGGAGGTGTTTTCAGGGAGGGAGCCATTATTGGCTCTTCCACTCTTCAAGAATCGGCCTGAGGGGGGGTCTTCCAGGCCTTGCTCCAGTATGCACCACCATTCTTGTCTACATAAGAGGGGGTTCTGGAGTACTGCTCATCAAGAGGGGCATGGCCAGCCCACGCAGTTACCTCTAGCCTGGAGCAAGCAGACCCCACCTTTGGTAGGGATGTCTACCAATCAGGAGGTATGGATGGGTGGACCAGGGCCAGGGTACATTGATAGTGATGGGCTAGTGAGGATATTAATCAAGGACAATAGTCATGCAGGTGGCTTCAGTTTCAAGCAAGGAGGATTGTGATTAGCCTCTTAAGGAAAGGACCAAATAAAGGAGTGCTAAAACTGAATGTATCCAGTACTAATTGTGTAAATTTAGATTGTAAATAGGTAGGGGTTTTGAAGGTGATAGTACCTTCTTATTATTGATTTATGTATGTATATATAATTGTCTAGTGTTTAGTAGCCATGGAGAAAGGAAAACTTGGAGCTTGGTGTCAGGATGGGGAGGTGGCAATTCCTTGAAAGACTGGATGTGGGAGAGGGTTTCGCTGCACTCACTTTTTGAGTGGTGGTACCCACTGCTCGGAGGGGGGAGTGTAGTGGGGTTGTCTTGACTAACATCTTGTTTCAGGATTGGACACTATGTAACCCCCATGGTGACAGAGTTAGTCTTGCTTAATGCCTGACTAGCTCAGTAGTTTTGTTTAGACCCATTTTGATCTTGTTTTATTTTGATTTTGGTATCAGTAAATTTTAAATTTCACCTTCAAATGTTAGAAAAAAACCCTCATTTTTCAAAGTCACAGTTGGCTTGCGCTTTTGGAAGTTCTAGCCTGCCAACTCAATTTGTTCAGAAAACAAAAATTCAAGAAAAACAGTGCCTTGTGATAATGGACATTGCCTGTGCATAACGGTGTGCAGGTTAAGGTATTGCTAGGACCAATAGTTTCAGGTTTTGCTTCTCCATGGCTTAACTATAATAGATAGGTGTGATTGGATTGACCTCAAGTCTAGCTTAAGGATGTTAGGTCCAGTGAGGTCCAGTGAGGTCTGTGTTGTCTGTGTTGTCTAATTGTACCATTCTAGCATAGGTTAAATTTTTTTATCTTCATCTGGAAATTCCATTTTTGTTGGCCAGTATTTTTTTGTCATTGTAATTGTAAGCACCATTGTATAGCATACCCTTTCAGGGTTTTTTTGAATTTCCGGTTCTTGATCTTAAGCCATATTTAGACCCAAGTTCATAACCCATCCTAGCTCTTGTAAATAATTCAAGTTGATTGCTAATAAACCCTTAGAATTCTACCAACTAGTTTTTTTTTCAGCCTTTGTCCTTATAGACTGGGGTCGTTACTTTCAAGGATTTCCTTGTGACAAGCCCAGGGTCCTTGAATCAACAATAAATCCAGATTCTCTTTATTAAACAATTCAGAGGGTAATATCTGCTTTTCTCATCCAGCCACATTTGGTTTACTTCACGATCAGTCTGCTAAAATCTTGCTTGCTTGTTGTGTACGCCCATATTCGGTTGAGGTCCTCAAGTATTGTTGGGTGTACATTGCACACACCTTTCCTGAAGCCAGGGCTTTCCAGGTTCTCAAGTGGACCCGACTCAGACACGGTGTTAATCTTTGGAGATAGCTAGTGGGTCGAGTCCAATTCTTGGTTCAGCAGTGTGGGAGTCTTGTTTGCCCCTTAGTGACTGTCAGTGGAGGTGAGAAAAACTTCACCACCTGGGACCTTCCTTTTTCCCGTCATCAAGAAGTAGCCAAGTTACAGTATTCTAGTTATTCCCTTCGCTCTCCCTGCAACAATGTAAATATATAGCTATACCGTATGTCTCGTATTAATGCATCCCTCAAAGTCCCTATCTCATGTTAATGCACAATTCTACTGTACATATATAAAAGATTCTAATAAGCTACAAAAAGATCATGATATAAGTAGTTGCCTAGGCTAATAAGCAGCAGATGGAATTCAATATTAAAAAGTGCAAAGTCCTCCAAATTGGTAGAAATAATGAAAACTTTAGTTAGGAGTTGCAAGGAAAATGGTTAGAGGATGTTAGTCAGGAAAATGATCTTGGCATTATACAGTAAGCCCTCGATTTAATGGACAAAAAAAATCTGGATGAATTTACCTGCAGTCTGAGCGAGCAAGTTTGAATTTCCTGGGAACAGTGGACACTGTCCACTAATTCCTGAGCATGCTGATAGAGCATGCGCTGAGACATATGCTTGGCTCAGCCACTCTGTTACCAACTACATTCCATATCAGATCTCCACAAGTTAGGTGCTTGACTTGCCTTATTATTTGCTTATAACATTAACTTCAGTGAATCATCATGGCCTCTAAGAACAATGGTGGAAAGAGAAAGCGTGTGACTCTTACTGTTACACAGAAATTGGAGTTAATTGAAAAGCTAGAGTCTGGTGTATCAGTTGCCTGTGTGTATGTGAGGAGTATGGTGTGAAGAAACAGTGTCAGATATTTACAAAAATAAAGATAAGCTTAAGCAGTTTTTGATAAAGTATAGTGTCAATAGTTCAGAGTGGTTCAATAGTGGGTACCTAGAATGCGCATGAAAGTTGGAAAAGATAAGAACCTTGAAGAGGCAGTTTAGAAGTGGTTTGTGCAGCAGCGTTCTAGTGGTGTTAATCTATGTAGCATTGAACTGCTAACACGCAAACACACACACATGGTGTGTTGAATATAACCATTCAATTTAATTGACTATTGGCATTACTGGACACCCCTTCCCCCCTATTAGTCCATTAAATCAAGGGTTTACCGTAGTTAGTAGTGATCTAAAATTTTCTAAGCAGTGGTTAGAGGATAGAAATAAGGCATATAAAATGCTAGTATTAAGACAAATGTTTGTTACAAAGGCATGACATTGATAAGCTTGAAGGTATACAAGGCAACCAAGCATATCTCTAGTTTAAGAAGAGTGAAATAGAGTGAAAGATTGAAGGAACTAGGCAATATTTAGTTTGAGAGAGGTTGTTTAAGGGGTGATAATTAAGAAGGATAGCCTTGCTTATATACTTTCATCTTGTCTAGTTCCATTATTTGTATGGAATATTTTAATTTGTCTTTACTTTCCAGAAGATCTATTGATTAAACAAACCTTATTGTTGTTCAATGGTTATAGCTCTATTTGTTAATTATTATTACAGGCAACCACCACTTAATGTTGTAGTTGCATTCCTAAAAACACTGACATTAACTGAAATGACATTAAGTAAACCCTATTTTCCCTATCTTCCCCATTATAAAAAATTAGATGCATTCCCAAGACCAGAATTTGGGAGGTACAATATATCTTTTTTTTAGGGTATTTAAATACACTTAAATGGTATATTCATTAACTATATATACATACACATTTTTTTTTTTTTTTTTTTTAGTTCAGGAAGAACCGATTCGCCTCTATTTAAAGGGCATATCTCAGCGGAAAAACAAAGAAAAAGTGAGAGGAAAGACAGAGGAAAAAGAAAGGGTGGAGGGGACAGTCGAAGTGGAAAAAGACCAAGGATGACAAGGACTGCAGGGTCGAGCCCCATCATCCTTGGGTGCTAGGGCCGGGAGGGTGCACGTGAAACCTCCAGGAACAAGCACGTACAAACGAGCACAAAGAGCACGAGCTTAGAACCCCCTTGCGGGGATATACATATACATATGGTGTATATATAATGTGTTAAAGAATATTAACAAAATTTATTACTACTTCACAAAATTTAAATGAAATTGAAGTTGCTTTATGCACAGTTTACACTGCTTAGTCCAATGCTAAGGGAGCACTAGAAGGGAGTCCAGAATAGTTAACAACAAAGTTGAAACTGAGGTGGCTTGGTGTACTCAGGGAGTGAGCAATGTAGTCTACTGAGTCCAGAGATGTTTGGAGTTAAATGGAAATTTGGAGTTAAGTCAATGAGTTGAACGAAGATCTCTTGTGAATATCCTAAAATTTTCTAGTTTTAACATTGAAAACAAACATTGAAGCCTCTTAAGGATTCCTCCTTAATCCTTATCTGCTGGAGTGACTCAAATGAGCCAGATTGGCGGATGATGGGAAGCCTCATATGAGGCAAGTGTGCATCCCTCCACTTTGAAATCTTGATGCACACTGTTTTATTTCTTGTTTCTCACTTCCATGGGACTCAGAAGGTAAGAATAGTTGCCTAGTGTTTTCAGGAAAGAGACAAGAGTTGCCAAGTAGTTATGCATCAAAATGAAAAACCAAAACTAACAATTTGGGAATTGTGTGACAGTGCAAGAGTCAGAATAGCTGCTAAACCCCTCCCCCTTTACTCCACTCCCCCACCCGCACATATGGTCAAGGAAGGATTTTAATAGCGAGTAATCTGTGTCAAAGCCTAATATTATGGTACATCATATTTACGCATTCAATAAGTCTGCAATATAAAGGGTGATCCAGAGAAATGGGACCCAAAAGAAACCCCTGTAACTCTTAAAGTATAAGCCCTTTTATAAAATCATACGCATCATTCGAAAGAGGATAGTTACAAGTTTGTACAGGATTGTATAGGTTTTGACAATACAAGACAAGATAAGATACAAAACAAAATAAAAGTGTTAGTTAAAACTAACCCTTCAAGATGACTGCATGGACTGTGGAACAGCTGCGTTTCATAACTGAGCAATATTATGAGCATGGAAGAAGTGTAGTTTCAGTTCAAAGATCTTTCAAGACAAATTTTCAGATGTCAAAATCACCTTCTAAGAGCTGAAACTACACTTCTTCCATGCTCATAATATTGCTCAGTTATGAAACGCAGCTGTTCCACAGTCCATGCAGTCATCTTGAAGGGTTAGTTTTAACTAACATTTTTATTTTGTTTTGTATCTTATCTTGTATTGTCAAAACCTATACAATCCTGTACAAACTTGTAACTATCCTCTTTCGAATGATGCGTATGATTTTATAAAAGGACTTATACTTTAAGAGTTACAGGGGTTTCTTTTGGGTCCCATTTCTCTGGATCACCCTTTATAATAAATATAAAGATAAAAAAATGCAAAATATATATATTTTTGTCTTTCATCAGAGGGAGAGGGGGTTTTCCTTATCCTGGTGGATAAGGGTTAAATGATAAAGTTAAGATGCTGTCTGTGTAGAGAAGGATTAAGTTCATAGATTTGTGGGATAATTTTTATGAAAGGAGGAAGCTTTACAGTAAGGATGGATTACATCTTTGTAGAAAGAGGACTACTTTATATGGAAGACTTTTATATGACAAAAATTTTAGTAGTTCACTGGGGTTTTGAAAGATAACTTTATATCAACGTGGGGCTTAAAGCATCAGGGTATATGTAAAGTTAATACTGTTAGGGGATTATATACAGATTATGTCAAGAATAGGCATATCAGCTATCTAGCCAAGTAGTGAAACAGTTAAAACTGAGGGGTTGAAGTGTTTTTATACAAATGCACAGAATCTTAGGAATAAGAAAATTAATTATTTAGTTATATGATAGTCAAAATCTGGATATAGCCAGTATGAGTGATGCAGTATTCATTGACACTAGAGCAGAGTACGAGTTAAATAGCTATACAATGTAAATATATCAATTATTATTATTTATAATAAGAGAATAGATAGACACATAGTTGGTTTGGTCTTGTACATTAAAAATGATTTAACTTCAGTTCAGAATGATACTATTAAATCAGACAGCGTGGTAGAATCAAATTGGGTTGATATTTGTGTATCAAGCAAAGAGTATATTAGGATATGCACATTTTACAGACCACCAAACCAAACATACTAAGTTAATAGTATGGTTCAAGAAATAAAGGTTGTAGTGCTAGAACATTAATTATGTGAGATTTCAACTTTCCTCATACACTGGAGCCTTTTAGGACATAATAAGGAAGGTAACTTCTTCATTGACTACTATAATGATCATTTTCTAATGCAATTTGTACAAAACCAACTCAGGATCAAGCAATCTTAGATCTGGTTCTCTCCAATGATCATGAGCTTATTTGGGAACTTGCAGTAGGAGAGTCATAAAGGAATAGTCACAATTTGATCATGCATTTTAAGATAGAATTAAATAGGGATCTAGTCAACAATGACCATCTAATCTCTTGCTTCTCAAAGGGTGACTATAGCAAGTTTAAGGAGTTTTTATCTTCAGTAAAATGGGATAATAAATTTACAAATAAAAATGCTATCAAGATGTGGTCTGGATATAAAGAAATTTTAGAGGATGTACAATGTAGGTGTATTCTTTCAAAACTGTTAGGAACAACAAGATTAGGAAACCTTTGTGGTGGAATATGGAAATAGCTAAAATGATTAAAAATAAAAAAAAAAGTGCATTCAGGGAATTTAAAAGTAGTGATAGTCTTGTCGACTTGGATGATTATAGGTAGTTAAGAAATACCATAAGCTAAATATTTTATTAGGAAGAGCAAAAGGCATAGGACCTAGTGAAATAAATCTAGCTAGAAATGGCAATAAAGATCAAAGAAATTCTTTAGTTTTTGTAAATATAATAATAATAATAAGCATGATAGGATTGTCCCAACAGAACATCATGATAGGATATTTGAAAAGGATCAGGATATTGTTGGTATTTTTAATGATTATTTTAGCTCTGTTTTTACTGAAGAAAATTTAAATAACTTTCATTTTATTTCTTTAAATTCTGTAAACTCAGGCATCCATGATAAGATTCATATAAGGAAGGATAATGTTAAGCAAGTGATTCATACATTGAAGTCAAATAAAGCTAATGGATCTGATAATATACAGTATATGCTCAGAAAGCTTATATGAGGCACTAACAATTTTGTTTGCTAGGCCTATTATGTAGAGGTATGATACCAGATGAGTGGGGAAAAAAACAAATGTAGTAGAGTACCAGTACCAATTTACAAAAAGGGTATATACCTAGTAAAAAGGAGGTAGGAAATTATAGGCCTGTTAGTTTAACATCATTGGTAGGAAAGAGAAAAAAAATTATAAATAATATTCAAAATCATTTGGAAAATTTTAATCTTATATAAAGTTCACAGCATGGATTTAGATCAGGAAGGTCTTGTTTGTCTAATCTCAGACTTTTTAAAGTTTGTAACCGATCAATTTGATAATGGAAGTGATGTAGGTATTATTTAGATTTTAGTAAGGCATTTGACAAAGTTCCACACAGACTTCTATATGAAGGGATATTGGGGTCAGTTATAAACTGGGTAGAAAAATTGTTAGTAAGCAGAGAACAGAGCAAGTCAAAATGGCCATGAATCTGGGTAGCAGAAAGTGAAAGGTGGAGTACCACAGGGATCAGTATTAGGCCGATTACTCTCTACTTTATATCTAAATGATTTAGAGAAGGGAGGAGGTAGTGAAGTTTGTAAGTTGCCCCAGTTACAAATACAGCTCATCCTGCTACAATGTGTGTTTGGAGTTATGCGCTAATTTTTTTACATGATAACCTGTGATTAAGTGCAAAAGATTCAGAGTTATGCACTGAGATGGTATGGTTAACACCCCAAGATGGTGGGAACTCCACTATTGGGAAGGATTCCTGAGAGCTCCCAAACCCCTCAGTAGGGTCTGGGAGGTTTCAGTAATCCCCATTGGGCCAGAGCTTTCTTAGAAAGCCAGGCCTTCAGTTACTAAAAATGTTTTTCTTCTCTTTTTAAGTGATTATAACAGATTTGAAATTCTCTCAATATAGAGAATGTTAAAAACATTGAGGCAATCATATGCCTGAGTATAACAGCTTTGAAATTCTCTCAGTATAGAGAACAAACAGAAGCTTGAGGCAATCATATGCCCATTTCAAGAGATGGGAAAGCATCTTGCTTCTCCTTGATGGTGTGGTAGGTGATCCTATAGTCTTGTTTTTACCAGTGGTGTTTTGTATCGCTTAACCATTAGCTATAAGAACCATGTCTCACATATTTGGATCACTTAAAATTATCATGTAAATATAATCATTTTTGAAGGCCTGATTTACTTTATAAAGACCTTGTTGAAAAACAACTTCAGTTATCAATATGCATCACAATGGATGTTGAGCTTTCTCAGGCTGTGAACTAAATTGTACCTTTAACTGCCTTATGAGCAACATATTAATGCAAATACATATCCCAAAATTTTAGAACCTTAATTATCATCATTGTCAATTTTGCTCCCTTTTCTGGCATCATTGCACTCATGGATTCCTGTGGGTCCACTGATGACAGTGCTGGGGGGATAATCTCTAAATGTTATGGTTTTTTTCCTCTCTTTATCAGGGATTTGTTTTTGGCTGGGACATTTGCTTATTGAAGTGAATTTGGACAAAGCTTTTTCTTCCCCAATGCCTGCACAAATGCTAAAGCCAGTATTCACATATTTTTTTGTTATAAACATTGCTTTTGTTTGTACTGATTGAGCCAAGAATACCTTTAATGATTGTGAGATGAAGTGGAGTTTAAAATGACATATCTGGGACTTATCAGGTTTATACAATTTGGGTAATACTCATTGACCTTGCCCTAGTGACTAACATTCTTTGTTTTTTGCATTAGTTACGTAAGTTCCTTTTTTTTCTCTAAGTCTTGTCTCCTTTGTAATGGGCTGGTGGTGGCCAATAATTTAATGGTTTTATTTTATGTTGACATTTTTGTGTGTGGTATGGGACTAATGATGTTTGTTTCTTTTGTAGTAATATTTTTTTTTGCCCAAGTGCTTAGTTGGTTCTGAATACACATTGGTGTATGATCAATAAAATTATTCATATTTTCTTTAGTTACCTGTAAAAACTTGCCTACTGATGCAGTTAACCTTGTGTTATTTTTTGTTTAGTTGATTAAATTAGGCAAAGGACACTACTTTTCTTAAATCCTCCCACCATAAGCCGAGGAGTAAGTCTTCAAAAGAGGCAGACTGGCTATGCCCCAGAGATCTTACAGGTGAGAACCCAGTTTCAAATTGGTAGGAGCCACCTATCTGACAATCTCAACCACACTAAAATTGGTAACTTGCTCACCTCATTTCTCTCATTCTTAGCAGTGTGGGTGGTACTGAAGTCAAAGGATTTTTATTCAATTGAAGGCCCTCTGGGTGGTCCTCACTGGCAGCTAAATCTCCCATCTCAGCAACCAGCAGCAGCTGCCGTGACCCCCACTAACAGAGTATCTGGTAGGTGAGTAACGCAAATGCATCTTTACACAGATACACTTACCAGCATCGTGCCCCCATTTCAGCACTATTTGAAAATTTAAAAATATAAAAACTTTTCAAAATAAAATAAAATATGACCATAGTGTCGCTTTACTTAGCAAATGCTGTTCCCACGTGTTATTGTACTGTACTGCAGTTGTCATACAACATTTTTGCCACTGGCTGCACATGCAGCTGCTACACTCCGAGCATCAGTTCAGTTTGTTGTTGCCTTCGAATCGACATGCATCTATCAAATATTTCTCTCGTATTTTACGTGCATCTACAGTATCAAATATTTCTCTCATATCTTACTACCCTTGTATAAAAACTGAGTGCAAAAAGAAAAAGTGATAGTGCTAAAAATAGTGTTTAAAAAAAAAAAGGAAAGCGCTAGCCATTGATGTTAAAATGGAAGTTTTAAAAAAATTTGAAGAATGTTTTCAAACAGCTGATCACCTTACCAAATTAATTTCTGACATGGATCCCAATATGGAATGAAGCAGTAAGTTTGGAAGAAAATTGGATGATCTTACGAGCTGTTACAGACAAATTTTTCAAGAAAAAAGAAACAGGCAAAGCAAAAAACTTTGGACTCCTATTTTAAAAACACTGAAGCAGTTACCCCTATTGAAGCAGCAGCCCCCAATTGAAAAAGAAACCCCTAATCGAAGCAGCCCTGATTGAAATTGGCAATGATACAGGATAAAAAAAAAATTTATCATGCATTTTTTCTGAATTAAAAACCTTTAAATAAATTACATCTTTTAAATTTGTTTATTTCTCCATTACAAAGTAATATTGGTAAAAAATGTTTGAAAAGGATGTTAATAAATTTTTAAAAATTAAAAATAATTTTCATGGAACCAATCTCTGACTTATAACATTGTTTCTATGGGAAAATGAGCATGCTATAATGCACTTTTCTACAATGCACCATTTTTCTGGAACTCGTCTCACATGTTATTGCAGGATGATCTGTATAGAAAATTCTTATAAACTACAAAAAGATCTTGATAGATTAGTTGCTCAGACTAGTAAATGGTAGATGGAATTCAATGTTCAAAAATGCAAAGTCATCCATTTTGGCAGAAATAATGAAAACTTTAGTTATGAGATGCAAGAAAACTGGTTAGAGGATAGGAAAAAGATCTTGGCATTGTAGTTAGTAGTGATCTAAAATCTTAGTAGTACTTACAGGCTAGAAATAAGGCAAAAAAAATGCTAGGTATTATTAAGAGGAAGTCATCTGTAAATTATATATTTCTTATAAATGTTAGGCCTCACTTAGAACACTGCATTCAAGCTTGGTCCCCTCACCTTAGACATGATATCGATATGCTTGAAGGTGTGCAATGTAGGGTAACCAAGCGTATCTCTAACCTTAGAAGATTGGAATACAGGGAAAGATTAAAGGAACTAATATGTTTACCCTAGTTTTGAGTGTGTGTTTCAGGGAAAATAGTGAGATGGTGTGGTTAACACCCCAAGTTCATGGGACTCCACTATTGGGAAGGATTCCTGAGAGCTCCCAAACCTGTCAGTAGGGCCTGGGAGGTTTCAGTAATCCCCATTGGGCCAGAGCTTTCTTAGAAAGCCAGGCCTTCAGAGTTACTAAAAATGTTTTTCTTCTCTTTTTAATTGATTATAACAGATTTGAAATTCTCTCAGTATAGAGAATAATCCGAATGTTGAGGTAATCATATGCCCATTTCTAGAGACGTGAAAGCATCTCGCTTCTCCTTAATGGTGTGGTAGGTGATCCTATAGTCTTGTTTTTACCATTGGTGTTTTGTATTGCTTAACCGCAGGGTAAGTTCACCGCAGGGTAAGTTCACCGCAGGGTAAGTTCACCGCAGGGTAAGTTCACCGCAGGGTAAGTTCACCGCAGGGTAAGTTCACCGCAGGGTAAGTTCACCGCAGGGTAAGTTCACCGCAGGGTAAGTTCACCGCAGGGTAAGTTCACCGCAGGGTAAGTTCACCGCAGGGTAAGTTCACCGCAGGGTAAGTTCACCGCAGGGTAAGTTCACCGCAGGGTAAGTTCACCGCAGGGTAAGTTCACCGCAGGGTAAGTTCACCGCAGGGTAAGTTCACCGCAGGGTAAGTTCACCGCAGGGTAAGTTCACCGCAGGGTAAGTTCACCGCAGGGTAAGTTTAAGTTCAGTTAGGGTAAGTTCACCGCAGGGTAAGTTCACCGCAGGGTAAGTTCACCGCAGGGTAAGTTCACCGCAGGGTAAGTTCACCGCAGGGTAAGTTCACCGCAGGGTAAGTTCACCGCAGGGTAAGTTCACCGCAGGGTAAGTTCACCGCAAGGTAAGTTCACCGCAAGGTAAGTTCACCATAAAATGAATAAAATTAAAAAGAATTTTTTAACTTAACAAGAATTTAATATAGGGTTTAGCAACACTATTTAAAAACATTAAAATAAAGGGTGATCCAGAGAAATGGGACCCAAAAGAAACCCCTGTAACTCTTAAAGTATGTCTTTTTATAAAATCATACGCATCATTCGAAAGAGGATAGTTACAAGTTTGTGCAGGATTGTATAGGTTTTGACAATACAAGACAAGCTAAGATACAAAACAAAATAAAAGTGTTAGTTAAAACTAACCCTTCAAGATCACTGCATGGACTGTGGAACAGCTGCGTTTCATAACTGAGCAATATTATGAGCATGGAAGAAGTGTAGTTTCAGCTCAAAGATCTTTCAAGACAAATTTTCAGATGTCAAAATCACCTTCTAGAGCTGAAACTACACTTCTTCCATGCTCATAATATTGCTCAGTTATGAAAACGCAGCTGTTCCACAGTCCATGCAGTCATCTTGAAGGGTTAGTTTTAACTAACACTTTTATTTTGTTTTGTATCTTAGCTTGTCTTGTTTGTCAAACCTATACAATCCTGCACAAAAACTTGTAACTATCCTCTTTCGAATGATGCGTATGATTTTATAAAAGGACTTATACTTTAAGAGTTACAGGGGTTTCTTTTGGGTCCCATTTCTCTGGATCACCCTTTATAATTAAAATATAACCACAAAATTTAAAAACAAATAATATATAATTAGGGAAAATTTAACCACATTTAATTTTTATTTAGCCACAATATTTAAAAACAAATAATATATAATTAGGAAAAATATTTAACCACACTATTTAAAAATATTAAAATATAATTAGGACAAAAATTAAAAAGGTTAGGTTAGGTTAGGTCCTAACCTAACCTAACTTTTTAATTTTTGTCCTAATTATATTTTAATGTTTTTAAATAGTGTGGTTAAATATTTTTCCTAATTATATATTATTTGTTTTTAAATTTTGTGGCTAAATAAAAATTAAATGTGGTTAAATATTTTTCCTAATTATATATTACCGTATTTGTTTTTAAATTTTGTGGTTAAATAAAAATTAAATATTTTTAAAATTTTTGTCCTAATTATATTTTAATGTTTTTAAATAGTGTTGCTAAACCCTATATTAAATTCTTGTTAAGTTAAAAAATTATTTTTAATTTTATTCATTTTACGGTGAACTTACCTTGCGGTGAACTTACCTCGCGGTGAACTTACCGCACATGATAAGAACCATGTCTCTCATATTTGGATCACTTGAAATTATCATGTAAATATCAATCATTTTTGAAGGCCTGATTTCCTTTATAAAGCACAATGGATTTTGAGCTTTCTCAGGCTGTGAACTAAATTGTACTTTTAACTGCCTTATGAGCAACATATTAATGCAAATACATATCCCAAAATTTTAGAACATTAATTATTATCACTGTTAATTTTGCTCCCTTTTCTGGAATCAATGCACTCTCAGATTCCTGTGGGTCCACTGAGGACAGTGCTGGGGGGATAATCTCTAAATGTTTGTTGGTTTTTTTTCTTTATCAGGGATTTGTTTTTGGCTGGGACATTTGCTTATTGAAGTGAATTTGGACAAAACTTTTTCTTCCCCAATACCTGCACAAATGCTGAAGCCAGTATTCACACATTTTTTTTTGTTATAAACATTGCTTTTGTTTGCACTGATTGAGCCAAGAATACCTTTAATGATTGTGATATGAAGTGGAGTTTAAAATGAAACATCTGGGACTTATCAGGTTTATACAATTTGGGTAAACACTCATTGACCTTGCCCTGGTGACTAATATTCTTTGTTCTTTTTTTTATTAGTTATGTAAGTTCCTTTTTTTCCTGTAAGTCTTGTCTCCTTTGTGTGTTAATGGGCTGGTGATGGCCAATAATTTAATGGTTTTATTTTATGTTGACATTTTTGTGTGTGGTATGGGACTAATGTTGTTTATTTGTTTTGGTTTGTAGTAATTTTTTTTTTTTTTGCACAAGTGCTTAGTTGGGTCTGAATACACATTGGTGTATGATCAATAAAAATTGTTCATATTTTCTTTAGTTACCTGTAAAAACTTGCCTGCTGATGCAGTTAACCTTGTGTTATTTTTTGTTTAGTTGATTAAATTAGGCAAAGGATGCTTTACTTTTCTTAAATCCTCCCACCATAAGCCGAGGAGTAAGTCTTTAAAAGAATCAGACTGGCTATGCCCCAGAAATCTTAAGTGAGAACCCAGTTTCAAATTGGTAGGAGCCACCTATCTGACACTCTCAACCATACTAAAATTGGGAACTTGCTCACCTCATTTCTCTCATTCTTAGCAGTGCGGGTGGTGCTGAAGTCAAAGGATTTACTTTTACTCAATGGAAGGCCCTCTGGGTGGTCCTCATTGGCAGCTCAATCTCCTATCTCAGCAACCAGCAGCAGCTGCTGTGACCCCACTAACAGAGTGTCCAGTAGGTGAGTAACGCAAACGCATTTTTACAAGACACACTTACTGGCATTGCGCCCCCATTTCACTGGTGCCCAGACCCGGGAAGATTCAAGGGAAGCATCAATAGAGAGCATTAGTATTGACTAGAAACCCCTATTCTCTTGTTGGTATTCCCAGCACTCACCACACTGCACAAAAACAATTGAGGCAGAATTATTCACAAGAGCAAACAATAGAGAATGGGTGACACAACAGGTCTTGCCAGTCAACTTACCACCACCATCACCACTGCTGTGGCTTCATCAACAGTCACTGTAAGCACAATAGCTAGTCCCATCCTGACAGCTGGCACTAATTTCCCATATAACCATAACAGGGGTGGCAGTGGGGAAATAGCTGCTACTTTACAGCCAATAGGAACAACCCCTGATAGACCAGCATGTCAGTCATCACCTATGGCAGGAACTCCTAAGGATGGGGGCATTGACCAACCATCATGGGCAATTCTTCAACAAATGGTTATGCAGATTGCTCAGACTATGGCCATGTCGTCTCAAATACTGGCTAATAGCCAAACACCTAAGGTTCTTCCACCAGAAAAATATTGCCTGAGTGAAGGACATGATTTTCAGGAGTTTGTGAGAACCTTTGAGAAATATTTTGAGCAAGAATATCCAGGTTCCCTTGAAAGGAGGATGGGATCCCTTTTAGCTAATTACCTCGATGGCTCTGCCTTAGAAATTTATAGAGTAATGCGGAAGTCTACTAGTGACTATGGGACACTGAAGGCCCATTTAATATCCTGGTATGAGAAAGAGCAAAGAAAAAAAGAAGAAAGTCAGAGTCAGGACTTTATGGAGGCTACTGTCAAGCACTCGCATGAGACTGTCTCTGCTTAATTTAGGCCGGGCTGAAACTCAAGATAGAATTAATCAGAGTCATTAACAGTTGGCTTTTGATATAAAAATAAGATTCCTGAAAAAAATAATTGGTGGCCACCAACGTGTGTCTGGCCACCCCCGTTTCTGTAAAAACATCTAATGCCGCACTAGCAAAATCAGGAAAATGGCAATATCTCTTCTTCTGAACATGATAGAGATGGTTTGCATACCAAAAGATGCAGAATTTGATTTAGAACAAATTATTAGGAGTGGTATTTTTTCATAAAACCTTTAGTTTTTGAGTTATTTTAGAAAAACTAATTTTTGGGGCCCATAGACCCCCTTTCGACGGACCTTAGTGACAAAAGAAATTCTAAAATAAGCATGATTTGGCTTTTTGATTACTAACATTGCCCTAAAAGGATATTGACATGGACATAGTGATCACATGATATGACTTTTCCTTGTTATCTTGCATCCATTATGCTTGATTAAAGAATAGAGGGTGGGGCTGCTTCATGAACTTTTTTTAAACGTAATAAATTGAACTTTTTTTTTTTCCAGGTGCCTTTGTTATAAGTTTCCAACTGCAATTTGTCATTGAATTCAACATTTGCAATATAAAGTATGACTTCTACAAGGAAAACAGTTGCTAAAGTACTTGGTGATGTACGTTTTATGCCAGCAGAACAGTTTCCTTTAGGGAAATTGCCTACGTTGAAGCAAGTTATTGAAAGGTATTTGTGTTTCGGAGACTATAAAACAGATGCTGTACAGAGAGCTACTTCTGAGGAATTGCATAAATTGTGGGTCATATATAATGTTTATCCAATATCAGTAAATGCCATACAGAGCCGACTGAAAACCCAAATAAAGGAATTCAACAGCCTTCTGAAGTATGACAAAAAGAAAAGGGGACCTAAACAATGTTCCCTCTAATTTTTTTTAGTCCGTGTGCGCAAGAAATTTTCATTGTGCATACATTTAGATTCATGGTGAAAAATTGTGCAAAGTTTTCTGAGCGCTATTATCCTCAAAATTGAATATATATAAATATTAAATACTTAATAAATATTATTTCCATAAGGTGATAGCTTGATCATTACGGTACTATTAACTGGATATTAAAAAACTGTTTACAATATCATATATTCTTAAAAAAGAAAACATTTTATCCATTCTAAAAATATGAATAAAATAAAAAATAGTAAAATAAAATTCAACAAAATAAAGAAATAAAATAAAAATAACATTAATTGAAAATGACTATTTTAGTTATCATTTCTCAAAACAATTTTTAGCATTTAGCAATTTAAAATAGACTATCAAGATTAATACATGATTTTATCCATTCACGAAATAGGAATAAAATAAAAATAATAAAATTCAATAAAATAAAATATAATCAAAATAACATTAAATGAAAGTGCCTTTCATTTAAGTATGATTATGATTTTTCCCTACGATCTTTAACATTTGCCCATTCCAAATAAACTCTATGAAGATTAATACATCCGTCATCATTCAGGTAACTTTTAATTCGTGTGAGCATGTCCAAATGATTTTCTTTCAAGCGGTTTCTTAATTTGTTCTTTATAGAATTCATTAAACTGAAGCCACGCTCACAGTCCACACTAGATGCTAGGAAGGTTCCCCCAATATCCATCAACTTAGCAAGGTCACAAAATTGTTCATTTTGGAGGACGAATGTCACCATATCGTCAAAGTTTTTAACCAGCTTACTTTCTATTTTCTCGCATATAACAAATTTAAAATCATTGTACTATTCGATTATGGTAGAACTTTCACTAAGAAAATCTGCATATTTTGCACATAAAGCTTTAACATGCTCAATGCCAAAGTCAGTGTCTTTCTGTAAAATAGCTGAACAATCAAAGGCAGACCATTCTTTTACTTCATTTTCAGGAAACTATAGAGTATGTTGATGCAAATGGTCAAACCTTGTGTGACGGTATATTTTTGAAACTACTTCATTTAATGTCTTGACTCATGATACGCTTGAGCCTGTGCGCATTTTATTTTGCTGTGCGCGCGGGTTTCACAACGCGTGTGCGCACGCACACGCGCACACCTTAAAGGGAACATTGGACCTAAATATCATCAAGATCTGGATGATTTTCTGAAAACTGTAAACATTTTATTTGACATATATCAACATGATCACAAACTGTTGGCAGATACAGAGAAAAAGTACTTACTAAAAATGACTGAATCTGATTACCAGTTTTATGAGGTAGGTCTGTTGATTGAATTTCAAGTTGTAAATTATTAATTAATATTAATTAATTATCAATATTATCAATTATTAATAATGCTACAATTTTTAAAGTGCATTTAATAAGTTAGTAATATCAATAATACACTATTAATGATGTTAATGATGTGATATTTTAGTATTTTCTCATTTTTGTAAGAATTTCAATTTACATATAGAGACCCATAGATAAAAGATACATTATAGTGTAATGAAATATAATCACTTTGTAGGACCAGAAAACAACTAGGCATGGTTACGGTACCCTGAAAGAAGTCCCAGAAACAAACACTGACTTAAAATTCAAATCACGGGTTATTCAATCTCAAAAAGCAAAAGAATCAGTTCCTCCTCCTCATCCTCCTGAACCTATGGACATTCCTGAGTTGACAGATAGCAACAGTTGTAATGATTCATTTGATGCAGACTATGTTCCAGAAGTCTCAACATTACAGAACAGAACTAGATTACGCTCATTAGCTGAAGCATGTGACAGGTATAGTACTGAAAGATAAATCTTTTAATACAGCTTAAAGTGGAATCATTGTGACTAAGAGATTAAGATTACCAATAAATTATTCATTGACAATAGATATGTAAATCTACTTTAAATATCCTAACAGATATCAAGTAAGTGATAGAGCAGGAGCGGCTATTGGTTCTGCTACATTGGTGGACTTTGGAGTAATCACCCCAGATAACATACAAAATGTTATTGATAAGTATGTTTTTAATCACTCTAGATATTACATTTCTTAGCTTCTGCTATAAGTTCTAAATCACCAGATTTACTATTATTTTTAATTAGTGTCAAAATTTCTATTTTGTATTTATATTAATTAGTTTCAAACAGGACACTGACATTTGTATTTTGTATAATGCTAATGCAGTAATGCATGGCCAGTATTTTTTAAATACAGTGGACCCCCGATTTGAGTACGCATCAATTTGAGTACGCTCGTCCATAGGCTCCTATTGACTCGACTTGAGTAGAAAACTTGATTTGAGTACGCCAGCCAGCGACGCCAAACGTGTTTCAGTTTGTCTAGAGCGTTCGTTGCGGGAACATTCGGGGTCTAATGTTTTGAATAGTACAGGTGTTCTTAGGGATTTCTGCTAGAATTTCGTGCATTTTGTTTTCTGACTTTGTACTTAGTGTTTATTTATGTTAGTTTCTGTTGATTACAGCATAAAATAGTGAAAATATAGCATAAATTTGGTGATTCGTACATGCAGTATGCATGTATTTTGTATTCTATTCTGTCTATTTTTAATACAATTACTAAATTTCGAAGGCCAATTTCTATAGAAAAAGTAGGGGTAGGGTGAAATTTTTGGGTTTTGGAACGAATTAATTAATTCCCGTAGGTTATTAAGCTTGATTTGAGTACATTTCGAATTGAGTACGCCATGCTGGAACGGATTACGTACTCAAATCGGGGGTCCACTGTACTTTTCAGAAACAAGTTGAGAAGGGAGAGAGCTAAATTGAGAGCTGAAAGGAAGAAGGAAGAAGAAGTGATATTTGAAAAAGTGACTGGCATTGGCTTTGACGGTAGAAAGGATGCTACACTTGCTGTTAACAAAGTAAATGAAAAGTATTATACATCCACAATCCTAGAGGAACATTATGTCATTACTGGAGAGCCAGGTAAATGGAAATGATTATCATACAGTTATAGGCGTTATGCTGTTATATTACTGTACTATAAAGTAATATTTCAATTACTTAAAAAATTTTCTTTTTAAGTGACAACTGTCCAGTTAACTTTATTCCTTCCTTTTTCATTTTTATTTAATTGTAAAATTAATTACTACATTTATTTTCAGATGATTTCTACCTCGACCATTTGACCCCAGAGAGTGGCAAAGGCATTGACATTGCTCATGGCATTTATAAGATCATTAAAGGGACAGAACTTTAGGCCAAATTAAACTTAGTTAAAGCAGATGGGACAAATACTAACACAGGACATATGCATGGGTCAATCAGATATTTGGAAATGTTTTTAGGGCAACCTCTTCAGTGGGATATTTGTCTTCTGCATCTAAATGAATTGCCACTTAGACACATCTTCATAACTTTAGATGGGACAACAAAAAGGCCAGACAAATTTTCTGGCCCTATTGGTTCTCAGCTCAATGGGGATGTGTCAGAATGGAATGTTGTGGATTTCAAATCTATACCTTATCCTGCATTTGTGCTTCTACCAAATGAGATGGTCAATAATTTATCAACAGACCAATACTATGGATACTGCATCTGCTGGGCAATTATTACTGGTGAAGTGGATGAAGACCTTGCACTTAGAAGTTGGCCTGCTAAATCACTCTCGATCGCTCACCTTAGCCTGTAGAATTCTTCGCTTTTGTTTCACAAAAAAGACCCAGTAAGAACCTCAAAATCATAGTAGAATTCATCATCAAAGTATACTTTCACAGTTGGTTCAATATCAAGGCTAATAAGAGGCTAAGTGATGGGTCAAGAAACCTATTCAATATGATCCAAAGAGTAAATAAATTCCCTGACAGGAAAATTAGAGAAATTTGTTATGACGTATTAAACAATAACAGCTATTTTGCTCATGGTGAAAATATTTTAGTTGGAATGCTGGCTGATGAAGATGAAGAGGTGAGGAGGTGTGCTGTCAATAAAGTTCTGTGTCTGAGGGGAGTTATAGAGGATTTTGATGATGAATCTGGTAGTAGCAATGATTTTGCAGGTGGAATAATTGAAAGTGATGATGAGAATGAAGAGGATCATGAAGGTGGTACTGATGAATATCCTGCTATAGATGAGAATGTTAGGGTCTTTAGAAAGCCAATCATCAATTTCAAAGCTTCTGCATACCACAAGCTGTCTGCTATGTCCCAATGGGAAACTGTTCCACCTGTATTAAAAGAATTCAGTAATGATGAACTGCGTGATATCATTAATACCGCATTGAAACTGGATCACGAGTGCCACAGTCAGAATGTTGAAAGGCACATCAAGCTTGTCACTGAAGCATCCTTGGCTGTTGTAGGTCATGAGCGTAGAGATGGTCTTATTAGAAACAAAATTAGATCACGTAAATTAATGAAAGATTTTGTGTCTAAAAAATATTTTAAGTTCTAGATTATTATTTATCATGCTAAAATATGACAAAATGACAATTTGTTAATTGTATAATTTAATGTTTGGCATTTTGGAATGTCAAAAAGCATTTTCAATGAATTTAAAATGGCTGATTTTGATCGATTTTGATTGCTGATTGAAAACCACTAATACATGTCAATTTGCAGCTTGAGAATGTTTTATTGTGTTGACATTCAGTTGAAAGGGGGTCTATGGGCCCAAAAAATTAGTTTTTCTAAAATAACTCAAAAACTAAAGGTTTTATGAAAAAAAATACCACTTAATAATTTGTTCTAAATCAAATTCTGCATCTTTTGGTATGCAAACCATCTCTCTAGCATGTTCAGAAGAAGAGATATTGCCATTTTCCTGATTTTGCTAGTGCAGCATTAGATGTTTTTACAAAAATGGGAGTGGCCAGCAGTGATGTAGGTCTCGAGATCAGTCTCAGTCTCGAGACCGATCTCGAGACCCAATTTGCAGATCTCAATCTCAACAGACGCGGTCTCGGTTTTTCTCCCCGAGACCTTTCGAGACCTCTCGAGACCATAATGAAAAATACATGTTATTGGCATACTCATGATGGTGGCTTGGTTGAACAGACACAATTCAGAATGTTTATGAAAGTTTGTAAAAGTAAGGGACTCTAGGTATTCACTAGTCAGTCACCCTGTTTTGAGTTGCCACATTTGTCTTGCGGGGGTGGGTGGGTGTGGGTCTGGATTTTTTTAGGTTAGCGCTACAAAAAAATTTGCCTCCCCCACCCCTGTCAGATTAATTTTATTGAAAATGGAAACACTAAATAGAGAATTATATATATTATATATATAAGTATATATTATAAGGCCACTTAGTGTTGCCAAACGGCATGTCAACCTCTGTGGCGTGATAAACACGATTATCCTCCCATCCAATATGTATTTGAAAAAATAAAATGCTTCACACAAAAATAATGCAAGAAATACAGCATAAAGAAAACAGTACCGATAGATTCAATAAAGCATAGAATAACTCGACAACCCTTCACATCACTTATATTTACAATGTACTGATTCGTAGAACAAATCGCAATTGCCAATTGTAAATGTTAAAAAATGACGTCATCAATGATGTCACGGCGGAACTTTTATCACGCCACACCTCCCCTTAAGCGCTCATTCTCACAGCAGCAATGACGAAATAAAACAGTCAAGCCAAAGTTCGGAGACTAATGGCAAAATATCAAAGCTATCAGTCCAAGCAGAAGAACGTTGAAACTGGGAAGATTTTGAACTGCAGGAAACAGTTGCAGGGGTACCTCATAGAGATCGATGAATCTCATATTTTAGACAACTGCTCTCCAATAAAGTTTTGGCACCAGAAAAGGGATACATTCCCATCACTGGCCAATATTGCCACGACTGTTTTAACAGTGCCTGCCTCTAGTGCTCCAATTGAGCGTGTATTTAGCCATGGAGGCATAATAATGAGGCCCCACAGAAGTCGACCTTCAGCAGATCTTCTGAGCATGCTGATGTTCCTTAAGTGTAATGAGTACCTATCATGCTTTAAATAAATGCACAAGTCAAACTGGGTAGTGGGTATGTTCATTAGACCTTCTGTAACAGATATAAAAAGTAAATAAATAAAAAGTACGTGTATATATATATATATATATATATATATATATATATATATATATATATATATTCATTTGTTAATTTATAGGCTACACCTTTTGCATTCAACACACTACATCTGAGAAAGTAGTTATTAGTTTAATATACTTAACATATAGTCTAATTTCCATAGTAGTGTAAAACAAATTGAAAAGGCATGAGCTTGGTCTCGATCTCGGTCTCGAATTTTAAGGGTCTCGATCTCGGAAGGTAGATCTCGATCTCGATCTTGGTCTCACATGATCAGGTCTCGGTCTCAGTCTCAGACTTGGTGGTCTCGACTACATCACTGGTGGCCAGACACACGTTGGTGGCCACCAATTATTTTTTTCAGGAATCTTATTTTTATATCAAAAGCCAACTGTTAGTCACTCTGATAAATTAAAATCAAACAAAAATTATAGTTTCAGCCCGGCCTACCTGAGTGCTTATGCCCTTAGAGGAATAAACCTAGCCTGTCAGTACTTCCCTGGTATGGATGTCACTCAACTCCATATAGTTAAAGATAGGTTTATATCTGGGTTGCCCTTGGAGCTGAGGCAAGAGCTGACCAGGATCATCCATACTCAAGGGACCTTACTAGGAATGAATATCTCGTGGGAGAAGCTTGTGGCACTAGCGGACTTAAATTCCACAGAGTCCCCCTTGGCAGGTCAAGCTGGAACCACCAATAGAGGCATCCAAGAAACATCCCCACCAGTGGGTCAGTGGCAGACATCCCAATCCTCTGTGAAGCCCCAACCTGAAATGGCCAATGTGGCACATCTAGCACCAGCCCTTCCAACAGCTCAAGCAGCACCCCGATTGAATCAGTGTTCTTATCCACCTCCTTCATGGAATTGGCCACCTAACTATGCTAAACAAATCCCACACCAGTCAACACACACACACACACACACACACCACACACACCACATCTGAGTTCACCACCAACTGCATTAAGGCAAGAACTGCCCATGGTTGCCATGGGTGCTCCTCAGTCTACTGCAACAAACAGTTGAGGAAAGCTAAGAGGGACCAATGGAAGAAAAGTGAGAACTGCAGCAAATTTCCCAAGGGGTCAGTCTCACCCACCAGCCAGTAACTTTCAGCAAGTTGCAGCAGCACCAAGAGGCCACAGGACATGTACCTATTGTCAGCAGTCAGGGCATACAAAGGGTTAATGTCCCTCGCATCCTTTATGTCAGTGGTGTGGAAAGTGGGGTCATCTCTATCAAGATTGCTATACTGCCAGGAACATTTGCATATGTTGTAAGCAACATGGACATAGCCCTGCACAGTGTCCTACTCAGAGGAACTATTTAACAGAGACCACAATGCCCAAGTTGTGGAGGACCACATTTGGGTCAAGATTGCGTGAATGACCAAGGGTTGGTCCCACCACCACAAGAACTAGCACCAGAATTGGGAAACTAGATAGCTCTGTCATGGAAGGCTGCATGCCAGAGCTACCATAGCATGCTAGCAATGAATGGTCTTTCGGAGGCATCATTGCTTCCCAGGAAGCACCACCATCAGGGCAATATCCATTAGCAAGTCAGATCACGCACAACTACCTTGAGGCCCCGCAGAGTGAGACTGAAGATGAGACAGCAGATGTTGAACAAGTTGGAACCCTAGAGAGGGATGAAGAGCAGCCGGTGAACAATGAAGATGAATTGGCTAAAGTTCTGGACCTGAGACAAGAGCAGCAACCAAGCAATGCCTTAGTCATCCAGCCAAGAATAAAAAACTCTCCCCACATAGGCCCATTGTCAGCTCTTGTGGATACAGGTGCTGCAGTCAGTTTGATGTCCGCTTCATGTTACCATCAACTTCCCTAGACTGATAAATTCCCACTAAAGGAAGTACCTCTCAAGGGGATTAGGGGTATAGGTAAACACATTGTACCAGTTCTGGGTGGTTGTACAGTCACACTCATGTTTCCCACTTTTGAAAAATAACCAATTGAGTTGGTGGTTGTGAGAGACCATGTCTCAGACTTTGATCTGATCTGTTGGGTAGACATGTTACAGACTGATAGTTTGCTTCCCGACTTGGCTAAACAAGAACTCCTCACTCGGAAGGGAAGCCAACTTATCACAGTTGCCCAGGATGCTCAACAGCCACTTCCAACCAACCTTGAATGTGAAAGTGTGGAAGATGTTGAAGTTGCACCCCGCACCTGTCAAATGATAGAGGCATGTTTCTGCCTCCAAGGATACAACCCTAATCATGAGTTAACTTATTTGGAAAGTAACTCCTCAGTAAAAGATTTGATTATACAACCTGGATTAATGAATGTCACAGAAGACAACTTTTTGGTTGCTATATTCAACCTTGGAGACTTCTCACAGAAGATCTCCAGAGGAAACTTAATTGGGAAGGTTATGAAACTGTAGGGTAAGGACTCACTGGTACATCTGGTGGGCTTCACTGACAGTTCAAAAACTTCTCAAAATCAGAAGGACTGGACTTCACAAATGGTTGATGCTTTTGAGTTGACAAATACATCTCTCTCAACAGAACAAAAGGACCAGTTAGTCCAGTTGTTGCTGTGCCACCAAGGAGCTATTAGTCATGGTGATGGGGATGGGGATGGGGATGGGGATGTTGGCCACACAACCATTATCAAGCATCAGATTGAAACAGAACACAGGCTTCCAGTCCATATCCTAGTAAGGCGAGTCCAAGGACCTGTACTGCAGGACAATGAAGAGCACTGCCAACAGCTGGAGGAAGATGGTATCATCAGACAAAGTTCCTCCCCATACTCTGCACCTGTCATGCCAATCAAGAAAAGTGATGGGTCAATATAGTTATGCATTGATTATCAAGAGCTAAACAAAATAACAAAATGAGATTGCTTTCCATTACCTAATTTGATTGACACACACTTCAATTTGCATGAAATGCAATACTTTTCTACCATTGATTTAGTCAAAGGGTATTATCAGGATGAGATGGAGGAATCCAGTGTTGAGAAAACTGCATTCTCCACCCCTCTTTCCCATTGGGAATTTCTTAGAATGCCCTTTGGGGTGAAAAATGGTCCAGCTACCTTTCAGCAAGCCATGATGATGGCATTATCTGGGGTCCCATGGACTCAATGCATGGTCTACCTTGATGATATAATGGTAGTAAGCCGCACCTTCCCCAAACACCTTGAAATTCTGGGAAGGGTCTTACATGCCTTGGAATCTAATGGTTTTAAAATCAAACCCTCAAAGACTGAGCTTTGCTGAGAGGAAGTGACATTCCTGGGACATCAGGTGTCATCCAAGGGGATGGTCCCACTGGTAAAGAACCTAGATGGCATTGCCAAGTTTCCAATCCCAAACACCATCAGAAGACTCTGCCAATTCTTAGGGATGGTTAATTTCTATCGCTGACACATCCAAAATTGCTGAGAGATAGCAAAGCCTCTTAGTGAACTTACAGGCCACAAGAGACTGACTTGGACAGCGAGTTGCCAGACTGTGTTTGATAAACTAAAGGAGGCCTTAGTTAGTCCGATCTTGTTGACATACTCTGATAGGTCAAAGGAAGCTAAACCCCTACAGCTCCATGTAGATGCTTCTAACATTGGAGCTGGGGCTCGCTTGTCCCAAGAGCAAGAAGGAAAGAATAGGCCCACAGCCTTTGTTTCAACCACATTCAATAGGGCTGAACAAAAGTACTCAACCACTGAATGAGAATTAGCTGCTATTTGATGGGCTGTGAGGACCCTAAAACCCTTCCTTTATGGAATCAAAGTTAAGATTTTTACTGATCATCAACCTTTAACCTTCCTTTACAATATGCCATTAGTAAATAACAGAGTTGCTCGCACACTGGAAGAGCTGAGTAGCATTGAATATGAGCTAGTGTACATACCTGGGAAACAGAATTGTATCGCAGATGTACTATCCAGGTCTCCAACTGACACTTATTGTCAAGAATCATTGGATCAATATGACAACCGATCAAATGCCATTCCAAAAGGATTCATAAAGACAGGTCCCAGGGGGAGGAGATTCCCTCTTTTATTGTCTATCCTTGTGGAGTAGTGGCACAATAGATCATCATAGGGAAATCAGAGAAGCAACAGTAGCAGAATTAATTAACAGGCGACATAAGTATGGGATCTCTTCTGATAAAGCTATCACCCATCAGCTGAATCTGATGAAACATGTTGGTCAGATCCCAACCCCACGTGTGATCCAAGTTTATAGCGAGATGAATAAGGTAGAGATTTGGCTATAGGGTAATTCCAGGACAAATAGACAAATGAAAGTGCCAAATGTACACTCAACCATCTCCAAAATTCATGAAACTTGGTGTGAGGGTTGGTTTTGGTCCAAATTACAAAAATCTGAATTTTTTTTGAAAATTGGTCAAGTTGGTCAAATTTTATGGCTTGACCAAATTTTGGTCAAATGAAAAACCAACAATTTTCAAACGTAAATATCTCAGCTGCTAATTGTGGTAGCGTAATAAGTCTTAAATGATAAAATATATAAAATTAACTGTAGTTTCTAAATATGTATCATTTGTTTAGGGTAACAAAAATAAAATTATGATTTTTTGGAAAAAATGTCAATTTTTTTTTTTTTTTTTTTTGATTTGGCAGGAAAGATAATTTTTCGAAAAAAAGACCAAGAATAAAAAATGTTTATTTGATGTATGTACACAATAATAAGTAATAAAAAAATCAGCTTATAGTTTATTATAAGGCTCAAAACTGAGTTTGAAATTAAGTAATAAATTTTTTTTTTTTTCAGACAATGAAGATTTATTACAGACTTGTTGGTCCAAAAAAAGGCAATTTTCAAATCATATAAAAAATACATGTAGATAAACCAAAGGAGAAAAAATCTTTTAAAATATATGTACAATGTACATAACATAACCTCTCTTATATTTAGGGACAGAATATATTGACAATAATAATGTTTAATTTATAAAGCGCTTATCAGAGTATAAAATACTCTTCCTAATACTACACGTACACAAGTCTTTGAGAATGAATTAAGAGACAGTATTCTCATCCAGTGAATCCAAATTTTAGACACTAATAATATAATAATAAGAAAAAAGAATTTAAAAAGATTTTTATAACTTAAGTAGATACACAAATCTTAGATAAAAATTTTAGAAATATTATATAGACAATCTTAAATAGTATATATTCAACAGAATTTATTTTATCTTCTTTGAAAAGTTATTTAATTCTTGAAGTGGAAAAATGTATTGTATTCTTGTTCCTCCTCGTAAACTTGCTTCAATACTCCCAAATATATTTTCTGTTGGAACATGACAAACATCATCTTGCGCAGGAAAAATGTATGAGGGACATACGCCTGAAGGATGAAGAAATTTTATCAGAAAATCATCATATTCACAGTCAAAGGACTGGACTAATCCAAGCCATAGTTTATTTTCATACATACAACCCACAAAAGAGCCTGTTTCATTTTCGCATTGAGAGAGGGTATTATGTTCTTGATCCGAAGCAGAAACTCTAATGAGCTCTCTTATTTCGACTGACTGTGCACTCTGAGAGAGTGGATAAACCTTCAACAAATTCTTGGAAATTGGGACGAATCAATGTAATTGTTGAGTACCTTTGATAGAAGTAATAGGTTCACTCAGACGTTTTTGCAAAGAAAGCTCTACATCTACAACTTCTGCCTCAGAGACGTAAAAAAAGTCAATAGTGGTTAGGAATTCTTGAGAGCAGAAATTGTAGGTCCTCAGCTGTTAAGATTTGATGGTCGAGAGGCCGTCGTAAGCTTTCTCTGGCAACTGCTCTTTTTACCGTTCCGCCAATACCATCGCAGGCATTCTTCCTGTGGGATGTCACGAAAAAATTCCACTCAGCATGAATTTTGAAGTCTTCGAAATGATGGCATAAATTTAGAAAATTTGTTTTATTCTTATACTGAGCCTCGCATCCATCTGTGAAATAATGAATTTTAGTTAGGTTTGAATTTTGTTGTTGGATGCACAGGATTAATTTTTTGAGAAAACTATGAACCAGAATTGTATCATGCCTGCGACGGTTTGAAACGAAGCAGTAACTTTTGCAAATTAGTTTTCCTGCATTGTTTTTGGAATAATAAACGAATGGGTGCACTGTACATTGCGAGTTCTCCCAATGAAACCCCTGGGCACAATCTTGTACGATGAATGAGAAGTTTTCCGCGAAATCACCCACCAAAACACCTTCATTTTCGGGCAGAGTTTCTTTTAGATTTTTGAAGTAACTTGACTGACATTTATTCGTGAAGTGGTGTCTTGTCAGTTGTGCAATTTTTTTGGTGAGCGATTCCACGTATTCCTCTGGAGTTTCGGTGATATCTTTTAACATACAGTGATTGACAGACACCCATTGTTTATATTTTATCTCTTCCATCGCCATGAAGTCCAAACTTTCTAAATAATTTTTGATTCCAACCTCTCGTGGGCATCTTTTGCATCGGTGCATCATACAATCTTCATTGTCCATGCCGCAGATGGATAAAGACATTAATTTTTTTGTAGTCTAAATCTTTAATGCCTAACACTGATATTTGTAGTTTCGGATTTTGGTGATGTGTACATACGCAGACACTGTGAGTTCCGCTTTGTCCCGCAAGCATGCACCACGACGGTCGAAGATGAGCAAAGGTACTAAAGCCTATTTTGGGATTTTCATCATTTTTTGCATATTCAGCATATAACTCTTTCAAGTTACACAATACCAGTCTTTTTTGTTTTTTTATTTTTTCACCCTCTTCATTTATTGCAAACTTATAATCTTTGATTCCTGGGCACATCCAACTATATTCGGCATTTTCATAAAACTCCTGAATGATTTTTTTCATTTCAGCTGTGACGACCTTCCCTTTCGTCATGTTTGGAATGTTAGGAAGAATCCCAAACTGTTTTTGAAGATTGTGGCTCTTACGCACCATATACTTTGTTGCTCCAAAGAAGTCAGCAATTTTTTCAATGGGATAGGGATACAATGATAGTATTTGTAACAAGATTGCGATCGTTACTTGCTTGAAATTTCTCCTTTAATTCTTCCATAACCTTTTGATACCTGAAATAAAGTGTATTTGACTAGTGATGTTAAAAAACGGTTTTTTTTATGCCCATGTTATTTTTTTTGTTGTTTTATTTGTTTTTTATTGTTTTTTTTGTTTTTTTTAATAATTAATATAGATATTGCCAATTTAATTATAAGGTATACTTTTGCAATGATATATATTATAAAAATAAATAAATAAATAATAAAATAGGCCATATGGTACCAGTATAGAATGTCCTTTTCAGCCTATTTACAGAAAAAAACTGGCCTCTTTCTTGCACTGAAAGTCTTGTATCTTAGATCCATTAAACTTGCGAGAACACTGGCTGGGAGCTGACTGCCCATTGTCCAACCTTTCCAGGACTCTCCCATCCATGCCTCGGATTTTGAATCTCCCACTTAACTATCCTTTAGACCCGCGATGACATATTTTCCCCCCGAGACCATCCATATATATACATACACATACACCCATATACATATATACCAATATATACATAAATACTTATATACATATTTATATCTATTATATACCCCATACACACGCATACATCCAGAATTCCAGATACATAAGCACGCATACTCACATATATACCTACACAAACTCATACACCTCTATTTCGCCCTTTCATTACCTCCGAAATCATTTAGCACATCCAGTAATATCCATACAGCCAAAAGAAACCGATTAAGCACAGACAGAGCAGCAAAGCTAGTATTTATATCCCAAAATGCAAAATTCTAAGAAAGTGAAGTAAAACATGGTGCTACATTGGCTTCGTCAACATCCAAATCTGCAATAAGTACCAGTACCTATGATATTGAAACTATATGCTCTAATCAATCTAGTGATAATGATTCTTCAATGGAAATAGAATCAGATAATGAAAGTTAAACAGCATTAGGTTAACACAAAGGTTAAAGAAAGAGATGAATATTTTTATTTTTTCTATTTTTCTATTTGGAATATATATATATATATATATATATATATATATATATATATATATATATATATATAATATGAAAATTATTTCACGAAGGTAACACGTGAAAAATATTTATGATGAATAAAACCACGAAGGAAAGGAAACACAAAATGGTGTCATTAGACGAAAGCGCTTGAGCACCATTTTGTGTTTCCTTTCCTTCGTGGTTTTATTCATCATATATATATATATATATATATATATATATATATATATATATATATATATATATACTGGTATTCTTGCCAATCACAATTATATATAGTTTTATACCAGTATTATGTATTTTTTATTATGTATATTATACCAGTACCTGTGATATTGAAACTAGCATATATGCTCTACCCAATCTAGTGATGATTCTTCCATGGAAATGAAGGTTAAACAACATTAGGTTAACAAAAAGGTTCAAAAAGGTGAATATTTTTTTTTCTATCTGGAATATATATACTGGTACTCTTGCCAATCACAATTATGTATATTGTTTGAAACAAGGAAGAATGTTTTATGTTCTAGTTAAAAATATATATACATATAAAAAATAAGGGTTTGTTTTTCCTTTCTATTATATACTTTTTGCGTGATTCAGTTTTTCTAAAAGATGACTATATATGTATACTAGGTATAACTGTATAAGCATGGTAGTATAGTAAATTATAGGTAATACTAATATTAGATTAAAGGAAGAAAAATATTGAATAAGTTTAAAACAATAAAAAACAAAAAAAACAAAAAAAACAGACTATCTTCGTTTTAAACAAAAAAAACGACAAAAAAAACAAAAAAAACGACACAATAAAAAACGACTTACATCACTATAATTTGACTAAGTTTAATTAGTATATTTTTAATTAAACTTTCCATAAAATATATGTATAATATTGTCTGATTATAAAAATGTAAACAGATAAAACTTAATTTAGTATATACTTCGATGACTGTATTAAATTTAATTTAAAATGTCAAATTTCAATAACTATGTCCGAAAAGTAGTCTTGCCTCTCTAAATCATCTTCCAAACAACTTTTTTTGGACAGACCAGCTTCATTATAGTCAATAGGAGCCCCATAAGCAGCTTCAAAACTTCGTTTAACCTTTTCCGATGTAGATCTGAATTTTGTAGAAGCCTTTATCTGTTTTTGTCCCAGCTTCAATCCAGCTGTAAAACAAATTCATAAGTTTAGGTTGCGTGAAATAATCAAATATCAAATATTTTGTATATATGTATTCAAGTGCTGATGCTAATATTTAAAAACAGAAAACTACGAATTTGGCATTAAGAAACAAATGTCCTGAATGGAGTCTCTATTATTTTATTACCTGTTTTAATAAGGCTTTCATCAAATAAAGGTAAAATATTGTCACTGAGCAAATCTTTATTGAATTGCCTGTCTTGAACGACAAATTCTTCCAATGGTGGTGGATTCGTGGAATCGCTACTGCTTCACTCCATACATTCATTAAGTATGTCTGGCTCAGGTATTGGTACAGGTTTCGGCTCTCTGGATGAACATTGAACATGTTCTAATACAATTGGCTTCTTTTTAATTGTGACATAGCAATTGCTGCATAGTAATTGATTTTCTTCCAAAATTCCATAGCTTGCAACTGCCATGGCAGAGTTTACTTTTTTGATGTTACAGAAAATTCTTCTTGAGTGTTTTTTCATAGGATCGCAACAAAATTTTGTGTTTTGAGGCATTTTAAGGGTTAGGTAAACTTATGTATACTAGAAAATTAGGTATATACTGAAAATCTGGAAAGAAAGCAAAAAATTATTAAAATTTGGAGGATTTTTTTTTTTAGTCATTTTTTTTTTCATAATAATCATCGATAAGCTGACTTTATTACTTATTAGGATGTACATACATCAAATAAACATTTTTTATTCCTGGTCTTTTTTTCGAAAAATGATATCTTCGCTGCAAAAAAAAAAAAAAAAAAAAAAAAAAAAATCAATTTTATTTTTGTTACCCTAAAAAAATTATACATATTTAGAAACTACAGTTAATTTTACATATTTTATAATTTAAGACTTACTACACTACCACAATTAGGAGCTGAGATATTTACGTTTGAAAATTATTGGTTTTTTCATTTGACCAACTTGACCAATTTTCAAAAAAATTCAGAAATTTGTAATTTGGACCTAAACCAACCCTCACACCAAGTTTCATGAATTTTGAAGAGGTTACTGTGTACTTCATTTGTCTATTTCTCGTAGAATTACCCTATATCATGGAGATCGAGCTCCCTTAAAGTATGGCTCTGACAACTACCATGATCGATGTTATCTACAGTGCCTCGCTGAGATCCATTACAATTGGTTAAACCCTATACACCTACCTGGTCAATCAAATGATAAGCCTTCCCCTGAAATTCTAAATGTGAAAATTTTAATAAGTCCAGAGGGTCTATTAGTGAGGGAGAGGCCAGACCAACTTATAGAGATATTGCAGTTGAGCCTAAATCTATTGAAGTAGCAGTTCAAGTAAACTTAAATGTCCCTATACCCAGGGGTGGGATTCAAAAATTTTAAGAACCAGTTTGCCCTCCCCTCCCCTTCTCCTCTCCCTTCCATGTCAGAAATGAAAACTAAAAAAATGTTTTTATCGAAATGCGTATGGTATAAAGAAAAATCATGCACGGACTGAAAGGGTTAAGGACCAGTTCAGCGAACTCGGGAAATTTTAGGAACCAGTTCGCATGAACCAGTGCGAACCAACTGAATGCCACCACTGCCTATACCTCATAGTGAGCCCAGGCCTAGATATCCTCAGACAATTTCTGAAAATGATGAGTGGACTAAACCTAGTAAAACCTGGAAAGCTAGAATTCAAGAGCCAAGGAAAAGTGTCCTTATAGAACTAACCAATCAGTTTCATACTTTCTTGCTGGTCCAGGATCAAGATGAGAAAGCTGAAGAAAGTACACCTATAAAACAAAATGTTAGTAATAATAATAATCCAGACTCATATAAACCCAGGCACTCTAAAGCTATAGGTGTGTTTGAACCAGCATCCGTTATAGGTGACTCAAGTGAGGGGCCAAGGATCTTAAATTACCTAGAGGTAGCATAGCTTACTGTTATCCAGGTGCAGGGATAAATAGAATTAGCAATAAAATTATAGAAAAAGGATCTGGTATTGACCTAACTGTACCAAAGAATATGGTTATACATGTAGGTGGAAATGATATAAAGGGTAAGCACTCCGAAGAAATCATGGAGTCATATAAACAGCTATTAACGAAGTTAAAGGAATGGAGACCTAACCTTAAAACATCTATCACAGGTATAATTCCCAGGATACATGAGAATAATAAGTGGTACTCACAAGCACTATATATAAATAGTAGGCTTAAGACACTAGGGTCATTCTCTGTCAGATCAACCAGTGCCTAACACCCTCATCTCTCAGATTTTGCTGAAATTTGGTTTATAGGGAGTTTGTGGGCCCTGAATCCATTTCTGAAATTATAAGGTCAATCCGACCAACGGTTCAAGAGATATGACCTCGGGAAATTTGAGGTCACTTGCGAGGTCACTAACATTTGGCGACCCATAACTTGGGTAATAATGGTCACAATTATATAAAAGTATATATATTTAGAATCAGAAAATGACAAGGAATCCAAATATGCAAGTTTTAGAACTCTAGGTTGAAAAATCTAAAAGTTACACTGTAACCAAAATTTGAGGTCACGATTTGACCTCTGGGGTATCAAATGAAATTTTTTTTTTTAAATGTAAAAAATGAAGGCATAGGCATTGGCTATTAGAATCAGCAAAAAAAAGTTTGTTTATGTTAGTAATTTTTCATGTAACTAACATATAAGTGAACACCATATTCATAATAAATGCAAAAAACTTCACTTTTTTACGTGAAGGTCAAAATATGAGAATAAAAACCCACTCTAATAGACAGAGTTTATTTCCACGACAGTTTCGACGCCCACTGGCATCCTCCTCGGGTGGATACAGAAACACAAATGAAACAAAACAAGAGGGAAAAACAGTTCAGGGATCGACCGTTAAGAAATTCGCACCTAGGTTAGATTCCATTCTCTCGAGACAGGAGGGGCATTTTCATTAAGTACATTCGCACAAATTTTTTAAAAACTATCTTCCTGTTCTAAACATACAGATTCTATTATTTTTACATAATTATTACATTTATAATTAAATTTATTACATTTAATATTGCATAATTATTAATTACAGAAATTATAAATTTATTATTACATTGGTTATTACATTGTTGTTTATTATACAGAAATTATAAACCGAAAAACGAATGAAAAAAGGCGATTAGGAAATAATCCAGAGACCATTGAGAAATTCGCACCTAGGTTAGATATCGTTCTCTCGAAACCAGAAGGGCATTTTATTACAGGGTCAGCTTATAACTACATTTCCACAAATTAAAAATATCTTCTTGTTCTATACATACAGATCCTAATGTTTTGACATAATTACTGCATATATTTATTTCCACATTAATTACTTCCATTATTACATTTACTAAAAGCGAGTAAGGAAACATTCCAATCCAGAGACACACACTTAGGTTCGAACACGTTCCCACGACTCCGTAAGGGATTTATTGACCAAGAATCTCATTAAAGGGTCTAACTTATAAGTACCTTCGCACAAATTAAAATTATCTACTTTTTCTATACACACAGATTCTATTATTTTTCTTTTGACATAATTATTACATTTATAAAGTACCTTACTTGATTCCCAATCTATAGCATGATTATTTTGGCTAGCGTGATAAAAAATGGCATTATTAGTATTACAACTTCTGAAGGCATATTTGTGTTCTTTGATACGGGTTTCAATATTTCTTCCAGTTTCTCCCATGTATACTAAATCACAACTTTTACAGGGAATGCTGTAGACACAGGCTTGTTCCTCTTTTGCAACGTTATTCCTAACCAATTTACTTTTCACGGTAGACGAATATTTGAACGCCAAAGCAAACTTAAATTCTTTCGTCAACGGTTTTACTCTTTCTAAGCCGGCAATGTAAGGCAAACTCACATATTGTTTTTGGTTAACTGAAGGTTCCCGAGGGGCATAAAAAGATTTTCTGGCTTTAAAATACGCCTTTCTGATAAACCACTCAGGATATTTTAAATCCTTAAAAATGTTCCAAATCTTTGAATTTTCCGGATCCAGCAAATGTGGGCTACAAATCCTGAGTGCTCTTAGAAACATGGAAGAAATAATTGAGCTTTTAACCCCTTCATCATGATATGAAAAATAATGAATGTACGAATTACAATGAGTTGGTTTTCTATAGACCGTGAAATTGGGCTTTCCGCTTTCGTTAATGACCAAAACATCTAGAAAAGGTAATTGTTTGTCGTTCTCCCATTCATATTTAAATTTAATAGAGGGAACAAGATTATTTAATGACTGAAAGAAAGTGTCAAAGTTGTTCCAGTGGTCAGGCCAAAATGAGAAAATATCATCTACATAACGAAACCAAATTAGATTCCTAGGACATATTGTTTGCAACAATTCCGACTCATAATACTCCATATATAATGTACTCAGTATTGGGGATAAAGGGGACCCCATTCCCATACCAAAACGTTGCAAATAAAATTCTTCACCGAAGGAGAAGGCATTATTGGTGACACAGAGTTTTATCAGTTCTAAAAATACAGATGTGGGCATGCCTAGTTCTACGTTACATGTTGGCAATTTTCTATCTAAAAAACTAAGTACATCATCAATGGGAACTTTCGTAAACAAGGACTCAACATCAAAACTTATCATTCTTCCCCGTTTTAAATCTAAGGACATAACTTTGTTAATAAAGTCACAGGAATTAGTGATGTGCGAGCCTGAAAATTTACCAACTAATGGGGATAATTTATCTGCAAGAAATTTAGATAACCTGTAACTAAAGGAACCCCTGTGTGAAATAATGGGACGGAGTGGTATATTAATCTTATGGGTTTTGGGTAGGCCGTAAATGTGGGGGAGTTTGGGGTTAATCTGTAGAAATCTTTTAGGATCAATCGCCGGGACATCTTTTAATAAGTTCCTGATGGTTTTGTTGAATTCGGCAGAAAGACGCTTTAGGGGGGACGATCTCACTTTGGTGTAGGTGAATTCATCACTAAGTAACGCTTCCATTTTTTGTTTATAATCACACTTGTCCAAAATAACCACAGTGTTACTTTTGTCCGCTTTAGTGACAAATATTGCTTCATTCTTCCTGAGCTTGTCTAAAGCTAACCGGAATCTTTTGGGAATAGAGTCCAATGAGTTGAAATGTTCCAGAAACTTGCTCAGAATCAAACCATTTAAACACGGAATATCCACCCTGGAATTAACTACGGAAGACACAAAATCTAAAACAATGTTTTTATCGGGTTTAAGCGCAAACGACAGCCCTAAATTAAGAACTTCCTTTTCGGATTTGGACAAGACATATGTCGATAAATTTAAAACGGAACCTTCCACCGCACACTTTGACCAAGCACTTTCATCACATAAATAGGATAGCTTTCTGTTAAGTCGTTGTTCAGTGCGTCTAGTCTCCACGTCGCATTTATAATCTGCAGTTTCAAACAGCGCCACAAGTAGTTCACACGACACACGCGATTTAAGGACGCGTAGACAATTTCTTAGTTTGAAATACGTATGGTCAATTTCTCTTTTAACACATGGAATACGTTCCTTCAAAATTTCCCTGGCAAAATTCGGAAACGGTGTATGGTCCTTCCTGGTCCAGGTACTTTATAAATGTAATAATTATGTCAAAAGAAAAATAATAGAATCTGTGTGTATAGAAAAAGTAGATAATTTTAATTTGTGCGAAGGTACTTATAAGTTAGACCCTTTAATGAGATTCTTGGTCAATAAATCCCTTACGGAGTCGTGGGAACGTGTTCGAACCTAAGTGTGTGTCTCTGGATTGGAATGTTTCCTTACTCGCTTTTAGTAAATGTAATAATGGAAGTAATTAATGTGGAAATAAATATATGCAGTAATTATGTCAAAACATTACGATCTGTATGTATAGAACAAGAAGATATTTTTAATTTGTGGAAATGTAGTTATAAGCTGACCCTGTAATAAAATGCCCTTCTGGTTTCGAGAGAACGATATCTAACCTAGGTGCGAATTTCTCAATGGTCTCTGGATTATTTCCTAATCGCCTTTTTTCATTCGTTTTTCGGTTTATAATTTCTGTATAATAAACAACAATGTAATAACCAATGTAATAATAAATTTATAATTTCTGTAATTAATAATTATGCAATATTAAATGTAATAAATTTAATTATAAATGTAATAATTATGTAAAAATAATAGAATCTGTATGTTTAGAACAGGAAGATAGTTTTTAAAAAATTTGTGCGAATGTACTTAATGAAAATGCCCCTCCTGTCTCGAGAGAATGGAATCTAACCTAGGTGCGAATTTCTTAACGGTCGATCCCTGAACTGTTTTTCCCTCTTGTTTTGTTTCATTTGTGTTTCTGTATCCACCCGAGGAGGATGCCAGTGGGCGTCGAAACTGTCGTGGAAATAAACTCTGTCTATTAGAGTGGGTTTTTATTCCCATATTCATAAGTTGTGCGTCAATTCTACCTATTTTTTCACACTTAAGCTCATAATTTGACCTATAGAAATTAAAATTACATTTTTTTATAGATATAAAAACAAAGGCAAAAAATGTAAAATTGTATTTCACTGCTAATCTACACTGGCAATAATAGTTATAATAGTGAAAGGGGAAGACCTACTTAGAGGATTCATGTGCTAGCCTAATACAATTTTTGCATGCTCGATGCTCTCATCAATTTCTTTTTGTGGAAAAATGTATTGAATTCTGCTGCCTCCTCTTAGGGTAGGACAACTCATTACAGTTAATATATGATGTCCTGGCACTGCACATGAATCCTTGTTTGATGGATAATAATATGCACTTGATCCTGATGACCCAGAGGGATGTAGAAAGTTCACAGTGAAATCATCAAACTCTTCACAATATTCCTCCACAATTCCATACCAAACTTGCATGTCATAAATGCAGCCAACATACTCTCCTGGTTTGACACATTTTAGGTTACCAAGCATTGCAGGTTCATTAGTAAAATGACTTTTCCTTATTCTTTTCTTTTCTCCAATGCCACTTGAAATGGGATACACCATCAGTTCTTCCTTGTTTAGGGGAACAAATCTATGATATTTCTGAGTTCCAGGAATAGCCCTACTATCCTTGAATCGATGTTCCAACCATTCTTCTGCATCTTTCAAATCAGCTGTAGTTACAAAGAAAAAAATTTATCTTCTTGCTCAAGTTTTCTTCACAAAACTGAAACACGTGTTCTGGTGTAAGAATTTGCCTCTGTAGTTCTCTGCAAACTGGCACGAGCAGTAGCTCTTTTCACTGTTCCTCCAATCCCATCACATGCATTTTTGCCATGGGATGTAGCAAAGAAGTGCCATTCACAAGACAGACCAAAATCCTCTTCATGGTAACAGAGATTTGTGAAGTTGTATCTGTTCTTATATTGGCCAGCACATCCATCTGAGAAATAGTGCACCTTCTTCAATTGTGGGCATCTGAATTTAACATATGTCATAAGCTTCAATATGAATGAGTAAACCATTACAGTGTTGTGTTTGTGATGCAGATAAGAAACAGACACTAAAATGGCTAAGTTCCTGGTCTGCAGATGATCTATAATAGATGACAAAAGGGTGAACTGCACACTGTGAATTGTCCCAGTGAAACCCTTGGGCAGCATCCTGGACAATGAAAGAATAATTCTCAGAGAAATCACCTACTATAACTACCTCGCTCTGAGGTGGTAGTGTTTCTTTCAACTGCTTGAAGTACTGTGATTGTTGCTGAGCAACAAAGTGATGACAAACCATGCGGGATATTTTCATGCTTAGGGATGATAAGTATTCATGAAGTGGCTCCACCTTATCAACCATTGTACAACGGTCAACAGTCACCCATTGCTTGTAAGATATTTCATTTGGAGCTGATTTCACACTGTCAAGTAACTCAAGAAAATCCAGGACACCCTCTTCTCTTGGGCAATCATTGCAAAGTTGCATCATGCAAGTCTCTCTTTCTGTACTGCAGACACTGTAATCCATAAGATCCTTGTATGAAAGACCTCTTTCTCCCAATGCAGCCAGCTGCAATTTTGGATTTTGATGGTATGTGCAGACACAGACAGAATGAGTCCCACCACTACCGGCAAGCACACAATATGATGGCCGTAATTTTGCAAATGTGGAAAATCCTATTTTGGGATTCTTTTCATCATTTTTATATAGTTCAAACATCTCTCTTAAATTCCCGAGGACCAATCGTTTTTGCACCTTCATTGCACCTTCAGCACTGATAACTTTCACGCAATCCTTTTGGCCAGGACACATACGACTAACCTCTTCTGACTCATAGAATCTTCTAACTATATCTTTGTGTTCTTCAGATATCACTTATAAGTTAGTTACATGAAAAGTACCAACATAAACAAACTTTTTATGATTGTTTCTATTAGTCAAGAACTCTGACTTTGTTTTTTATATCTATAAAAAAATGTAATTTTAATTTCTATAGGTCAAATTATGAGCTTGTGTGAAAAAATAGGTAGAATTGACGCACAACTTATGAATATGGTGTTCACTTATATGTTAGTTACATGAAAAATACTAACATAAACAAACTTTTTTTTGCTGATTCTAATAGCCAATGCCTATGCCTTCATTTTTTACATTTAAAAAAAAATTCTCATTTGATACCCCAGAGGTCAAATCGTGACCTCAAATTTTGGTTACAGTGTAACTTTTTTATTTTTCAACCTAGAGTTCTAAAACTTGCATATTTGGATTCCTTGTCGTTTTCTGATTCTAAATATATATACTTTTATATAATTATGACAATTATTACCCAAGTTATGGCTCGCCAAATGTTAGTAACCTCGCGAGTGACCTCAAATTGCCCGAGGTCATATCTCTTGAACCGTTGGTCGGATTGACCTTATAATTTCAGAAATGGATTCAGGGCTCACAAACTCCCTATAAACCAAATTTCAGCAAAATATGAGAGATGAGGGTGTTAATTTCAATTTTTTTTGGTTGATCTGACAGAGAATGACCCACTATGTCAGAGCATGGAAATTACATATCAAAAAAAAAAATAAAAAATTCTATAACAGAGATAGAATTCACCTTAATAGTAAAAGGACTGATTTACTATCAAAGATTGTATCATATAATTGACTAAAAACCAAAGGAATAGGCCAAATTAGTACAAATACCAATACTCTTGATAACAAACTAATAAAAAATATAATTAAAACTCAAAAGAAAAAAAGGTCAACAAAGAAAGTAAGAGATGCAAATAATATACCATCACAGAACAAGAACCAGACTAAATTACAAGCAAAATATTCCAAGGGTTCTTTGTCATTTTTCTATGTAAATGCAAGAAGTATCTTGAGATAAAATAAATGAATTCAAGGCATACATAGGTATTGAAAATCCTGATGTTATGATTGTCACTGAAACTTGGACAAAATTCAGTACGATACCAAATAGTCCATTTAGTGAGATAATACCATTACTTATGAAACTGATGGCTATGAACTTTTTTATTATGAACGTAAATATTCAGAGGGTGGTGGAGTATTTATTTATGCCAAGACAAATCTGAGTCCAGTTGAAGTTACCTCCATTAAAGAGGAAATAGTTGAATCTGTATGGATAGATATTGGGCATAAAAATGCCAGGAAAATCAGGATAGGGGGTATTTATAGATCACCTGAGGGATGTTCAGTTGGAGGAATCCCCAAAAGTAGAAAAGAAAATAAGTATGTAGAAAATAAACTTATTGATAAAATAAATAAAGCAATGACAAGCATTATTATTATTGTTGGAGATTTCAATTATAGGCATATAGACTGGGAAATATCACAAACACCAGAAAGTAATGAGAGATTCTTAGACTGTATAATTGAGAATGGCTCCTTTACTAACTGGATTAACCCTTTAATGCTGAACGTTTTTGTAGGGTTAAGTCTAAATGCGTGTATTTGAAACACTAAGTATTCGACTCAGTCAGCGTTAGAGGGTTAAACCAACCAGGGCCGGTGCCATTCTAGATTTAATTCTAACAAATAATCCAGATACCTTCCAGGATATCTCGGTTTCAGAAACACTAGGTTCAGGTGATCATTGTATCCTTTGGTTTAATATTGTTTATAATTCAAGACCTAGTGAAAATAAAGTAGAAGTTCCAGATTTTAAAAGAGGAAATATAAATGGACTAGTAAATGATCTGTGTCTAATAAATTGGACAGATCTTCTACAGCCTGAACAGACAGTAACTAGTATGTGGGAAAAATTTAAAAGTATAATAATGAACATACAAAGGAAGCATATCCCAGTGTAAAATCAGAACTGGAAAAAATAAAAAACAACCTTGGATAAACTGCAATGTAAAAAGAGCAATCAGAGAAAAAACAAAAACATTTCATAAATTCAAAAGAACTAAAAATGGCACAGACTCCAAAATATATAAAAGTAAAAGCATTTGCAAGAAAGCAATCAGAGATAGCAAACGAGACCTGGAAAAAAGCCTAGCCAAGAATTCAAAAATAATCCTAAGAAGTTTTTCAGTCACTTCAATTTGAAAAGTAGAGTGAAAAAGAGAATTGGCCCCCTCCATATAGATGATAAAACTATAGATGATGATCTTGAAATAACTGAAGAACTAAACAAATACTTCTCATCAGTATTCACAAATGAAAATTTAAATAATATTCCTGATCTTATACTACCAGGACAAGATAGAGAAATAAATGAATTAAGGGTAACAAAACTAGATATCCTAAAAGCAATAGATAAATTAAAAATGGAAAAATTTCCAGGGCCAGATGAAATTCATCCAATAGTCATAAAAGCTGCCAAAAAGAATATAGCACCAGCACTAGAAATTATTTTTAATAAATCATTGATATGTACTGAAATTCCAGAGGAATGGAAGAAAGCAAATGTGGCTCCAATCTTTAAAAAAGGAAATAGAAACTTGGCAAAAAACTATAGACCAATCAGCCTCACCTCCATTATTTGCAAATTACTCGAAAGTATCATTAGAGGTAAAGTTACTGAGTTCCTTGAAGAGTGCAACCTTATAAATGATAGCCAGCATGGCTTTTGAAATGGAAGGCCCTGTCTAACCAACTTGATTGAATTTTATGATGGAGTCCTCTTGCATTTGGACAATAAAGAGCCAGTAGATATAGTGTACTTAGATTTTGCAAAGGCATTTGATACTGTTCCTCATGCAAGATTGTTGGTAAAAGTTAGAGCCTATGGTATAAGAGGTTATATAGCTTACTGGATAGAAGAATGGCTGAGAAACAGAAAACAGAGAGTTCATCTAAATGGAAATAAGTCTACTTGGAGACCCGTATTGAGTGGAGTCCCACAGGGTTCTGCTGGGACCTCTGCTTTTTGTTGTCTATATAAATGATCTAGAGAAGGGCCTATCATGTAAAATCTCAAAATTTGCTGATGATACAAAATTAGGCCATAATGTTAAGTCAGTAGCAGGAGCAATGACAATACAAAAAGACTTAGAGTAACAGCCTGGGCAGATAAGTGGGAGATGAAATTTAATGTTGATAAGTGCAAGGTTATGCATATTGGGCCAAAAAATCTAGAATTTGAATACAATATGAATGGAATATGGATTAAAAATGATAGAGAGAAAGACTTGGGTATCACTGTGACTAATGAACTTAAACCCTCAAATCACTGTACGGTAATCAGAAATAAAGCAAATGCTAGACTCAATCTCATGCAGACACACATTGAATACAAATCACCCAATATTATAAAGCAACTATACATTTCATATGCGAGACCCCTCCTCAAATACTGTATTCAATTTAATAGTCCCTATTTGATACAAGATATTGAAAAACTGGAAAAAGTACAGAAACAAGCAACAAGAATGATCCCCTCTCTAAGACAATTGACATATAAGGAAAGACTGGCGTATCTAAACATGTTCTCATTAAAAAGGAGGAGGTTAAGGGGTGATATGATAGAGGTGTATAAAATGATAAAAGGGTTGGATAAGATAGATTTTGAGTCTCTTTTCATTAAAGATCACAATAACCAGACTAGAGGTCATAGTATGAAATTATTTAAGCCAAGATGTAGAACAAATTTAAGAAAATAGTTTTACAAACAGAGTAATTAAGTTTTGGAACAGTCTGACAAAAGAAGTGGTGACTAGATATTAGGGGCATTCCAGGACAGATCACCTGAACTAGGAACCTTGATATCTCAGATTTTGATGAAATTTGGTGGAGTGGTAGCCTCCACCAAGTTACGTAAAACTGCAATTTTTTTTTGTTCTGTGACCACTAGGTGGCAATGTACGGGGGGTCAAAATTTTTACGAATGGAGCAAGCGCGCACCCTTTAAGAAGTCATATCTCAGCTTGTAGTTGACCAATGAAGTTGATTTTTGTGTCATTTATTTCATCTGACCCAGAGCTTTTAAATGAGCCCAAACTTGATATGGTGCAAAATGAAAAAAAAATTTCATAACATTTTTTAGTTTATTTTCACCCCGCGTGAGGGTGAAATTAAATTTTTTTTTTATCTTAAATTAAACTTCTATCTATATACAAAACATATATGCAATAAAATTCCTGTGTATGAAACACTAAATAGGTGAAATGTTTGCTGAAAATACACCATTTGTGTGTTTTTTGGCATTTTTTGATGATAAAATTGAAAAAAAAAACCTGGCTTGACTCCCAGTATCTTCTTGATGATAAAATAGTCCACTTAGTTTTTGAGTCGTTTTTTTTTGTTTAAAATGAAGATAGTCTGTTTTTTTTTTTTTTTATTGTTTTAAACTTATTCCATATTTTTCTTCCTTTAATCTAATAAGTATATTAGTATTACCTATAATTTACTATACTACCATGCTTATACGGTTATACCTAGTATATATAGTCATCTTTTAGAAAAACTGAATCACACAAAAAGTATATAATAGAAAGGAAAAACAAACCCTCATTTTTTATATGTATATATACTGTACAGTATTTTTTAACTAGAACATAAAACATTCTTCCTCGTTTCAAACAATATACATAATTGTGATTGGCAAGAGTACCAGTATATATATTCCAGATAGAAAAAAAATATTCACCTTTTTTGAATCTTTTTGTTAACCTAATGTTGTTTAACCTTCATTTCCATGGAAGAATCATCACTAGATTGGGTAGAGCATATACCATATGCTAGTTTCAATATCACAGGTACTGGTATAATATACGGTACATAATAAAAAATACATAATACTGGTATAAAACAATATATAATTGTGATTGGCAAGAATACCAGTATGCATAATATATATAATATATATATATATATATATATATATATATATATTTTCCAAATAGAAAAAAAAAAAAAAAAAAAAATATTCATCTCTTTCTTTAACCTTTGTGTTAACCTAATGCTGTTTAACTTTCATTATCTGATTCTATTTCCATTGAAGAATCATTATCACTAGATTGATTAAAGCAAATAGTTTCAATATCACAGGTACTGGTATTTATTGCAGATTTGGATGTTGACAAAGCCAATGTAGCACCATGTTTTACTTCACTTTCTTGGAATTTTGCATTTTGGGATATAAATACTAGCTTTGCTGCTCTGTCTGTGCTTAATCAGTTTCTTTTGGCTGTATGGATATTACTGCATGTGCTAAATGATCTTGGAGGTAATGAAAGGGCGAAATAGAGGTGTATGAGTTTGTGTAGGTATATATGTGAGTATGCATGCGTATGTATCTGGAATTCTGGATGTATGCGTGTGTATGGGGTATACAATAGATATAAATATGTATATATAAGTATTTATGTATATATTGGTATATACACTATATGATCAAAAGTATTCGGACACCCCGGAAAATCCATATTTCTGCAAATATCACCTTCGCCGAAAAGTATGCTGGGAAAAAGCTTGGCGAAACTATAATGCTGAGGTGTTCTGTTAAGTTATCAGTAACTGTTGTGAAGCCATGCCGCGCGGATGTGAACTCTCCGAGTTCCAACGTGGACTCATCATCGGATGTTATTTAAGTAACGTTTCTATACGAAACATTGCAACCAAACAAGATATACCAAAGTTGACTGTAGCGGATGTTATCATGAGATGGAAGCACGACGGTGCAACTAACGCGAAAAAACGTTCCGGACGACCACGCAAACTGACGGAACATGATAGAAGTAGTCTGGTACGACATGTCAAGAAGTCCCGCACGTCCTCTGCCACTTCCATCGCTGAGGAGGTAGGAAGAGCATCCGGTACCTCCATTAGTACTGTAACTATCCGCAGAGAGATGCACAGACTCAGTTATTATGGTAGAGCAGCTGTACACAAGCCACTGATTACAAAAGTTAATGCCACGCGTCGTTTGGCCTGGTGTGTCTCCCGTCGTTCCTGGACCGTGGAGGACTGGAAAACTGTTCTTTGGAGCAACGAGTCGCGGTATTCACTCTTCCAGTCTGATGGGCGTGTTTGGGTGTGGCGACAGCCCGGAGAACGGCTTCTTCCTGACTGTGTACGTCCAACGGTGAAGTTCGGTGGAGGGTCCATCATGGTACGGGGTTGTTTTTCCTGGCTAGGGCTCAGCCCGTTGGTTGTTATACCCACTACCATGAACGCTGACATTTATCTCGATGTTCTGAACAATTCGGCCCTCCCTACACTGTGGCAATACTACGGAGATGGCCATTGTGTTTTTCAATAGGATCGAGCTCCCTGCCATACTGCAAGGCATGTGCAGGACTGGTTTCATGAAAATAAGGTAGATTTGTTAGACTGGCCTGCTCAGAGCCCCGATCTCAACCCAATCGAGCACATGTGGGACGAACTGGAGCGACGGATACGAAACCGCACACCACGCCTGGCTTCACTTGCATCAGCTCTGCAAGAGGAATGGCAAGCCATTCCTGCACAGACTTACCGAAAACTGGTGGAAAGTATGCCTCGACGTGTTGATGCTGTAATAAAAGCAAAGGGTGGACCTACTGGTTACTAAATGCCATAATAAAACCATTTTTCCCAAAACCATGCGGTGTCCGAATACTTTTGATCATATAGTGATGTATATGGGTGTATGTGTATGTATATATGGATGGTCTCAGGGGGAAAATATGTCATCATGGGTCTAAAGGATAGTTAAGTGGGAGATTCAAAATCTGAGGCATGGATGGGAGAGTCCTGAAAAGGTTGGACAATGGGCAGTCAGCTCCCAGCCAGTGTTCTCGCAAGTTTAACAGATCTCAAGATACAAGACTTTCAGTGCAAGAAAGAGGCCAGTTTTTTCTGTAAATAGGCTGAAAAGGACATTCTATACTGGTACCATATGGCCTATTTTATTATTTATTTATTTATTTTTATAATATATATCATTGCAAAAGTATACCTTATAATTAAATTGGCAATATCTATATTAATTATTAAAAAAAAAAAAAAAAAAATAAAAAAATAAAAAAATAAAAAAAAAATATAGACAAAAAAAAAAAGGTTTTTTAACATCACTACCCCTGAGACCTAAATTATACAAATTGGACACACTACATTTAAAGGGAGAACACCATGTGAGCTCTACTAACGTCACTGCACATCCATTACGGTCTGAAGCCATTTTCAAACTGAAGTGAATGAACGATACGATAGTAGGGTTGCCAACTCAAAATTTCCTAGATTCATCCCCAAAAATATGTTTTTCATAATTTTCTAACTTCGTTTTTTTGACTATGCGACACATGCAATCAACGTATTTTAATGAGAGAAACAACTTTGTCTAGTATTTTTTAAAATTTTACTTAATTAAGTGGCGCCCGTATTTTGAACCATTACCCTAGTTTATTTCATATATAGGTTATTATTCATTTTTTGACCCAGTCACACCCAGCTATAACAGCAATATATATTGAATAACCAATCAAAACTGAATAAGAAAATATATATATTATCTTGTGCAAATTTGTATAAAATGTATTTTTTTATCAAAATATATTTCTTATTTTTGGTTTTTTTTCAATATATATATATATATATATATATAATCATGCGGGTTGCTTCTACAGAGCTTCAATTTAATATTTAGGAGAAATCCAATGACAAGGAAAAATGTAAATGCCATGAAAAGTCTTCTTTAATGCGCAACGTTTCGAGCAATACGCTCATCTTCAGGCTGTTTAATAACAATGTGAAATTAAAATCAATATTGAATGAAAAACAAAACAGAAAATTTCTATAACCTATTCGTAAAGACAAATTTAAAAGACTGAGAAAAGAGGGTTAAATTCTAAGTTATACAGATTTACATATAAAAATTAAGAAGTTATTTTTAAATACATGTAGTAAATGTGAAATTAATACACTGGAAAAATTACCAATAGTACACTGGAACAATGGAACTATCTACCTTTCACTGCAGTATCCGAGGCTGACTAATTTGAGCAGAGACAAAGAACGGGAAACACGAAGGATGGCGAGGGCGATTGGGGAAGGAGGGATTATAAGGAATTGGGGAAGGAGGAGGGATCATAGCAAATTGAGAGGGACGGCCGATGAGTCAACATTCAGACTAGGGGACAATGCTTTAATGAAAAGGGATTCTAAAATTCTTAGTGAGTTGGGACAAGTATTACAACCAAGAATTTTAAAATTGTCTAAAGTGACATCAATTTTACATTTAATGCTGTGTTCACGAATACTCGAGGCTTCTTTAGTTTTTAAAATTTTACCTGTTCGGCCACTTATTCCCATATGCGAATAAAATCTAGCCCTGAGAGAGCGAACAGTGCTGCCGATGTAATTCCCAAGGAGACACCTGGGGCAGGTAAATAAATATACAACACCGCTACGCAACGAGTCAGGGGTTCGATCCTTCGCTGAGAAAAAGCTACCTAAAGACGTTTTATTAATAAATATGATGCGGAAATCAGTATGATTTCCGCAATTTGTCCTGTTTTACAAATAAATCATTTTTAGCAATTGTTCATCTGCTGAACTCTATTCAGTTTATTTTCTTTGTGACTAGAAGTATGACGTGTCAGTTATGCATATTTGATTTTGAAGACGTGATCCGCCATATTGCCCTGGATAAAGGCAAGAGTTTAGACCTTTTTTTCAATCACAGAATAATTAAGACATCTGTGACCTGCCCTAAATGCAATAGTGCTCGTATTTTAAGAAAAGACCAGAAGGTCTTTAAGTGCCGTAAAAAAAATCCTAAAAATAAATGTGTCGTTTCAGTTTAAGGGCAGGCAAAATTTAGCAGACTACCCATGCAAGGTTGGCACATGTTATTACATTATCATTTGTATAATTTAGGTCTCGGGGGTACGGGGGCTCTGCCCCCGTACCCATCACAAATTGATTGGTCCTAATGTTTTGCAGACAGTTCAGTATGTGACACCAGTTAGGTCAACTGTACACCTAGTGATGTGAGTCGTTTTTTATTGTGTCGTTTTTTTTTTGTCATTTTTTTTGTTTAAAACGAAGATAGTCTGTTTTTTTTATTTTTTATTGTTTTAAACTTATTCCATATTTTTCTTCCTTTAATCTAATAAGTATATTAGTATTACCTATAATTTACTATACTACCATGCTTATACAGTTATACCTAGTATATATAGTCATCTTTTAGAAAAACTGAATCACGTAAAAAGTATATAATAGAAAGGAAAAACAAACCCTCATTTTTTATATGTATATATATTTTTTAACTAGAACATAAAACATTCTTCCTTGTTTCAAACAATATACATAATTGTGATTGGCAAGAGTACCAGTATATATATTCCAGATAGAAAAAAAATATTCACCTTTTTTGAACCTTTTTGTTAACCTAATGTTGTTTAACCTTCATTTCCATGGAAGAATCATTACTAGATTGGGTAGAGCATATATGCTAGTTTCAATATCACAGGTACTGGTATAATATACATAATAAAAAATACATAATACTGGTATAAAACAATATATATAATTGTGATTGGCAAGAATACCAGTGTGTGTGTGTGTGTATATATATATATATATTCCAAATAGAAAAATAAAAAAAATAAAAATATTCATCTCTTTTTTTTAACCTTTGTGTTAACCTAATGCTGTTTAACTTTCATTATCTGATTCTATTTCCATTGAAGAATCATTATCACTAGATTGATTAGAGCATATAGTTTCAATATTACAGGTACTGGTACTTATTGCAGATTTGGATGTTGACGAAGCCAATGTAGCACCATGTTTTACTTCACTTTCTTGGAATTTTGCATTTTGGGATATAAATACTAGCTTTGCTGCTCTGTCTGTGCTTAATCGGTTTCTTTTGGCTGTATGGATATTACTGTATGTGCTAAATGATTTCGGAGGTAATGAAAGGGCGAAATAGAGGTGTATGAGTTTGTGTAGGTATATATGTGAGTATGCGTGCGTATGTATCTGGAATTCTGGATGTATGCGTGTGTATGGGGTATATAATAGATATAAATGTGTATATAAGTATTTATGTATATATTGGTATATGGGTGTATGTGTATGTATAATTGTATATATATGGATGGTCTCGGGGGGAAAATATGTCATCGCGGGTCTAAAGGATAGTTAAGTGGGAGATTCAAAATCCGAGGCATGGATGGGAGAGTCCTGGAAAGGTTGGACAATGGGCAGTCAGCTCCCAGCCAGTGTTCTCGCAAGTTTAACGGATCTAAGATACAAGACTTTCAGTGCAAGAAAGAGGCCAGTTTTTTTCTGTAAATAGGCTGAAAAGGACATTCTATACTGGTACCATATGGCCTATTTTATTATTTATTTATTTATTTTTATAATATATATCATTGCAAAAGTATACCTTATAATTAAATTGGCAATATCTATATTAATTATTAAAAAAAAACAAAAAAAATAAAAAAACAATAAAAAACAAATAAAACTACAAAAAAAACAAAAAAAAACATAGACATAAAAAAAACCGTTTTTTAACATCACTATGTACACCCTTGATGATTGGTTAGGTTAAGTCATGATATTTTTGTTTAAATTCGTTAGTTTAAACAAAAATGAGTGCAAACTTTTCATATTAATTTTGGGGTTTTGTGCGAAACTACCATCCATTTCCTGTGCAAATGCGTAGTTTTCAAGATGCCAATATCTCGAAAACTACGCATTTGCACAGGAAACGGATGGCAGATTCATGCAGAACACCTCAAAATTTACCAGAAAAGTTTGCTCTCATTATAAAAAGAGTGGGTCAAAAAATGAATAATTACCCATATATATTATGTGCATTTAGGTGATAGATCCCACAGCTCAACACAAGTGTTGCGAGATATAGGGAGGCAGCATCTTGGGTTAGGGGATACTCTCTGTTCTTACATACCCCATTTAAAGAGATTCCTCTGCTGAGCGGTGCTCCCCATAGTACTGTGAGGTATTGAAAAACTCTTGATCTTCACTTGCCCCACAAACACCTTTAAATGGGAGACCCAAAATGGGTGCACACACATTTCTACATTACTGTACAGTATTTACAGCCACATCGATTGTGAAGTCAATTTCATAAAATTGAGGTGAGGGGGATGTTGTATACAATTACCCAAAATGCACTAAATTAGGCTACACTAGAAAGTATAGATGACTAATATCTTGGGTTATGTATTATTTCACTGCATAGTAACCAAACCCCTTCCTCACTGAATTTATCACCTAAAACAGCCATCATAGGCGAGAAACCCAACAGCTACAGTTTTAGGTACCAAAGCAAAGACATCCCTAGGACCTAAACCCCATTACCAGTAGCCAAATTAGGATTAAATTATTTATGAACTCAAAAAGCCTAACCAGGTGATTTATGTTAACCCTACCAACACACACTGACCAGTAATAATAAGCGAGTTTAAATGCACTTACTGATGCTCGCCTCAACACTCATATAATTTTAATTTTTAATAACGCTAACTTCTCAACTAAGTTCGGTTAGCCCAAAAATTATAGGATAGGCTACCCGACTTGTTTACGAGCAAGTCTACAGTAACGTTACTACATATGCCTGCTTAACCCTTCAGCCCTATCATAAAGCGACGACAAGTGTAAGTTTTTTATATCGACAGGCCAGATTACTTTTATTTTGTACATTATGGCCCCAGAGCAATTACGTCATCAATCTTAAGCTCGTATCATACGAGTGTTTCTTCAAGGTCTACTATTATCTAGTCAGGCCATATTTGTAGAAAATTTCATTCTCTTTTTGCGAAATCGAAATTGAGGAAACACCAGTGAGAGCATAAATTTACAAAAATACTGCAGCCATCAAAATTTTTAGCTTTACATCCAGAGCCAGTAAGTCCAATTATATGAAGCTGCACCGAAATTCTAAATGGCTCACGAGTTTAAAATAGTAAAATGTTAAAATCTCACTGTCTTAAAACTTTGTTCAAAATTGCTTGTATGAATTATTTACATGTTATAATGCGAACGTGGACCGTTTATGTATAGATGATCTTTAGTTTGTTGCCGCTGAATCATACCCCCAAAACAGGGCCGGACTTTCACCTGCTGAGGCCCTAAGCTATATGAAATTTGAGGCCCTTCTCTAAAAAAATTCGGGTAAAAAAATTTAAAATAATGTCATTATTACTATAATTATTATTTTTTACATTAATGTTAATGATAAAGAAAAAATAATATATATATATATATAATTTTTGATGAATTAGTGTTAAAGAATAAAAACTAATGATAAAATAAAAATATATTTAAAAAAATGAGGCCCCCGAGGATGTGTGGCCCTAAGCTATAGCTTATTTAGCTTATAGGTAAGTCCAGCACTGCCCCAAAACCTATTTATCTCGTATATCTAGTCAGGGCACGCTTGTACAAAATTTCACTTTTTTTTAAAATTGAGAAAAAGCGTGAGACCATTAATTCTGAAAAATGTCACAGCCATAAAAATTTCATCTTTACATCCAAAGCCAATGAGATCATATTTGTGAAACTATACTCAAAATCTTGACAGCTCGTGAATTTAAAATAAATATTACTCTTACTGGCTTAAAAAAATCTGGGATAATCTTAACGAGATGTCCCTACCCAAATTTCGAAAAAATAATTATATGGCTGCAATCTACATAACAATATAACACTTTCTTCAAGAGTACCGTTTTTTGTGCGAATACGTTATAAGTGTTAGAAAATTGTTGTCCCAAGGTGTTATGATGACTAAGCTGATTGATGCAGCATTGCTTGTATATATCAATATTGTCGTCATATTTTTTGATATCTCGATTAAGTTGTGGTCTAAGCAGGGCCGGCGAGAGCTGCCCCGGCCCCGGGGAAGGATTGATATATGGGCCCCCTGTTTACTCAGCATTTTATTATGAATGTTTTTTGCGTACATAACAAGCAAACTGTTTATATGTCCAAGTCACTATCCAAAACATACAGTATGAATAAACAACTCAGAAGAAAATGACCATTTTATTTTTCGAATCAATTATATTAATTCTGGTTAATATTGGATTTTACTCCCAGTCATAAGCAGTTGAACAAGTACTATATATTGAATTGCCATTAAAAACTGACTAAAAAAAATATATATCTTATCTTGTGCAAATTTGTTCAAATGTACTTTTTTTAATAAAATATATTTCCTGTTTTGGCTATAATGTACTTTTTTCATAAAATATTTTTCCTGATTTGGCTATTTTTTTCGCTACTCTGGCGACTTAATTAGTTTATTGTTTTCTGTTCTGGCTATTTTTTTTTCTAACTGGATTCAGTTTGGTGGTGTTTGCGATAGAATTATGACGTGCCATTCGTGTGATTTCGACTGTGAGGACTTGATTCGTCAGGTGCCCTGATGAAGACAAAGGATTGGATGTTTTCATCAATTACGGCGTTATTTTCTCATCCTTAACTTGCCCGAAATGTGACAGTGAGTGCCTAATACGAAAAGATCAGAAGATATTTAGGTGAAATAACCAATATTAACCTGTTAGGTTAATTGAATGCCCGGTTAGGTCAATTGTACGCCCTTGATGATTGGTTAGGTTAAGTCGTGATATTTTAGTTAGTTTAAACGAAAATGACGAGAACAAACTTTTCTGGTTAATTTTGAGGTGTTTTGCATGTTTCCTGTGGTAATGCGTCGTTTACAAGATCTCGTAACATGAACATATCCTATATGTTTATGTTACGATATCTCAAAAACTACGCATTTGCACAGGAAACCAATGGCAGATTCGTGCAAAGCACCAATTACTCACGAGCTGCGGATGAACTCGATATTGAGAGGCAACGTAAAAAGCTGTATGCACAGGGTAACATGCTAGTAAGGAAATTTGGTATGTGTTCAGAATCATTTAAAACTTATCTTTTTAGAACTTACTGTACTGCATTGTATACATCCCATCTGTGGTGGAACTATACAAGGACTGCTATGAATAAACTTTATTTTGCTTATAATAATATTTTTCGTATGCTATGTAGGGAACCAAAATGGTGCAGTGCCAGTTTTATGTTTACTGCGCGTAACCTACCTACGAGCCAAATGTTAATCCGGAAGAATATATATAATTTTATTACCAGGGTCCAAAACAGCTCTAATCTGTTATTGTACAATGTCCTGTCTTCAAATACTGTGTACCTCTCACCTATATGGCAGTCTTGGTTCAGACAACTGCTGGTTTACAATACCTTATTTTTATAATGTAGCAAAGATTATATATGCATATTAAGTTGTTATAATAAGTGTTATAAGATGTCTCATATAATAACAATATACATAAAATTGTCAGATAATTAATCAAACAGTATTCTAGGTTAAGTGGCTATGTTGGCCTTATTTTTGTATTAAGTTCAATGTATACGTAAGATTGTACTTGTATGTTAGGTTAAGTGGCTATGGATTGTGAATGGTCGGCAAAAAAGATGTTTTGTTTGTTTGTTTGTTTTGCCTTCTCTCTAGCAAAGTAGTAAATGATTCTAATGAAATTTAAAGTATGGGCTAACTGGCTTTCAATTACAATGGTTCCCAGATCTGTCAGTCGGTCTTGGGCATTGGTGGCGCGCAGATAATATTTTATCTGTTTCAGTTTGACTATGATAATCTCTATAAAATGTATGTTCATTAACTATATTTCCTCTCTGTTATTCAATCAATTGCTTTATTAATATTTTTTAAATTTTATCCCCCCGATCGAAAAACTATACACGCCTACAATATACAGTAGTATCGTATGTGATACCTTTATTTTTTAATTAAATACAAATTATTAATTCATTGAATTAAATATCTACAAAATTGCCTCGGAATTGGCGACATAGCCTATTGGGAATGAAAATAATTACCACACATCAGTGGTACTCATTGCGCGGCTCGCGAGCCAAATGTGCTATATATATACTGTATATATATTTGGCTCGCGAGCCGCCCAATGAGTACCACTGCCATACATAAAACCCGATTGGGTCGACATAACAACAAGAAAAATTTATTATTTCGCATTCAAAATTTTCCATTGCTGACTCATGAAAATTACTTCGAGAGAAGGGTCAACGAACTTTGTAAAATCCGAATTCCTAAGAAGATTTATGTTTTGCGGCATTGAGAGCTGCTTATGTTAAGCAATGCTTTTAAGCAAGAAATGTATATTTAATCTTCCTATAAGTTCTGAGTGAATAACAAGTAATATAAACCTAATAACTCAAAAGGATAGGCCTATACCTTCAGGAATTTAAATATAGTGATTGCCTATATTAATTAAATCAAATCAACTCGTGTAACTCCATCGTATAGCGCCCTACATCGAAAAAGATCATCGTGCCCTACAACCAGAAGCGAGACCCAACCAAATAATAATGTAATTTCTTTCTTTACTATTAGGCAGCGATAAAATACCGAAGGCAGACAAATTTAGCATTAGCCAATTCAAACACTACTTACCGAGGTCCTTTGAAGACCTCCACAAACATAACTCTTTAACGAGAAAACGTAGGGTTTTGTCGTTAACTCTCCACTGAAATCTGCTGGAAATTTCCAACGGATGGGAGGTAACAGGCAATCAACCCATAGCCCTATATAGTTTTTCCAAACCCACTCTTTGGGGGCCCCCCTAGAGGTCCGGGCCCCAGGGGTTTAACCCGGCTTCCCCGCCCTCTCGGCGGCCCTGGATCTGAGATAATGGTTGGGGTGATTTTTATATCAGCAATCAAGTTCGTGTTATTCGTGAATACCAGATCTAGGCAGTTATTTTTTCTGGTATTTCTTGTTATCTCCTGTGTCAACATAAACTCATTTGTGAGAGCCATCAACATTTTTGCTTGCTCCTGGTCTTCTCTTGTGCCCCCCTTGTCCTGGTGTATACATATCCTTATCCACTTTTTTGTATTTTATATATATATACACCTTAACTTAAAAGGCAATACACATATTGAGGAAAGAAGCAAATTTGGGGCCTTTAACTTAAACTCCAAGACTATAAATTGGGAAGCAATCAGATCGCACATGGCCCAAATAGAGTGGAGAATAAAACAACTGAAGAAATGCTAACAACCTTGGGAGAAAAAACGCTGAGAATTTTAGCAAACTATGCTTCGAAATCACAGGCAAAAGGAAAGAGGAGCTGGCTAGAGAGGCAAAAGAGAAGAATATTCCGAAAAAGAAAGAGATTGGAGGTGAAGTTAGCCAACTGCGGAGATAATGCCAGGAAAGTAATACACGAAAAACTGGAGGGTATCGATAGGAAAATACAAGCCCTGATTAAAGACCATACAGAGAGGGAGGAGGAAAAGGCGGTAAAAGCAATAAAGGAAAATCCAAAATACTTCTATAGCTATGCGAAAAGGAAAACAAAAACGTGCGCCGCTATTGGGCCCTTAAGGAGGAGAAATAATGAACTAATAGACGATCCAAAAGAAATGTCTGAAACATTGAGAACCCAGTATGAATCAGTTTTTAGTACACCAAAACGTGACAAAGCGATACTTGACATAGATGCATTCTTTGAAGAGAAATTGCAAAGAGAGTGTAGAGCAGACTTTGATTTTACCCCAGAAGATGTAGCGAGAGCTATAAGACAAATGAAACCACATTCAGCTGCAAGTCCAGACAACTGGAATGCATTATTGATTAAAAACTGTAAAAATGAAATAGCTACACCTTTATACTGGATATGGAGAAGCTCCCTAGACACTGGGGAAATACCGAGCATCTTGAAAAGAGCAAACATTGTCCCTATATATAAAGGAGGGGATAGATCTCAAGCAAAGAACTATAGACCAGTGTCATTGACGTCCCACCTCACCAAAGTATTTGAAAGAATAGTTAGAGAGAAAATTTATGATTTATTGGAGACACTGGAAAGATTCAACGAAAATCAGCACGGATTCCGATCAGGTAGATCATGCCTATCACAACTAATAGAACAATACAACAATATTGTAGATGCACTGGAAGGCAATGACAACTACGATGTCATATACTGTACACAGATTTTGCCAAAGCTTTCGACAAATGTGATCACGGTATAATAGCACATAAAATGAAATATATGGGAATAACAGGCAAAGTAAGAAAATGGATCTACAACTTCCTCAGTGAACGTCTACAGGTCGTCAAAATTCAAGGAACATCATCATCAGAATAGGAAGTACGCAGCTCAGTACCACAAGGTACAGTACTGGTCCCACTCCTGTTCATTATCATGCGAACAGACATAGACAGCGGAGTAAACAGCAACAATATAGTAACATCCTTTGCAGACGATCAGCAGAAAAATCAGGGATGTAAATGAAGTGGAGGCCTTGCAGAGGGACACGAACAAAATATACAAATGGTCAGAAGACAACAACATGACATTCAACACCGAGAAATTTCAGCTCTTGAGATATGGTAGAAAAGAAGAACTTAGACTGCATATATACACAGGAAATTCAGAGAAACACGAAAGCGATCGATCTGGGGGGGTGGGGTGATAATGACCGATGATGCTAAGTTCGAAACACAAAATCAGATAGCGATAAATAAAGCAAAAAGAGTCGCGGGACAGGTACTAAGAACGTTCAAAAGAAGGGACAGAACAGTAATGATTCCCCTGCTAAAAACACTGATTATACCAAAACTTGAATACTGCTCAGTTTTGACGTCCCCATATAAAAAGGAAGAAACTAATAAACTAGAAGAAACGCAGAGACATTTCACAGCCAAGATTGATGGCTGCAAAAACTCAACTACTGAGAAAGACTACGTAAACTAAATATGTACTCCCTGGAAAGAAGAAGAGAGAAGTACACCATAATCTACACATGGAAAATGATCGAAAAACTGGTACGAAACCTAAAACTAAACCCAATCACTCTTCAAATAACCCTGGAAAATAGGAAAGGCAGAATGTGTAGTTTTCCCAAATTAAAGGCCCGACAAGGGATCTCCTCAACACTGAAGAAAAATAGCTTGGTTGTCAGGGGGCCAAGCAGGGCCGGCCTTAGCAATTGCGGGGCCCAATTTGGACCATTTTGGTGGGGCATCCTGGACTTAAGATTATTTCAAATTAGGTATCAGGAATATATGCTATTACGTTGTATTAAAAATAAAACAATATCTATATTTATTACCTTATATTTTGACATAAAACGTGTTAAAACAAAACTGTACTTATAAAGAAATCTTTCTTGCTTTCTGTTCTGCAAACTCTTTCAAAATTTTGTTGAAGTTTAAGTTTTTTGCTTCATCACATTCATCACATGAGTTTGACATCTGTTAGCGCAATTTCCAAATCTGCAGCATGTTTTTGTAATTCCTCCTTTGGAATTTGTTGAAATTTACTCAAAGAGCCAAATAAATCAACATGTTTTTTCAACTGCTTAAACCGTGGCTCCAAAGACTGCATTTCTTATTTTTCAAAGTTGGAGGTGGGAACCCTAGTGCGGTGCTCATGTGAGCACGGGTCCCAATTTGGTCAAATAGGTTCAATTGACCTAAGGCCAGCCCTGGGGCCAAGACTTTTTAACCAGCTTCCAAAGGACCTCAGAAACATTACAGGGGTCAAAGTTGAGGTCTTCAAGAGAAGACTGGATGCCTGGCTCAAGACGGTACCAGATGAGCCGGGTGTACTTGGCTATGTACGGTGGAAAGAGCAAGAAAGCAACTCGCTCCTCCACCAAGCCAGACCTAGAGGCGGGGCCACCAGCTTGACCTTCGTGTGAAGAGAGACCAACGCACTGAACAGCGACGAGGAGGTTAACGAGGTATCATAATTGTAAAGTTAGTGAAAAATTCACTTAATTTAGAACTAGCATATTTGGGCTCTTGTGGCATCATTGTTTGGGCACTCTTGTGGCATTATTTTTTGGGGGGCACTGGCGCGTCCTTTCTACTCGCTTCTTGAATGAGGCACTTACAGTGCGTGGTCTTGTAGAGCACTCTCTTGCAATTCAGTTTGGTTGTTTAGATACAAGATTATTGCATCGTGCAATGGTGCAGGTTGTGTTGTTGTTGCAAGGTTTAGAAAGAAGACCATAAATAGTGCCCCTTTTGTTTATTATCTTAATTTTATGCAACTGAGGCCTAAGGTAGGCCCACATTGAGTCAGCAACCCTGAGGTAGGACCTAATAGCACTTCCAAGTCCGTAAGTTTTTAGTCTAGCTTAACTTGGGCTGTAGGTTAAACTGGCCCTTCAGAGCTTGGCCGTTCACCGCTCAGTTGGGATTCTGAACCCAACAAAAAAAATAATAACATGGTCCTTCGAAACCGGATTCTAGCCCAAGACTGAGTCAGTAACTATTTTCCGGCAAAGTTGTGATTGTGCAAATTGTAGCCCAAGTTAAGCCTGGACGGGTTGAGCATAATTAAGTTAAGGTCCCAGGATAGAAAGTTTGGTCGCCCAATTGCGAAACTTGGCCACTAGTCTGTCGTTGTTTTGGGCCTACATTTTACCGGTTTGGTTAATTTTGGTTTATTGTTCGTAGGCGAAGGTTGCAGACTTCAGTGCGCCAGTTACTCGGGTGGAAAAATTGGTATTCCATACTGGTGGTTGGTTAGTACCCCACCTAGCAATTCAGTTTATTTGAAAAAAGCAAAATTTACGTTTAATCAGTTTGGTTAAGTATTTCTGCCAATTCAGCTCATTTGGCATTGAGCCCAATTGTTGTTTGCATTGAAGATGAGTGCATCTGAATTGAACAAGTTTAAAAAAAGGAGAAGCGCCTACAAAGGTCTAATTACAAAGGTCATTGCCACAATAGATTCTGCCATAGAGCAAGAGGATTTAAGATTAGTGACTGCGCAGCTTTCCATATTAGAAACTAAAAAGGTTGCTCTAAGTGAAGTAAATGTTAAAATTGAGGCTCTTATAGAAGAGGATGAAATAGAAAATAACATAATTTATTTTGAAGAGATTATTGATGATATAATTAAAGTAGGCCACCGAGCAAAAGAGTTTAGCAGCTCATTACAGTTAGAGACCAGGTCTAATAATGAAACACAACACTCAACAAATGATGTTTGTGAAGTTAAGGTTAACAGATCTGCAGTTCAATTACCGAGGCTTGTACTCAAAACATTTTCTGGGAGTATTCAGGAACGGCAAGGATGGGCAGACAGTTTTCAATCAGCAGTTCATTCTAGTCAAGTGTTAAGTGCGGTGGAGAAGTTTAATTATTTGCAGTCCCTCTTGGAAGGGGAGGCAGCAATGACAATAGCAGGATTAGCATTAACAGAGGCTAATTATAATGTGGCTTGGGATATATTAAAGAAACGGTTTGGTAAGCCAGAGATCTTAATTAAAAGCCACCTCCGTGAACTTTTAGCTATACCTCCTGTTAATAATCCTAATAGTGTCAAGGAGTTACGGCAGTTATATGATGAATTTGAAGTTACAACTAGGTCCCTGGACAACTTGGGTGTAGGAATGGAAAGGTATGGTATAATGTTGGTTACTATACTGGAGTCTAAATTGCCTAGCTCAATTTTGCTTGAATTAAGTAGGGGACACTCTACAGAACATGTGTACATCCCCCTTCAGAAGATGTTAAGTCTTTTAGGCACAGAATTAGCAAGACGAGAGGGAATTGAGTTTGCACAGTGGGATGTTAAACACGGGGACAAAGGCAGGCACAGCACCAAAGTTTCTACAAAAAGGAATAGCCCAGGTACAGTGTCAGCTCTACATGCCTCCTCTGAGAATAAATTAAAGGGAATCAAGGAATGCATATTTTGCGAAGACAACCACAAGTCATATAAATGTGAGGTGGCTGAGGCTTTACCTTTTGAGGAGAGAAAGGACAGGGTAACTAAGTCCACAGCATGTTTTGAATGTTTTTTGAAAGGTCACAGAGCAAAGTTTTGTAAGTTTAAAATTTTGTGCAAAAAATGTCATGGCAGGCATCAGCCATTATTGTGTGAAAACACTCCTAGTAGGCCTACCCCAGCAGTAGAGACATCAGTGGCACATGCCACTGCTATGAAAGGGAGTAAAAGTAAAGGGAGATTATTGCAAACTGCAGCCTTATTAATTGGGAATGATGGAGAAGCTACTGTAAGAGTGTTGTTTGATAGTGGTAGCCAGTGTAGCTTTATTAAGACCAGAATTTCCAAAAAATTGAAGTTTAAAGAACTTAAGAGGGAAAATTTAAGAATTTCTGGGTTTGGGGGTTCCGTTCAAAACCGAACCAAATTTAAGAAGGTAGAAGTTCTGGTTAAGGGGTTGTTACCGCAAAGTCCCACTATCAAGGTCCAAGCTGTAGAGATTGAGGAACTTTGTGCTCTAGTCACTACTTGTTTAGATATGGCATGTGTCCAAGAATTGCAAGTTAAAGGAATTAATTTAGGCAATAATAAGTTTGAAGGCACAGAAGATATTAGTCTTTTGATCGGAGCTGACTATTATTGGGACTTCATCACTGGTAATATTGTCCGCACATCTCAAGGCCCGGTAGCTGTTGAAAGTAAGCTAGGCTCAGAGCTGGGCAGTATTTAAATACATTTGTATTTAAATACGTATTTAAATACATTTGTGTATTTAGAACTGTATTTATAAATACATTGTTTTTCATGTATTTAAATATAGTATTTAAATACTTTAATGAGTATTTAAATACAATGTATTTAAATACTCAAAATATAAAAATGTAAATACTTTTACTGGTTTAATGCACGTTCTGTACTAGCACAGTACGACGCGTCAACAGTGTAGTACAGCATGGTTCATGTTTCAACAGTTTGGGAAAACATCCTCTCATAAAAAGACTGTTCCTCCGCTATAACACGACATTACCATCTTCGGCAACGGTAGAGCGAATATTCTCATTCGCGGGAATCACTTTGACTCCCAAAAGAAACTCTCTTTCAGACAAAACTTTTGAAAGATTGGTTTTGATCCGCAGCAACCGTGAAATAAAAGAGAATTCGTAAGGTGCCTTATGTTAATGTTTACGTCTTATGTTTACGTTTATGTCTCATCTACTCATTAATTGTTACTCATTTTGCAATGATATAATGAGTATAATATGTCACTGGTTGAACATCGTAAGTTCTAAGTTCTTTTGTTTTTGTTTTGTTCTAAAAAAGGGAAATATATAATCGGAAATTAGATTGTACTATTTCTTTATCCTTTATCAAGCATTTTATATTGTTGTTACTCATGAATTAGTGAATGCATATGTTAAAATTTGTATGTATTTAAAATGTATTTACAAATGTATTTAAATACAATTGATGTATTTTGTATTTAGTATCTAAATACATTCATAAAATGTATTTAGTATTTAGTATTTAAATACATTTCTCCCATGTATTTAGTATTTAGTATTTAAATACATTCAATGTATTTATTGCCCAGCTCTGGCTAGGCTGGATGCTACATGGTAGCTATTGCAATGAAATGGAAGTTAAGGCTCTTCTTGTTAAGATTGAGGAGAACAGCCATGGTTTGGAAAGGCATTTGAAAGCATTTTGGGAACTTGAATCCATTGGCATAAAGGACAAACAGGCAAGTACAGTACAGTGAACAATGATGTTTTAGAGCAATTTGAAAAAGGGATTGGGTTTAGAGATGGTTGCTATGAAGTTGGCCTCCCTTGGAAGGATTCTTGCAAACCCGGTTCAAACCTTCAGCTAGCTAATCGGAGGTTAGAGACTTCATTGTACAGGCTAAGAAAGAATGAGGAGTTGTTAATTGAATACAATGAGGCCATCCTAAGCTATGTAAGGGAGGGCTATGCTGAAAGGGTGCAAGGTGAGCTGGTGAACCAGGAGGCACATTATCTGCCACACCATGCAGTGGTACGGCGAGACAAAACTACCACTAAACTGAGGGTAGTTTTTGATGGCTCAGCCAAGGGCAAAGGTGGTGTGTCCTTGAATGACTGTTTGGATGCTGGGCCAAATTTAAATGCAGATTTATTTTCCTTGTTACTGAGATTCAGGTTTGGTAGAGTAGCATTGACTGCAGATGTGAAGCAAGCCTTTTTGCGGATAAAGTTAAAACCAGAGGACAGAGATGCAGTAAGGTATCTGTGGGTGGATACGAAAGACTTGTTGGAAAATGAACCTAAGGTTCAAGCATATAGAATGAAGTCAGTGTTGTTTGGCCTCAGCTCTAGTCCATTTCTGTTGGCAGCTACTATGCAGTACCATTTTAAGAAATATTCTGAAGTCTATCCTAACACTATTGAACACATAAGGAAAAATTTTTATGTTGATGATTTGCTGTGTTCCGTGGATAATACAGAAATGGCTAAACAGATATTCATGGAGGCTAGAGCTATAATGAGGGAGGCTGGCATGGAGCTTAGAAAATGGCAGACCAATCATTCGCAATTACAAGAGTTTATGAGTCATTCCTGTGTAGTACCTGATGCAGCAGAAAGTATTGAGGATTCTGGTATTAAGGAGTTGTGGGCAATAGATGCAAAGGTGCTAGGCATTGTTTGGCAGCAAGATGATGATTTGTTTACCTTCAATGGGAAATCTTTAGTAGAGCTGGCTGAGAATGAGACAAGGTGGACAAAACGTACAGCTCTTAGTTTGGCTTCAAAGGTCTTTGATCCTCTTGGATTCCTGGCTCCATTTGTGATAAAGTCGAAAATTTGGTTTCAGAGCCTCTGGGAAATTGGACTTGGTCGGGACCAAGAGTTACCTGATCATATGGTGGTAAAGTGGAAATATTGGTTCAAAGAATTGGCACATCTTGGAGACATTGAAATCCCAAGATGGTACTTTGGAGAGTTGAACAATAGTCCAGACAATTTGGAGCTGCACATCTTTTGTGATGCAAGTGAGGAAGCCTATGCAACTTGTATTTATATAAGAGGCGCATTGCAAGAGGAAGTAAGTTGCAGGTTGGTTGCTGCAAAGAGTAGAGTAGCACCTTTGAAAAGGCTTTCTGTTCCAAGGTTGGAATTGATGGGTGCCGTTATTGCTAGTCGGCTTGCAATTACAGTGCGAAAGTCTTTGGCCCTCTATGAAATTCCAAGCTATTATTGGACAGACTCCATTATAGTTTGGCACTGGTTAAGAAGTCAGGCAAGGAAATGGAAACCATTTGTTGCCAATAGGGTGGAGGAAATTCAAGCGCACACAGATCCCAAGCAATGGAAGCATTGTCCAGGCATCCAAAACCCCGCTGATTTACCAACACGAGGAATTTCAGTGAAAGATCTTTCACAGTCAAGTTTGTGGTGGAATGGGCCAGAGTGGCTAAAACTTGGAAGTGAAAACTGGCCTTCTAATCAGCCTATTGTAGGAGAATGCCAGGCTGAAGAAGCATGGGTGAGTGAAGTGAGAAAATGCGCTGTGAACAGTTGTCAAGTTATGCAGCAGGACCCCATATTGAGGCTTGAGGACATTAGCAGTCTGAAAAGATTGTTGAGAGTGACAGCATGGGTATATAGATTTACCAACAACATTAAGGGAGAAACAAGAAGGGAAGGAATTCTGAACAGTAATGAGATTCAGCAAGCCAGGAAATACTGGGTGGTATATATGCAGAAGGAAAAATTTGGTGAAGAGAGAGAATTGCTCACCAGCCATCCATTACAGGTTCTACCAACACATTCTGCACTCAAGGGTTTGGATGTGTTTTTGGATCAGGATTTATTGAGAGTAGGAGGTAGACTACAGTTTTCTGGGCTTCCAGAGGAGAAAAGACATCCAATTTTGCTACCTTCTGGGGGGCACTTTGTGGACCTTTTGATCCTGGATACTCATCATAAGCTGTTACATGCTGGAGTTAGAGAAGTGATAATAGAGATCAGACAACAGTTTTGGATTCCCAAAATTAGACAAGTAGTAAAAAAGGTCGTGCATAAATGTGTGGTTTGCAAGCGTTGGAGTGCAAAGCCTTATTATGAAAAGGTGGCTCCACTTCCAAGAGAACGGTGTGTCTATACTGCCCCATTTGATGTAGTGGGAGTAGACTTTGCAGGGCCAGTCTATGTGTATGAGCGAGGGGAGTCTAACAAAGGTTATATATGTCTTTTCACCTGTGCTACCACCAGAGCAATCCATTTGGAGTTGGTAAGCAACTTAAGTAGTGATGTATTTCTTTTGGCCTTTAAAAGGTTTGTGAACAGAAGGGGTTTCCCAAATAAAATCATATCGGATAATGCAAAAACCTTCAAAAAGGCTGCAAAGGAACTCCAAGAAATTTGGTCCTTGCTAAAAGAGGAAGGATTCCAATCCTACTTTTCACACCAAGGGGTACAGTGGGAGTTTATTGTTGAGAGAGCACCTTGGTGGGGAGGATTTTGGGAAAGGCTAGTGAGAAGTGTAAAGTGTCCATTAAAGAAACTTTTAGCTAATGCTCATTTGAGCAAAGAAGAATTCTGCACTGTTTTATGTGAAGTAGAAGCAATGGTGAACAGTAGGCCTATCACTTTTGTTTACAACAGTATGCAGGATGCAGAGCCATTGACACCAAATCATTTTCTTTGTGGTAAACGATTAACATCAAGCCCCAGTGTGCCAGAAGACTTGCAGCCTATTCAGAGCACTCAAGGAGAGTTAACCAGACGGTTCAGGTACCTTGAAGAGCTACAAGATCAGTTATAGAAGAGGTGGCAGATGGAATACTTGCCAGAACTCAATTATTACCCATCAGGCAAGGTAAAGGGCTCCAATGCAAATTGTATCAAGGTGGGAGACGTGGTAATGATTGGGGATGAAAGACCAAGGCAATGCTGGAAGCTTGGCATAATTGAAGAGTTGTTTGTGGCAAAGACAATTTAGTTAGGTCTGCACTGGTAAAGACTTCAGGAGGAAAGTTAAAGAGACCTATACAAAACTCTATGCTTTAGAAATCAGCAAAAACACAGATAGTCAAGATGAAACATTTGAGTTACAGCCTCATGGAGAAGGCTTGGCTAACCTTGCGGAAGGTAACGACAACAATGCCTCTTCGGTGGGGAGTGTTAGAAAATCTAGAAGAGGAAGAACCATTGTTGTCCCAAGGCGATATGATGACTAAGCTGATTGATGCAGCATTGCTTGTATATATTAAGTTAAGGTGTATATATATCCATCTCATAATTGTAAGGTTAGTGAAAAATTCACTTAATAAGAGCTAGCATTTTTGGGCTCTTGTGGCATCAGTGTTTGGGACGCTGGTGGCATCATTTTGGGGCGCTGCGCGTTTTCTACTCATTTGTGGGATGTCGTACGTACAGGGTGTGGTCTTGTAGAGAGCTCTCTTGCAATTCAGTTTGGTTGTTAGATACAAGATTGTTGCACCGTGCAATAGTCCAGGTTGCGTTGTTGTTGCAAGGTTGAGAAAGAAGACCATAAATAGTACCCTTTTGTTTACATAAATTCATGTAACTAAGGTCTAAGGTAGGCCCGCATCGAGTCAGCAACCCTGAGATTACCCTGAGGTAGGACCTAATAGGATCTCAAATCCGTAAGTTTTAATTTAGCTTAACTTGGGCTTCAGATAGAACTGGCCCTTTAGAATTTGGCCGTTCACGGCTCAGCTGGGATTTTGAACCCAACAAATAAATAAAATAACAAGGATCTACTTCTATGCAGACCTGATGGCCTTTTAGGTTGCCTACTTCAGGCCCAAAAACAGAAGAAAACTCCCTTAACATTGAGTCTATGTCAGATGGATATGAGAGTGTATGCACATCTGCCTGACTCTTTGGCAAGATTTTGTCAATCGGTATTTTCAAAGCGTCAATCCAATCACGGCCTAGTAGAGTAGGCCCTTCCTCATCCACCACTAAAAGGGTTAAGGGATGAGACAAAATTTTCTGGTTGAGTGTAACTGTGACGTATGCTTCTCCACAAATAGGTATTTGTATGTCCCCATATTTCTTCAAAATCGTTTTAGATGCATGTAGTTTAGGTGTGTTTTTGAAAATTTTATCAAAAACTGCCCTGGACATGACCGTTCGGGCAGCACCCGTATCTAATTCTAGAGGAACTGTAATTCCATTTAGGCCTACCTCTACAATATATGGGCCCAGTGGCGGTCCTAGCTTACATGACGCCCTGGGCGAACCTCACCTTCAGCGCCCCCCCCCCCTGTTCGCCAACACACACACATTCGAATCCCCCCAAAATAAAGGACAGACATAACTCTTTCACAAAATAACTTTTTATTGGACTAATTGTTGGAACTTCAGAACCAAAACAAAGACTCAAATTTCTGAATTTTACAAATCCTTCATCACGTAAATAGAATAACTCACTTAAGAGAATGTAATTATGATACTATGAACAGGAAAAATACAAATTAAATTGCACAACTGCCATAAATAAACTAGAGAATCAAATTTCTAAATTGTACAAATGCTCTATCAATAAATAGAATAAGACACTTAAGAGAGGGTAATTATTATGCTACACTTTGAACAAGAAACAAAATAAATTGCACCACAGCACAACTGCCATCTAGAGCCTGACTCTTCTTACCTTCCTTGATGCAAAGTCATGAATTAAATCATCATATGAAATCTGCTCAGCAATTGTATGATTTATACTGATGATGGCCAGACCGGTAAGGCGTTCCTGTGACATAGTTGACCTCAGGTAGGATTTGATGAGCTTCAGCTTTGAAAAGCTCCTCTCTGCTTCAGCAACAGTGACTGGAAGAGTAAGACCAATTCTGAGAGCAGTCCACAAATTTGGATATATTTCAGAGAGCTCCCTTTCATGGATAAATGTCAGCAGTTCAAGCAAGGATATGGTCTTTGATGGCAAGTCAGGCAAGTTCTTCAGCTCCTGTGGAAGCTCTCTGCCATCCAAGTCAGATTGTCCCTTAAAGTGTAGTGTAGTACTAAGGTTCACACATTGTTCTGTCAGCTCCTCAAATGTGAGATTTTGGAAATGTGTCAGCACTCCAAACTTCTCTCCCACAATTTCCAACGTGGAAAATCTTTCCTGAATGGCTGATGTTGCAGCATCAACCACTGCATTGAAAAATGTCACCTCCAGCTTCTTCAAAGCATCAATCAAGGGCTCATCAGATGCTTCATAGGAGAAGTGCCGCTTTGTGGACCTCAGCCGTTTTTGTTTTAACACAGCCTCCACATTCATTTGTTCACAGATATCTGTGGCTGCCATTTGTGCAGCCACAAAACCTGTTGCCCTGTAATTGCGGAGACCTCTCTCTGTTTTTTTTAGGAGATTTACTGCAACATCAACGTGCATGCTAGGAGACTGCATCTGCTTGCTCACATGCTGAATTTGGCACAACAGGTCATGCACACCACTGAACAAATGGCGAAGCGGTATGACCCAACCTCCTCTGACAGAGATTGAGCCTCGACCTTTATTACAGAGTCTTTGGTGTGGTCCCTCACCTCGATCAGTGCATCTCTCACTGCAGCTGCCTGATATCTCAGGGGCTCCACACTCTTGATCTTGCTTTCCCACCTTGTATCAGACCACATCTTCAATGTGATGTTCACATGTTTTTCAAAATGGCCCATCGTTGTGTGGAGGCTGAAAACAAGTTGTAAAGCTTCTGCAAGATGCCAAAGTAACTTGTGGCATCAATAGATCCCTTAGCAGCATCGGCCACAAGCAAATTCAGAGAATGAGCCCCACATGGAACAAACAGAGCTCTGGGATTAATTTCTAGGAGCCTGGATTGAACACCCTTGTTTTTTCCCCTCATGTTGGCCCCGTTGTCGTATGATTGTCCTCTACAGTCCATGAAAGGAACTTTTAGCTCCTCCAGTCTCTTCAGAATCAGAGATGCCAAATGTTGACCAGTGGACTCCTCTGCCTCCAAAAACCCCATGAAATGTTCCTTTATATGGGGCTTCCCCTCCAGTGACACAACCCGAATCACAACTGACAACTGTTCAGTGTGGCTGATATCTGGAGTGCAATCTAGAATTATTGAAAAAAACTTTGATTGTTTGATGTCGCTCACCATTGCTGAAATGGTCTTGCTGCTCGACAAATCAATGAGTTCGTTTTGTATGTGGTGGCCGAGGTAGCTGGTGTGACTGGAGGTCTCTTTTTGGACACGGTTAATGTGCTCTTGCATTATAGGATCAAATTGTGCCATCAGTTCAACTTCTTTCAGAAAATTGCCATTTGATGGTGAGAACAATTTTTCTGTATGTCCCCTTAGTGCCAAATTCCTAACTGCCAGAGAATGCACAATAGCAGTGAGACGTGTCAGCACCGCTCTCCATCTCAACTTCTCAGCCTCCAGAAGTGCCATCTCCTGCTTGTCAATGGTCTCCCCCTTTCTCATCCTCACTGCCAGTTCTTTCCAGATTTTCATAGAATTTAGGTGTTCTGAACTGTTGTCATGTGATGTGAGCAATGAGCTTGCATGCTTCCAGTCCGAGAGTCCCAAACTTGTTAAATTTATTTTCCTCTTGGAAAATAATGTACAACAGAAACAGAAAAGGCTGTTGTTTTTTAAGGAATAGACCAACCAACTTCTGGTTATATTTTCCCCACTAACCAATGACTTCCTGAAGTATTGATGGTGGAAACTTCTTCCGTCACTGTCGTTTCTAGGGAATACAAAGTCAGATGGTACTTGATTTGGTCCCTGGAAACCAGTTGTGTCCGAATTCTCTCAGTCAGAACTGAAGGCCAGTTAGCAGGGTCGGTGGACAGAGACTCATCCTCAGGAGGCGATTCTGCTCCAGGCCTTTCTAATAGAAAGAACAAGAGCATTACTCATTAGTATACACACCTAAGTTAGATAACACATTATTCACAGCACTTTGTTATGGTGGTGGTGTTATGGAATTATGGTGGTGAAACACCACACATACCCAGTAACCCAGACCCAGTGATAATAACATTATAATTTATAACTGTTTGCAAAATGCTTTGCAGGGATGCACACACATACACATACACACACACGCACACACTCACAGACATATGTGCACACAAACTCACCTGAAGAGTCCTGCCGGGGAGAAGTAGAAGCAAATGGGTCTTCATCCTCAGGATCAGACTGCATTTGTGGAGACATATGTGAGGCTGAGGAGGTAGATGGCTCCTCAGCCTCAATAATGGCAGAAGTAGACGGCTTCTCATCCTGGCTAGTGGCAGAGGGTGTTCCAAAATATTTCAAAAGTGCCCCTGCAAATAGTAAAATAGAACATAACAGACCAATGCATGAATAGGCTAGTACAATTAATTTAACATGTTATTAAGCACAATTTATTAAACTTTTAGAATAGGAAACAAATGAATAATACAACCTCCTTGGTTAATGGCTAATTATATACATAATAGTACACTTCAAATGACTCAGAAAGCTATATCACAAAATAGCAGTGCAATATAGCAGTGAAGAGTAGATGACATAGCTCTATACCTTTATATTTTGCTCGTTCTCCTCTTCTTCTTTCCTCTTTTTTCTAAACTGAGCACTTGATAGCTTTGACCTCTTCTTATCCATTTGCGGTTATTTGACAGACCTTAGTGGCTTAGTGTGAAGATTCGTTCTGTAATAAATAATATACATTTCACTATTTAACCAAACCCAGAAAAATAACATTACATATGTTAAAGTATGGGCCTTTATTCCCAATAATATTAATCTGGAAGCATTTTGCATTGTTTAGGTCTTTTATGGGAAGGTTTATGGAAAATGCAATAGATGGTTTTTTATTAATAAAAATATATTTATTGATCTTTTATTATTTATTTTATTTTATTTTTTATTTTTATTTATTTCTTTATTTATTTATTCTTATTTTTATTTTTTTCGCAGGCGCTCATGCCGCCCCTCCACAAATGCCGCCCTGTGCGGCTGCCCATATTGCCCATATGAGGAACCGCCACTTATGGGCCTGTAGTTTTCCCACTTTGCTGCTCATAAAATACGTACTCCACTCCAATGTTCGAAGTATTTCCCCTTTGAGGATTTACACTAGAAATGTTAAAATTAGAATTTTCACCCTTCGTTTTCTTTGAAAAACACACTTTAGCTATGTGGCCTATTTTACTACAGTTTCGGCAAACTGCTTCTTTAAAAGGGCAATCCTTCTTCCAATGGTGTTTTCCACACCCTGTATATGGCTTGGAAGGCTTAGTAGAATTAGTAGGCTTAGTCGTATTCACCTCATACCTTTTATTTGCCTGTCTAGTAGGCTCATTAGGTCTGCCAGGCCTAGAAGATTTAAAGCTATTTACGTGTTGGGCTTTACTACTGTGATTTCCAAAAGCTCTAACATCTTTAGCAGCTGCTTCTCTAGCCGTAGCTATTTCTACAGCCTGACTAAAAGTTAGGTCCTGTATGGCTAATAGGGCTCTCTGGGTAGACTCCTCTTTGAGACCCATTACAAACCTATCTCTTAGCATTTCATCTAATTTGTCCCCAAATTTACACGTACGGCTATGGCTTTTTATTCCTGCAACAAACTCTGCAATGCTTTCATTTCCCGTCTGATGCCTTGAATAAAATTTGAAACGTTCATAGATGAGAACTACTCGGGGTTTGTAGTGATCGGTTAGGGTCTGTACCAATTCATTATAGGTGCAGATTTCCGGTGCTTTAGGAGAAACTAGGTCCATAACTAAACCAAACGTTTTAGGGCCCATTATAGTTAAAAAGGTAGGTACTTTCTTAGCATCAGGAATGGAATTTGCCTCGAAAAACAACCTCACCCTAGTGGCATAAACTTCGAAGTCCTCCTCAGAGTCTTCGTAGGGGCTTATATGGCCAATCACCGAGATGCTAGAGCAAAACCGAATTAGGCCAAATCACGTGAAGTAGGTTAGGTTAGGTTTAAATTTGATCTAGTTACTCCCCAGTTAGGGCTGAATAGTGAATTGTATTAGAGTTAGGGCTGAGTAGGAATTAGTTTTAGAGTTAGGGCTGAGTAGGAATTAGTTTTAGAGTTAGGGCTGAGTAGGAATTAGTTTTAGAGTTAGGGCTGAGTAGGAATTAGTTTTAGAGTTAGGCCGGCGGGACCTACGCTATAGTACGGTAGCTTACCCACACAAACAAACCAAATCGGACGACCCACTAGGCTACATCCAATTTTCCAAACAACCACTTGAACCCAATAAGCCAAATTAAACCAATGAGCCAAATTTAACCCAATGAACAAAATTTAATCAAATGAGCCAAATTCAATCCAATGAGCTTAATCGAATCCCATGAGCTTAATTGAATCCCATGAACTTAATTGAATCCCATCCTCGTCGCCAAATGTGATAGCATGGGGTAGACACCCTAGTTAGGTTACTTAGGTTCTAGCAAACAATCAAAAGCACTTACCGGTGCGTTGAATTAGATATTCCTTTGGGAGCCTATCATTAGATTCCTGTGTCCCACAAACAGCCTACCTAACTCTCTCTTACATTACCAATTTAGAAGCTATAGACATTACCCCAAACTATACTTAATTACGGACAACTTCCTACCCCATTTGTCACCTTAGAAACACCACCTAATTACACTCAGCACCAACGACTAGGTCAGATAGGAAAAAACATCTCTAGGCTAGCCCAAAACAATACGAACAGCCACGTTGGTTCGTTTATGACTTGCTGTTGCCATTCAGCTTAGATTTAGTGATATTTCCCCTTTAGTGACTTTTAGACAATATACATATATATATATATATATATACATACACGTCACCTCACTGTCTAAGTCTTTTTGTATTGTCATTGCTGCTGCTACTGACTTAACATTATGGCCTAATTTTGTATCATCAGCAAATTTTGAGGTTTTACATGATAGGCCCTTCTCTAGATCATTTATATAGACAACAAAAAGCAGAGGTCCCAGGACAGACCCCTGTGGGATTCCACTTAATACGGGTCTCCAAGTAGACTTATTTCCATTTAGATGAACTCTCTGTTTTCTGTTTCTCAGCCATTCTTCTATCCAGTCAGCTATATGACCTCTTATACCATGGGCTCTAACTTTTACCAACAATCTTGCATGAGGAACAGTATCAAATGCCTTTGCAAAGTCTAAGTATACTATATCTACTGGCTCTTTATTGTCCAAATGTAAGAGGACTCCATCATAAAATTCAATCAAGTTGGTTAGACAGGACTTTCCATTTCGAAAGCCATGCTGGCTATCATTTATAAGGTTGCACTCTTCAAGGAACTCAGTAACTTTACCTCTAATGATACTTTCGAGTAATTTGCAAATAATGGAGGTGAGGCTGATGGGTCTGTAGTTTTTTGCCAAGTTTCTATTTCCTTTTTTAAAGATTGGAGCCCATTTGCTTTCTTCCAATTCTCTGGAATTTCAGTACATATCAATAATTTATTAAAAATAATTTCTAGTGCCGGTGCTATATTCTTTTTGGCAGCTTTTATGACTATTGGATGCATTTCATCTGGCCCTGGAGATTTTTCCATTTTTAATTTATCTATTGCTTTTAGGATATCTAGTTTTGTTACCCTTAATTCATTTATTTCTCTATCTTGTCCTGGTAGTATAAGATCAGGAATATTATTTAAATTTTCATTTGTGAATACTGATGAGAAGTATTTGTTTAGTTCTTCAGTTATTTCAAGATCACCATCTATAGTTTTATCATCTATATGGAGGGGGCCAATTTTCTTTTTCACTCTACTTTTCAAATTGAAGTGACTGAAAAACTTCTTAGGATTGTTTTTTTAATTCTTGGCTAGGCTTTTTTCCAGGTCTCGTTTGCTATCTCTGATTGCTTTCTTGCAAATGCTTCTTTTACTTTTATATATTTCGGAGTCTGTGCCATTTTTAGTTCTTTTGAATTTATGAAATGTTTTTGTTTTTTCTCTGATTGCTCTTTTTACATTGCAGTTTATCCAAGGTTGTTTTTTTATTTTTTTCAGTTCTGATTTTACACTGTGGGATATGCTTCCTTTGTATGTTCATTATTATACTTTTAAATTTTCCCCACATACTAGTTACTGTCTGTTCAGGCTGTAGAATATCTGTCCAATTTATTAGTCACAGATCATTTACTAGTCCATTTATATTTCCTCTTTTAAAATCTGGAACTTCTATTTTATTTTCACTAGGTCTTGAATTACAAACAATTACAAACGGGGTACAGTGGGAGCTTATTGTTGAGAGAGCACCATGGTGGGGACGATTTTGGGAAAGGCTAGTGAGAAGTGTAAAGTGTCCATTAAAGAAACTTTTAGCTAATGCTCATTTGAGCAAAAAAGAATTCTGTACTGTTTTGTGTGAAGTAGAAGCAATGGTGAACAGTAGGCTTGTCACCTTTGTTTATAACAGTATGCAGGATGCAGAGCCATTGACACCAAATCATTTTCTTTGTGGTAAACGATTAACATAAAGCCCCAGTTTGCCAGAAGACTTACAGCCTATCCAGAGCACTCAAGAAGAGTTAACCAGAAGGTTCAAGTACATTGAAGAGCTACAAGATCAGTTATGGAAGAGGTGGCAGATGGAATACTTGCCAGAACTCAATTATTACCCCTCAGGCAATGTAAAGGGCTCCATTGCAAATTGTATCAAGGTGGGAGAAGTGGTAATGATTGGGGATGAAAGACCATGGCAATGCTGGAAGCTTGGCATAATTGAAGAGTTGTTTGTTGGCAAAGACAATTTAGTTAGGGCTGCACTGGTAAAGACTTCAGGAGGAAAATTAAAGAGACCTATACAAAAACTCTATACTTTAGAAATCAGAAAAAACACGGATAGTCAAGATGAAACATTTGAGTTACAACCTCATGGAGAAGACTTGGCTAAACTTGCAGAAGGTAATGACAGCAATGCCTCTTCGGTGGGGAGTGTTAGAAAATCTAGAAGAGGAAGAGCCATTGTTGTCCCAAGGCGATATGATGACTAAGCTGACTGATGCAGCATTGCTTGTATATATTAAGTTAAGGTGTATATATATCCATTTCATAATTGTAAGGTTAATGAAAAATTCACTTAATTTAGAGCTAGCATTTTTGGGCTCTTGTGTGATCATTGTTTGGGCACTCTTGTGGCATCATTTTTTGGGTGCACTGCGCGTCCTTCCTACTCGTTGAATGCGGCACTTACAGGGTGTGGTCTTATAGAGAGCTCTCTTGCAATTCAGTTTGGTTGTTTAGATACAAGATTGTTGCATCGTGCAATGGTGCAGGTCGTGTTGTTGTTGCTAGGTTTAGAAAGAAGACCATAAATAGTGCCCTTTTTGTTTTTTATCTTAATTTTATGCAACTGAGGCCTAAGGTAGGCCCACATCTCAGCAACCCTGAGGTATCACCTAATAGGACCTCCAAGTCCGTAAGTTTTAGTCTAGCTTAACTTGGGCTGTAGGTTAAACTGGCCCTTCAGAGCTTGGCCGTTCAGGGCTCAGCTGGGATTCTGAACACAATAAAAAAAAAATATGTAACAGTTATACCTCAAATTTGATTGTGTTCATCTAAAAAATTACACTTAAGTTTTATTTGACTGAAATTATGGAATGATTTAAATTCTGATATAAAAAATTCGTTTAAGCTAAGCTGAAATGTCGGTTAATAATGGAATACTGATAAAATCTAGGATTAAATGTATATTACTCTATTGTTTGTTCATTTCTTGTATCTAATCTAGGATCAAATGCACATTACTTGTTTATCATTTGTTCATTTCTCGTGTCTAACATTCAGTTCTTTGCACTGTATTGGTATCATATCTTCAATAATGACTTTGTATTTGTTTCATATCTATAATATGATAATAACTTAGGATTAATACATACTGTATTTCCACTATTAGTTCGTTTGTGTATTAATCATAATCTGAGTGTGACTTACTATATATATCCTGTATTAAGGGCCAAATTATATAAAATAAATAGTCCAGCTGAGAGTGTTATCTGTATTATTGTAACATAACAGAAATTGTAATTTTATAATATTTATTTCATAAATAAATTTATAAATGTAAATAAAATAAAAAATATTAATTCTGCAGACAACAAATTGTCCATTTACAAAAAAGTAACTTGAGTTTTTCCAGCCGCCTCCGGAGCTGGCTTTGGGAACAACAGTCAAGTCTAGTCGGATCTTGAGTTTTGGACGAAAAGAACGCAGCAGACTTGAATTGACTTGACTTCGAGTTGAACGAAAAGTAAACGGCTTTACATTTTTTATTATTGGAAACAGTTGGTATACCTGTTTGTGGAGACGCCATTTTAGTGTGCTTGTATGATACTTGGCCTAATTAAGTATGCTTAAAATTGACTCTCTTTAAAGTTGCGTGGTGTAAATTTGCAAGTTAAATTCATTTACTCCGATGTCCGTTTGCCTTTTTGCAGAAATTGTATACGTTTAGGAATATATTGTTGATTTTACTTCATCCTGAAAGTAGCAATATAACGTTAAGCTAGCCTAGTTTTAGGCTATTTTTTTTTATTTGGTAGTACTAGGTGAATTCATTTGAGTTCATTTCGTGTAACAGGCGATAGCCTAATAGAAAGTTAAAAGTAACTCGGCAATCCTGAATTTTTAATCATGAGCGATATTGAAGATCCAAGTAAATTAAAGGTTACTGAACTCAGAGCAGAATTGCAGTCAAGGGGGTTAGAGAGTAAAGGAAATAAAGCTGCATTAGTTGAACGATTGCGGGAGGCTTTGGAAGGAGAAACTGGAGGTAAACTTCCAGAAAAGGGAAAGACAAACGATAAGGAGAAGGATTGCCAAGATGAAACTACGTCAAATGCTAGTAAGTTAGTTTACAAAAGAACCTAAGTAGCCTAACTTTCACTCTTTGGCCCAAGGTGTAGGCCAATAAGTGTGGTGTGGCCCATAAGTTACCAGATTGCATAATCTGCAAAACCGTAATTATTCGTTTTTACTTCGTCTGTTTTTATGATGAGAAACTTTTCTGGTCAATTTTGAGGTATTTTGCATGAATCTGCCATCTGTTTCTTGTGCAAATGCGTAGTTTTCGAGATATCGTCATCTCGAAAACTACGCATTTGCCCATGAAATGGATAGCAGTTTCGTACAAAACACCTCAAAATTAACCAGAAAAGTTTGCTCTTGTCACTTTTGTTTAAACTAACGAAAATATCACAACAACCTAACCAATTATCAAGGGCGTTCAGTTGACCTGACTGGACATTCAGTTGACCTGACAGTAATTGTTACTTTTCAGCCCAGACTGCTATTTCCTATGAAACCTAGGCTTTTCTCATGGTTTTTGATGTGATTCATGTAAATCTGACCTTCATTTCCGTTGGAAATGACCAGTTGTTAAGATATACCCCATCTCCTACCCCATCAATATTTGGGAACCTGTGGGGAATTGGTTTTTTGGGGTGTAAAAAAAACTAGTCATTTCCAACAAAAATGAAGGTAAGAATGTCATGAAACACATCAAAAACCATGAGAAAAACCTAACACCTAACCTAACCTAACCTAACTAACCTAAAAGTACCTAACCTAAATATGTTAGGTATTATATTATCATTTTAGTGTTGGAAATTCAAAAATAAAAACTATAAAATCCTATACCGATCAATTTGTGATGCGTGATCTTTATGGGGGCTCTGCCCCTCCGTACCCCCGAGACCTAAATTATACAAATTGGACACACTACATTTAAAGGGAGAACACCATGCAATTCTGAATTTGAACTGAAAACAAGAGATGAACGAGGAAGCAGATTGGTCAGTGATTTGCTGGATTAGGTCACATGATGAAATAGAGGCCTGTGATTGGCTACCTCAAAAATGTTTACATAGTTCGTCACTAGATGGTGTCACTTCCTGTTATGGCGATGATAGAATGTGCCTTCAAAATTTTTTTTTTTTTTAACAAAATAACTATCTCGTAAACTAAACATTTGCGATGGAAATGTTATTCATAAATGTTTTGTACCTGTTAGACATTAATGTAGAACCCCTCAAAATTGTTGGGAAACATTCTGGGCTGAAAAGTAATATACTGACCTAACTGGGCATTCAGTTGACCTAACTGGGCATTCAGTTGACCTAACTGGGCATTCAGTTGACCTAACTGGGCATTCAGTTGACCTAACTGGGCATTCAGTTGACCTAACTGGGCATTCAGTTGACCTAACTGGGCATTCAGTTGACCTAACTGGGCATTCAGTTGACCTAACTGGGCATTCAGTTGACCTAACTGGGCATTCAGTTGACCTAACTGGGCATTCAGTTGACCTAACTGGGCATTCAGTTGACCTAACTGGGCATTCAGTTGACCTAACTGGGCATTCAGTTGACCTAACTGGGCATTCGGTTGACCTAACTGGGCATTCGGTTGACCTAACTGGGCATTCGGTTGACCTAACTGGGCATTCGGTTGACCTAACTGGGCATTCGGTTGACCTAACTGGGCATTCGGTTGACCTAACTGGGCATTCGGTTGACCTAACTGGGCATTCGGTTGACCTAACTGGGCATTCGGTTGACCTAACTGGGCATTCGGTTGACCTAACTGGGCATTCGGTTGACCTAACTGGGCATTCGGTTGACCTAACTGGGCATTCGGTTGACCTAACTGGGCATTCGGTTGACCTAACTGGGCATTCGGTTGACCTAACTGGGCATTCGGTTGACCTAACTGGGCATTCGGTTGACCTAACTGGGCATTCGGTTGACCTAACTGGGCATTCGGTTGACCTAACTGGGCATTCGGTTGACCTAACTGGGCATTCGGTTGACCTAACTGGGCATTCGGTTGACCTAACTGGGCATTCGGTTGACCTAACTGGGCATTCGGTTGACCTAACTGGGCATTCGGTTGACCTAACTGGGCATTCGGTTGACCTAACTGGGCATTTGGTTGACCTAACTGGGCATTTGGTTGACCTAACTGGGCATTTGGTTGACCTAACTGGGCATTCGGTTGACCTAACTGGGCATTCAGTTGACCTAACTAACAGACCAACAATCGCTAATAATGATTTAATTTTAAAACAGGACAAATTGAATTATGCAGAAGTAGCCAGAATCACCAAAAATAGGAAATATTCACTACAGTTTATATATATATATATATATATAATATTATGGTGGTCCACTCTTATAGGGGTGGAATTTTTTTTTGTGATTTGTTTTTATTGCTGGGTTGTAACTTATGAGGATGGATGAGAAAACACCTCTGGGAAAGTTTTATTTGAATCAGTTAATTTGTAGGGGTAGCACATGACACTTGAAGTTTTGGTATAATCTGAAAATCACAGCAAAGTTAATCTTGGTGATAGTACATGACTATTAGGGTAACTAACAATTCCGAAATGAATTGACTAACAATTCCTTCTGCACCTCATTTGATCTTTGTTTTCTTGCCAAGTTGCCAGGCTGACTTCAGTGGTTGAGGAAACTGCTTCCTGTAGTTAGCAACAACTTGCAGGAGATACTGCAGTTGTTCCTCATTCCTGGTGTGGCAGCCGTTGTATTCATTAATGAGAGCAACCCCCATCTCTGCATGATCGTTCATAACAGAGAGGTTTGCCACTGATTTCTTCGCTATTTGGTAATCAGGATCACTGTCCCAATCCCGCACCTCCTTCCTCAGATATCCCACACCTGACCCCAGAGACAACAGCAGTCTTTTTGAGTTTGCTGTTGCTAGTGACTCGATTGAAGCCCCCTCAGCAACACCTTTCCTTCTCTTCTGGCAATCAGGCTTTCCTTCAACTTCCTCCATCGCCTTCACCATTGCTGTTTTAGTCTCTTCAGACACCTCAGGATCGAAAATTGCGAGGCCCACCATCTCCTCCGAAAGATACCAAAGATGACCGCTGAGTTTTTTTAATGCCACTTCCGAAGTTTTGGGGTCATGGTATTCCCAAAGACTCTGCAGAAGACTGAGGTCGCTGCGAGGCGTAGCAGCAGCTATTGGCGCTGTCATCCATGCCTGCAGGTAGATGGAAACAGCGAAGACACTGACATCCTTAAGACACTTGCTCTTGTGGAGTGAGGGCTGGGATTTGTCCCCTGAACAGCCACATCTTCAATGAATAGATCACCTTAGATAACCATCTGGCTTGGTGCATGGGGCCAGGTCGCTTGAAGGTGTAGTTGTCAATGCTCCCTCCCAAGAAAATGATGGACAGATCGAGGAATTCCTGATAGTCATCTTGAAAGGATTTTGAGGAGTGTTTTTCCTCAGCAAAGCGGAGAATCCAATCTCTAATGGGGGCCCAAGAGTCAATGCACCTCTTCATCATCCCATCCGGTGCCGTATGTTCCTGTGTTGATGAAGGTCCATTTGCTCTGAAACCTGCTGAACAATGGAACATCAGGTCCACTCGTTGGGCCATAGCAAGCAGTGAAAACTCCACCGATCATCACTTCCATGATGTGATGATGGCAGGCAAAATGGAGAAGGTCTTTCTTCAACTTCTGCTCCAACAACACACACGCTCCATTCAAACGACCAGCATTGGAGGCAGTGGTGTCGAAACACATCCCCATGATAGATTCTTCGAGGCCCCAATCAGTTAATAATTCAAAAACTGCGCTGGCTTGGTGTTCTCCTGATCCAGTTGGTATTTTGGGGACTCCAAGGAGCTGAGATTGACCCAAAAAGGAGGAAATGAGCACAGGCAGCCGATCCACATGCGCATGGTCTCTGGTGTTGAGGAGGTCTGGAATAAGTTTTCCATCCCAGTAGATGATTGCAGGACCGGAATGAAAGGAAGCTTTTAGGCTACTGCAGATCATGATCCGATGTCATTCTCTCTGCCGTTTGATGGAGGTCCGGGGTGATGTTAAAATTCATGGGGCTGCGGCCAAGGCTCAATGCAGTCTCTGCTATTGAAACGGGGGCGCGATGCCGGTAAGTGTATCTGTGTAAAGATGCGTTTGCGTTACTCACCTACCGGATACTCTGTTAGTGGGGTCACGGCAGCTGCGGCTGGTTGTGGAGATGGGAGATTTAGCTGCCAGTGAGAACCACCCAGAGGTCCTTAATAAAAATCCTTTGACTTCAGCACCACCTGCACTGCTAAGAATGAGAGAAATGAGGTGAGCAAGTTACCAATTTTAGTGTGGTTGAGATTGTCAGATAGGCAGCTCCTACCAATTTGAAACTGGGTTCTCACCTTTAAGATCTCTGGGGCATAGCCAGTCTGCCTCTTTTAACGACTTACTCTTCGGCTTATGGTGGGAGGATTTAGGAAAAGTAAAATGTTCTTTGCCTAATTTAATCAATGAAACAACAATAACACTTACAAGGTTAACTGCATCCGCAGGCAAGTTTTTACAGGTAACTAAAGAAAATATGAACAATTTTATTGATCATACACCAATGTGTATTCAGAACCAACTAAGCACTTGAAAAAAAATTACTACAAAACAAAAGAAACAAACATCATTAGTCCCATACCACACACAAAAATGTCAACATAAAATAAAACCATTAAATTATTGGCCATCACCAGCCCATTACCACACAAAGGAGACAAGACTTACAGAAAAAAAAATAACTTGCATAACTAATGCAAAAAAAATAAAGAATATTAGTTACTAGGGCAAGGTCAATGAGTGTTACCCAAATTGTATAAACCTGATAAGTCCCAGATGTGTCATTTTAAACTCCACTTCATCTCACAATCATTAAAGGTATTCTTGGCTCAATCAGTACAAACAAAAGCAATGTTTATAACAAAAAAACTATGTGAACACTGGCTTCAGCATTTGTGCAGGCATTGGGGAAGAAAAAGCTTTGTCCAAATTCACTTTAATAAGCAAATGTCCCAGCCAAAAACAAATCCCTGATAAAGAAAAAAAACCAACAACATTTAGAGAATATCCCCCTAACACTGTCATCAGTGGACTCACAGGAATCCATGAGTGCAATGATGCCAGAAAAGGGAGCAAAACTGACAATGATAATTAATGGTCTAAAATTTTGGGATATGTATTTGCATTAATATGTTGCTCATAAGGCAGTTAAAGGTACAATTTAGTTCACAGCCTGAGAAAGCTCAAAATCCATTGTGATGCATATTGCATATTGATAACTGAAGTTAGGTTTTTCAACACAGTCTTTATAAAGGAAATCAGGCATTCAGAAATGATTATGATATTTACATGATAATTTTAAGTGATCCAAATATGTGAGACATGGTTCTTATAGCTAATGGTTAAGCAATACAAAACACCAATGGTAAAAACAAGACTGGGTCATTCCATGTCAACTCAGCCACAAAATGGCACTTTTTGCACTCACCCCTTTCAATTTTGCTCATACTTGGCACAATAGCAGATATACATGCCAAACTTAAATTCCCAAATTATTAGACTGAGCTGACTGACCTTTGGTTACTGAGATACAAGGTCACAAAGTTGTGACATTTTGACCTTTTTTGCGTTAAATGACTATTTTCAAAATGGTGTAATTAAAAAACTATTAAAGCTAGAGCATTGATTTTGGTCTCATTTTAAAGCTCTTTAGTAGCCCCTTGTTTATTGTCTCTTGTTAAATATCTCTACTGTGAAAAATAAAAAAATCCCTTCAAAAGTTGACCTTTGACCTTGAATAAAAAAAAAATACCTTCTCCTAAAAAATTCAATTTTTTTACATTAATACCTTGAGTCATGTACAACAAAATCCCAAGAAGCTGTAAGTGGCTGATAACTAGTTCAATGTATAAAAAATAAATGAAGTTGGCATCATTCTTCAATTTTAGATTTTTTTTGTCAGTTCATTTATTTAAAAGTTCTGTTCTGATATAGTGTCAGTGAAGACTTAGTTCAACTTAACATTATTAGTTCAAAAACCTTTTTGTGACCTGTGCCAAAAGAAGTCTTTTAAAAGACAACCAGGGTTAAACCCCTCGACAGCCCCAAATCTACTGGAGTAGCGCTGATCCAAAGGCCCAACTAGTATATAAGTACTGTCAACTTTACAGAGTTGACTCCTGACTTCAAGTTAAAGTTAATTTATTTTTACTAAATACATGTATAAAAATTTATTTAATAATTCATTAATTGTTCATTGTTTTCTTTTCAGGATTTTCTTTGTGCTTTTGTGATTTCAGAGTACAAACATGGAACATTTAAAACTGAAACAGAAGTGTGCTGATCCTTTGCTGCGTCACAAAGGTCAGTGTCGAAAGAAGAGTTTGAGAATTGTACCACAGGAACTTGTAAATAAGTTTCCCGATCTGCACTTAACACTACATCACAGACTTTGTAAGCAGTGTAGAGAACATCTTGAGTCCTTGCCTGAGAAAGGAATAGGCACTTTGAATTCAGACATAAATGATGATTCTTCTTGTAGTAGTGAACCACCTGAAGATCTTGAGAAAATTGAAAATGTTGACAATAGTGATGCATCAACTTCAGAGCAAAACCATGAGATGTGTACTTTGAATGCTTCTTTTGTTTCAATTGGTGAATCACCCATAAAAAAGAGAAAGCTTGTAGAGCAAAAGTCATATGGAGCTAAAAAACTAAGCAAGGTGACAGAGACAGTTAAGAAGAGAATGGAAACAGTTGCAGGAAAAGAGATTTCTGACTCACAATTTAAGGAGCCATCTGGAGATGTAGACTGTTTAGAAATAATAAATCAACTCAAGGAAAAATTCAAAAATGAAAATACTAAAAGAAGTGATAAAATAAAAATCCTCACTGTATTGCCCAAAAGTTGGAGCATTAGGAAAATTGCTTCAGAATTTAACACAACAAGGCATACAGCATCTATTGCTAAAAAAATAGTTGAAGAAAAAGGTGTCCTTTCAGACCCAAATCCAAAGGGTGGGAAAAGAATTAAACAGGATACTGTTGACGCTATTAAAGCATTTTATCTTTCAGAAGACATCAGTAGAACAATGCCAGGAAAGAAAGACTATTGTAGTATCATTGACAATGAAAGAGGAAGGATACATTTGCAAAAGCATCTTTTACTTTGCAATTTAAAAGAAGCCTATCATATTTTCAAAGAAAGAAATCCTTTGGTTAAGGTGGGATTCAGTAAATTTGCAGAATTGCGTCCAAAGCAGTGTGTTATTGCTGGAGCAACAGGAACTCACTCAGTATGTGTCTGTACAATTCATCAGAATGCCAAACTTATGTTTGTAGGAGCTGAATTAGAAAAACTAACTGCAAATGATGACACACCTATTAAGAATGTACGTCATTGTGTTGCCTTTATGGAATGCAATCCTGCCTCACAGAAATGCTGCCTCAGACAATGTGAACAATGTGGAGATCCATCAGATTTAAAAAACAGACTACTGGACATATTTACAAACAACTTCATTGATATCATAAATTTTAAAAAGTGGACCAATACAGATCGGTCAAATCTTGAATCAGTAGAACTGAATACAGATGAATATATTGACCAATTCTGTAACCAACTGAAAGAATACCAGATACATGACTTCAAGACAAAGATGCAAGCAACTTATTACCGTGAAACAAAAATGTCTTTGAAAGATGGTGAGGTCCTTGCTGTGTGTGATTTTGCTGAAAATTATTCCTTTATTCTTCAAGATGAGGTTCAGAGCTTTCACTGGAACAATGAGATGGCTACTCTACATCCATTTGTTATTTACTATAAAAAGGAAGATGAGATTGCTCACCTTAGCTTTGTTATTATTTCAGAGTGTAACATCCATAACACAGTTGCTGTACATTTGTTTCAAAAGCATCTGATAAAATTCCTAAAAGATAATATCTCATCCATCGGTTCCATCCACAAAATAATTTACTTTTCAGATGGGTGTGCAGGACAGTATAAGAACTGCAAAAACTTTTTGAATCTTTGCCATCACAGAGATGATTTTGGAATTGAGGCAGAATGGAATTTTTTTGCAACAAGTCATGGAAAGGGACCCTGTGATGGTGTTGGAGGCACAGTTAAGAGATTAGCTGCAAAAGCTAGTCTACAACGACCTTATGATGAACAGATCCTTACTGCAGAACAGTTATATACATTTGCAAGTGAAAATATTGTAAATATAAAATGTCATTTTTCAACCAATAAAGAGCATGAAGAGGAAAGCCAACTTCTCCAAGAAAGACACTCAACTGCAAGGACTATTGCTGGTACACAGAAATTACACCATTTACAGCCAGTTTCATTGACTTCTCTTAAGGTTAAAATTATTCATTATCAGATTATTCAAATATTGAGAAAGTTACTGAAAAGGAAGAAGTTGTGACTGAGGAGAAAATACATGGTTTTGTTACTGCTGCATATGATGGCCATTGGTGGGTGGCATATGTGCTGGAAAAGATACCAGAGAATAGAGAAGTAAAAGTCACATTCCTTCATCCTCATGGCCCAAACCCATCATTTGTGTATCCTGGTCGACCAGATGAATTAATCTTACCATATTCAGATATTCTAACACAAGTTGAGGCATCTACTACTAATGGACGAACATACAGGATTTGCAAAGAAGTTACTTTGAAGGCATCCAAAGCTTTGGCAGATCTACAGCACAGAAAGGTAAGAATTCAAAATTAAAATGGTCATGTAACTATATATACACTGCATACATTTTAAGTTGTGATAAATGGAAATCAATGAGCACTATACCTATACATATTGTATGTACATTTTAATATGTTACTTGTATTTGTTAATTAGGTAGCTATCTAGGTATACATTAAAAATTGTTTTCTCTTCTAGAAATCACAATAAATTGGGTGGCCCACAAGAATCTTGTCAACTACTGAAAACCATCACATACATGCACAACATACAGGTGAGGTGGGTAAAGAACAAATATTTAAAAATAAGCATTTGCTTGTTTGTAGAAGGCTGCAGATAGTATGTAGATATGGGTTGTATTTGTAAGAGATTGAGCTGACCTTAGACAAAAATGGTTACTGACATACAAGGTCACAAAGTCATGACTTTTTGACAATTTTTGTATAAAATGACTTTTTTCAAAATGTTGCTTGAATTCATTATTTTTTATACATTGAACTAGTTATCAGCCACTTACAGCTTCTTGGGATTTTGTTGTACATGACTCAAGGTATTAATGTAAAAAAATTGAATTTTTTAGAAAGGTATTTTTTTTTTATTCAAGGTCAAAGGTCAACTTTTGAAGGGATTTTTTTATTTTTCACAGTAGAGATATTTAACAAGAGACAATAAACAAGGGGCTACTAAAGAGCTTTAAAATGAGACCAAAATCAATGCTCTAGCTTTAATAGTTTTTTAGTTACACCATTTTGAAAATAGTCATTTAACGCAAAAAAGGTCAAAATGTCACAACTTTGTGACCTTGTATCTCAGTAACCCAAAGGTCAGTCAGCTCTAATAATTTGGGAATTTAAGTTTGGCATGTATATCTGCTATTGTGCCAAGTATGAGCAAAATTGAAAGGGGTGAGTGTTTTAGGTGGCTGACTTGACATGGAATGACCCGACTATAGGATCACCTACCACACCATCAAGGAGAAGTGAGATGCTTTCCCCTCTCTTGAAATGGACATATGATTGCCTCAAGCTTCTGATTCTCTATGCTGAGAGAATTTCCAAGTTGTTATACTCAGGCATATGATTGCCTCAATGTTTTTTTAACATTCTCTATATTGAGAGAATTTCAAATCTGTTATAATCAATTAAAAAGAGAAGAAAAATATTTTTAGTAACTCTGAAGGCTTGGCTTTCTAAGAAAGCTCTGGCCCAATGGGGATTACTGAAACCTCCCAGGCCCTACTGAGGGGTTTGGGAGCTCTCAGGAATCCTTTCCAATAGTGGAGTTCCCACCAACTTGGGGTGTTAACCATACCATCTCACTCCTCCCCACTTGTTGTGGGGTGCACAACACAGGTATTTTTATCTCTAAGTACATAAGTAGTGATGAGTGATAGTATGGGACTTTAATACACTTTACAAATTATATCTTACCTTAACCTAATCAGTAACCTTACTTTTAGTTTTCCTCTCAAGTGGGGAACTTTGTACCCTAGGCAATTCCTGAGATCTGCCCTGTGACCTTGTGAATGGTCGGTTCCCCATCTTCTTGAGGATACCTACTTGTGTAACAACTGGTAAAGGCAGGTTTTGAAATTCAGGTGAGAACCCTCTAAAATCAATTTTTGAAGGTGTCAATGATGTTTTCTTTACCCACTTTAATACACCAGAGAATGGTTCCAGAGTGAGGGACCCTCGTTGCCTTGCGTGAGTTGGCTGATCAGTTGGACTCAGTCCTCCTCCTATGTCACTAAGGTCCAACTCACTTGTCATTTCTGGAGATTGTGTCACTGCAAAGTCTGTTTCAGGTTCCACAACAGCTAAATATGATTGATTATTGGTGGCAATAAATTGAAAGGACATTAGGGGACTTTGTTTCACTGGCTCCAATTCAGAGGAAGGTAGTTCCTGCCCTGAATCAAAGGATGAGATTGCTACTGGGCATCCATTCTCTATGTCCCCATTAACTTTATCCTCCCCACTTGTCTTATCTAGTCTCGAAGAATTTCTGCTGGGAGGTGGCTGTTCATGAAATCTCTCTTGCAACTGATACAGGTTGTGGAGAGTCTGATCTAGAGTCTGCTGAATTTTTCTCAGACGCTCCACAGGTAATGGGTTGAAGCAAAAACCCTTAAAGAATGGTTCATCATGGCTTGGTTCTTCAATTAGAGATGGACCCTTACTCATCTCTACAGGTGTAGGTTGTGGTAGGAATTCAACCTCATAATGGGCATCTCCCAAAAGCCTTTGGTAGTAGCGGTTTTGTTGAAGATATGGTGGAGCCACATTCTACTTTTTCAGATGTTTGTGGTGAACTTTATAAATAGTGGGTTCCTGAGGGTTCATTGACTGAACTTGATAAGTAATTTCATTTGGGTTCACTTTAATTATACAGTATGGTCCAGCATACCGAGGTTTGAATTTATTGATGCTCAGGTTGCCAGGATAGTGTATTTTCAGCCCCACCAGCTGGTTTAAGTGATAGGGTTCGAACCGTGGGTGGCCTTCATCCCGATATTGAAGCTGATGGTGGTCTATCCTAACCTCCTAGGGCCCTGAGGGAAGATGTGAGCCTGGGATAAGAGACAGGCTGCTGGGGAAATACCAGTCTCCTGATGCTTGGTATTGTTGTAAATGGATACCACCCTGGGCAGATGGTCATCCCAGGTCTCAACCTGGTTCAAACTCATCCGCAAATATTGGGTTAGTGTCCTGTTTACTCGCTCAACAGCCCCATTGGATGTGGGGCAATAGGGAGAAGTCCTTACATGGAGTATATCCAGTTCAAGCAAGGTATCTTCAAATTCCTGGGCTGTGAACTCAGGCCCATTATCACTGAGTAGCTTTTCAGGCAGCCTGGGCAGAAATGGATATACTCGAGTTTTGAATGCTTGTGCTACAGTAGAGGCCCGTTTATTGGGCAGTGGGACCACGGACAACAACTTAGAGAAATGGTCAATCACCACCAATGCACAAACATTCCCCTTTTGAGAGAGGGTAGGAGATAAGATCTGCTGCAATCAACTCAAAAGGATGTTGGGTTACAATCTTAAACACAGGTGGTGTGTGGAGAATATTGGTAATCTTTGCTCTCTGACACTCCACACAAGAAGTGACTATCTCAGTCACTATGCGATGCAGTTGTGGGTACCAAAAATGTTCCAATAATAGGGCAAGCAATTTATTTCGCCCTAAGTGAGCAAACTCCTTGTGAAAAATGACAGCCCAATCTATAGCAACACCTTTGGCAACAACACAACGCAAGTGGTGGTCTCTTCCCCTATGGTAAATGATGTCATCAATAACTACCAATTGCTGATGATCTCGTTTATATGGTTGTAGGTTTCCAGTATATCGTTTCGCTGTCCATTGTTGCTTAATCCCCTTTTTAAGGCGACATAGGTGAGGGTCAAGTTTTTGTAAGGTTATGACATCTTCCAGGGACAATGCCCCTCCTTCTTTTGGGAGTTGTTCTCCTTCTCTCAAAGGAATCACTGGACAGATGTCCACCACAACTGATGTCAGTTCCAATTGTGGTGTAAGGTTATCAGGTGGTAGATTCCCCTCCCCACTAGCCTCTGTGTCAGGTGCAAGGTCCTCCTCCATGCTATCATCAAGCAGTGTAAATTCTTCAAAGGGGCTATCAGTTTCCCTATTCACATTTAGAATTTCAGGGGAAGGCTTATCATTTGATTGACCAGGTAGGTGTATAGGGTTTAACCAATTTTAATGGATCCCAGCGAGGCACTGCAGATAACACCGATCATGGTAGTTGTCAGAACCATACTTTAAGGGAGCTCGATCTCCATGATATACCCAAATCTCTACCTTATTCATATCACTATAAACTTGGATCAACCATGGGGTTGGGATCTGACCAACATGTTTCATCAGATTCAGCTGATGGGTGATAGCTTTATCAGAAGAGATCCCATACTTATTTCGCCTGTTAATTAGTTCTGCTACTGTTGTTTCTCTGATTTCCGTATGATGATCCATTGTGCCACTACTCCACAAGGATAGACAATAAAAGAGGGAATCTCCTCCCCCTGGGACTTCAGTCTTTATGAATCCTTTTGGAGTGGCATTTGATCGGTTGTCATATTGATCCAATGATTCTTGACAATTGTCAATTGGAGACCTGGATAGTGCATCTGCAATACAATTCTGTTTCCCAGGTATGTACACTAGCTCATATTCAATGCTACTCAGCTCTTCCAGTGTGCGAGCAACTCTGTTATTTACTAATGGCATATTGTAAAGGAAGGTTAAAGGTTGATGATCAGTAAAAATTTAACTTTAATTCCATAAAGGAAGGGTTTTAGGGTCCTCACAGCCCATCGAATAGCAGCTAATTCTCGTTCAGTGGTGGAGTACTTTTGTTCAGCCCTATTGAATGTGGTTGAAACAAAGGCTATGGGCCTATTATTTCCTTCCTGCTCTTGGGACAAGCAAGCCCCAGCTCCAATGTTAGAAGCATCTACATGGAGCTGTAGGGTAGGGTGGCAATAGCCAATAGGGGTAAAAATCCAAGTTGCCTGGAGGAGCAAGTGCGGTGGCGCGTTTGGTACAGTTCCTGAAGAAAATCACTCAGGCAAATTTTTAGGACTTTTGATAAACATTAGGGGGTGGTACAAGAGTAACAAAGTTTCCACCATTGTCACTTACTAATTCTCTATTTTGTATACTTTGCAGGTAGATGAAAAATGGCGACTACTCTAAGAATGATGTTTTATGGCTACTGGAGACTTCTCCCAACTCATATGCCCTTACAGGAGCCAAATTGCCGTCCAAGCGGCGTCCTGGAACGATTCTTGTTCTTTCACCTCTCCGAGTCTCGCCCTGTCAGAGAAAGTAGCCGACTGGTGATGACAGAGGTCGAACAGATGTGGAAGAATGCAAGTCTTCCGACTCAAGCTACGCACCAGGCACAAGACAAGCTGGAGAACCTCCATTCTGAGTGGAGAAGCTTAAAGAAATTACGAGCGAGGCATACCAAAACCCAGATGGACAAGGAGAAGGTCTTTCTAGAAGGTCTGAAAGGCTTGTTCGATTGCACTCATGGTGATGCGCTCAAAATCATCAAAAATAAAGAAGACAAGCAGTTTCTTCTTGTGCAGCGTGAGCCTGGTCATTGAGGAACTATAGGACTTGTTGATCAGAAGTATATTAGACAAGAGGAGAACAAAATGACACGGCAGCATGAGCAAGAGAAAAGGAAACGAAGGAACCTGAATGAACTCCAGAAGATGGACAGGTCCGTGGTTTTGGAGTCGAGCAGCAGTTCTACAAACGAGGATACTGACAAGGAAGATGAGGTGAATGTCGGAGCAATAGGAGGCGCATCATCTGCCACTCCCAAGAGGAAAAGATCAAGAGGGTTAAATCAGATTGTTACTCAAGAACTGGCGCAAGCATTGGACCGCACAAAGATATCCAATCGCCGGGCAGTCCATGTTGTGGCCAATACCTTAGCAGCTGCTGGACAAAGTATGGAGCACTACGCATTGAATCGAGACACAATCCGACTAGCTCAAATGAAATTCCGCCAAGACATCGCAGACGAGCTGAGAAGGTCCTTTTCCCCCACGGTACCATTAACAGTTCATTGGGATGGCAAGCTCCTTCCAGACCTTACAAAGAGAAGGTCGATCGCCTTCCAGTCCTGGTTTCAGGAGGTGTGACGAAGCTGTTGGGGGTACCAAAGCTGCCATCATCAACAGGTCTGGCGCAGGCAACAGCAGTGCATGACATGCTGGAAGACTGGCAGTTATCTCCCGGGATCGTAGCCATGTCTTTTGACACGACATGTAACACCGGTCGCTTGAACGGCGCTTGTCAATTCCTTGAGCAGAAGCTCGGGAAGAAACTTCTCAATCTTGCTTGTCGTCACCACATCGTGGAAATAGTTCTCGAAAAAGTTTTTGAAGCCTTAGTAGCATGCTCTTCGGGACCAAAGATCAAGCTCTTTCAAAGATTGGCGGAGGTGTGGCCAAAGATTGTAAAGGATTCGTTTCTTTCTGCTGAGGGAGACCGTGAGGTGGCAGATTGGATGCACGCATTCAAGGAGAAAGTTGCAGTATTTGTGCACGAACAGTTGAGATCTCAGCAGCCTCGCGATGATTACCGTGAATTCCTGGAACTTGTACTGCTATTTCTCGGAATAAATCTACCACAGGGAAATCATATTCAAACTCCGGGTGCCCTCCACAGGGTACGGTGGATGGCAAAATGCATCTATGCATTTAAGATCTTGTACCGTCACCAGTTGCAGAACTTGGGGAAACTCACAGACCAAGAGCTCCAGGGTGTTACTGACTTCTGCCTCTTTGTTGCAGAGATTTACGTTAAAGTTTGGTTCAATGCCCGGTAGCCAGATATGCTCCGCGGTTGGACTTGGAGCTGATACAAAAGCTGGTGCAGTACAGACAAGTTAACCGACGCGTGACAGAGGCCGCTTTGAAAGGGATCACTAGCCATCTTTGGTACTTAGTGAAAAGTTGGTCGCTTTGGCCTTTTTTGATGAATATCTCAGCAGCGCGGTGAAAAGAGGCATGGTTGAGGCCCTAAAAAATGAAAGGAAGAGTCCTTCGCCTCGTGTGACAATTGATGTGGGAGATGCTGAACATCTTTCTTTGGCAGCCTTTGTCACGAAGAACACATTGGCCTTCTTCCACCTGCTCCAGCTTCCCACATCCTTCCTCTCCAAGGATCCGGAGCAATGGGAAGATGAAGATTTTCAACAAGCGAAACAGCGCGTCTCTGCCATCAGTGTTGTCAATGATCCCGCAGAAAGAGGAGTTGCCCTAATGAAAGATTTTAACGCTGTGCTGACCACACAGGAGGATCAACAGCAATACGTTCTTCAGGTTGTGGAGCAGCACCGGAAGATGTTCCCTGATGCCAATAAATCCACGTTCATTCGAAGCCAGAAAAATTAGGCATAATTGTGATCTATCAGATCACTACAAGCTATTGCAGTCCTATTTGAGGTTGTTTGAGTCTTATCAGAATTGTTCTTTTCAGTTTTTTGTTTTGTATAACTTTGAAGCTCACTCGAACACTCGTTTCCAATAGCCTAGAGCACAAAGTTCTTTGTGTCTTGTACCACCACTTAAAATAAGATTAGGAACTTGAAATTTGGCAGAATTTGTTTTTTCAATAAACCAAATAAAATGAGCACCCGCACATTTTAAATTTTGTGACTTCATTTTTTATTGCCACCCTACTGTAGGGGTTTAGCTTCCTTTGACCTATCAGGGTATGTCAACAAGATCGGACTAACTAAGGCCTCCTTTAGTTTATCAAATGCAGTCTGGCAACTCGCTGTCCAAGTCAGCGTCTTGCAGCCTGTAAGTTCACTAAGAGGCTTTGCTATCTCTCAGCAATTTTGGATGTGTCGGCGATAGAAATTAACCATCCCTAAGAATTGGCGGAGTCTGCTGATGGTGTTTGGGATTGGAAACTTGGCAATACCTTCTAGGTTCTTTACCAGTGGGACCATCCCCTTGGATGACACCTGATGTCCCAGGAATGTCACTTCCTCTCGGCAAAGCTCAGTCTTTGAGGGTTTGATCTTAAAACCATTAGATTCCAAGGCATGCAAGACCTTTCCCAGAATTTCAAGATGTTCAGGGAAGGTGCGGCTTACTACCATTATATCATCAAGGTAGACCATGCATTGAGTCCATGGTATCCCAGATAATGCCATCATCATGGCTCGCTGAAAGGTAGCTGGACCATTTTTCACCCCAAACGGCATTCTGAGAAATTCCCAATGCGAAAGGGGGGTGGAGAATGCAGTTTTCTCAACACTGGATTCCTCCATCTCAACCTGATAATACCCTTTGACTAAATCAATGGTAGAAAAGTATTGCATTCCATGCAAATTGAAATTGAAGAGTGTCAATCAAATTAGGTAATGGAAAGCAATCTAGTTTTGTTATTTTGTTGAGCTCTCGATAATCAATGCATAACCGTATTGACCCATCACTTTTCTTAATTGGCACGACAGGTGCAGAGTATGGGGAGAAACTTCGTCTGATGATACCATCTTCCTCCAGCTGTTGGCAGTGCTCTTCAATGTCCTGCAGTACAGGTCCTTGGACTCGCCTTACTGGGATATGGACTGGAAGCCTGTGTTCTGTTTCAATCTGATGCTTGATAATGGTTGTGTGGCCAACATCCCCATCACCATGACTAATAGCTCCTTGGTGGCACAGCAACAACTGGACTAACTGGTCCTTTTGTTCTGCTGAGAGCGATGTATTTGTCAACTCAAAAGCATCAACCATCATTTGTGAAGTCCAGTCCAGTCCTGATTTTTAGAAGTTTTTGAACTGTCAGTGAAGTCCACTAGATGTACCAGTGAGTCCTTACCCTGCAATTTCACAGCCTTCCCAATTAAGTTTCCTCTGGAGATCTTCTGTGAGAAGTCTCCAAGGTTGAATACCGCAACCAAAAAGTTGTCTTCTCTGACATTCATTAATCCAGGTTGTATAATCAAATCTTTTACAGAGGAGTTACTTTCCAAATAAGTTAACTCATGATCAGGGTTGTATCCTTGGAGGCGGAAACATGCCTCTATCATTTGACAGGTGCGGGGCGCAACTTCAACATCTTCCACACTTTCACATTCAAGGCTGGTTGGAAGTGGCTGTTGAGCATCTTGGGCAACTGTGATAAGTTGGCTTCCCTTCCGAGTGAGGAGTTCTCATTTAGCCAAGTCAGGAAGCAAACTATCAGTCTGTAACATGTTTACCCCACAGATCAGATCAAAGTCTGAGACATGGTCTCTCACAACCACAAACTCAATTGGTTGTGTTTCAAAATTGGGAAACATGAGTGTGACTGTACAACCACCCAGAACTGGTACAATGTGTTTACCTATACCCCTAATCCCCTTGAGAGGTACTTCCTTTAGTGGGAATTTATCAGAGGGAAGTTGATGGTAACATGAAGCTGACATCAAACTGACTGCAGCACCTGTATCCACAAGAGCTGACAATGGGCCTGTGTGGGGAGAGCTTTTTATTCTTGGCCGGATGACTAAGGCATTGCTTGATTGCTGCTCTTGTCTCAGGTCCAGAACTTCAGCCAATTCATCTTCAGTGTTCACTGGCTGCTCTTCATCCCTCTCTAGGGTTCCAACTTGCTCAACATCTTCCACTGTCTCATCTTCCGTCTCACTCTGGGGGGCCTCAAGGTAGTTGTGTGCAATCTGACTTGCTAATGGATACTGCCCTGATGGTGTTGCTTCCTGGGAAGCAATGATGCCTCCAAAAGACCATTCATTGCTAGCATGCTGGGGTAGCTCTGGCATGTGGCCTTCCATGACAGAGCTATCTAGTTTCCCAATTCTGGTGCTAGTTCTTGTGGTGGTGGGACCAACCCTTGGTCACTCATGCAATCCTGACCCAAATGTGGTCCTCCACAACTTGGGCATTGTGGCCTCTCCATTAAATAGTTCTTCTGAGTAGGACACTGTGCAGGGCTATGTCCATGTTGCTTACAACGTATGCAAATGTTCCTGGCAGTATAGCAATCTTGATGGAGATGACCCCGCTTTCCACACCAATGACATAAAGAACACGAGGGACATTGACCCTTTGTATGCCCTGACTGCTGACAATGGGTACATGGCCTGTGGTCTCTTGGTGCTGCTGCAACTTGCTGAAAGTTATTGGCTGGTGGGTGAGACTGACCCCTAGGGAAGTTTGCTGCAGTTCTCACTTTTCTTCCATTGGGCACCCTTAGCCTTCCTTGACTGTTTGTTGCAGTAGACTGAGGGGCAACCATGGGTAGTTCTTGCTTTAATACAACTGGTGGTGAACTCAGATATGGTGTGTGTGTTGACTGGTATGGGATTTGTTCAATATAGTTAGGTGGCCAATTCCATGAAGAAGGTGGATAAGCACACTGATTCAATGGGGGTGCTGCTTGAGCTGTAGGAAGGGCTGGTGCTAGATGTGCCACATTGGCCATTTCAGATTGTGGCTTCACAGAGGATTGGGATGTCTGCCACTGACCCACTGGTGGGGATGTTTCTTGGGTGCATCTATTTGTGGTTCCAGCTTGACCTGCCAAGGGGGACTCTGTGGAGTTTAAGTCCGCTAGTGCCACAAGCTTCTCCCATGAGATCTTCATTCCTAGTAAGGTCCTTTGAGTATGGATGATCCTGGTCAGCTCCTGCCTCAACTCCAAGGGCAACCCAGATATAAACCTATCTTTAACTATACAGAGTTGAGTGACATCCATACCAGGGAAGCACTGACAGGCTAGGGTTATTACTCTAAGGGCATAAGCAGAGACAGTCTCATGTGAGTGCTTGGTAGCCTCCATAAAGTCCTGACTCTGACTTTCTTCTTTCTTTCTTTCTTTGCTCTTTCTCATACCAGGATATTAAATGAGCCTTCAGTGTCCCATAATCACTAGTAGACTTCCGCATTACTCGATAAATTTCTAAGGCAGAGCCATTGAGGTAATTAGCTAAAAGGGATCCCATCCTTTCAAGGGAACCTGGATATTCTTGCTCAAAATATTTCTCAAAGGTTCTCACAAACTCATGAAAATCATGTCCTTCACTCAGGCAGTATTTTTCCGGTGGAAGAACCTTAGGTGTATGGCTATTAGCCAGTATTTGAGACATCATGGCCATGGTCTGAACATTCTGCATAACCATTTGCTGAAGAATTGCCAATGATGGTTGGTCAATACCCCCATCCTTAGGAGTTCCTGCCATAGGTGGTGACGGACATGCTGGTCTCTCAGGGGTTGTTTCTATTGGCTGTAAAGTAGCAGCTATTTCCCTACTGCCACCCCTGTCATGGTTATATGGGAAATTAGTGCCAGAAGTCAAGATGGGACTAGCTATTGTGCTTACAGTGACTGTTGATGAAGCCACAGCAGTGGTGATAGTGGTGGTAAATTGACTGGCAAGACCTGTTGTGTCACCCATTTTCTATTGTTTGCTCTTCTTGTGAATAATTCTGTTTCTCAACTGTTCTTGTGCAGTGTGGAGAGTGCTGGGAATACCGGCAAGAGAATAGGGGCTTCTAGTCAATACTAATGCTCTCTATTGATGTTTCCCTTCAATCTTCCCGGGTCTGGGCACCAGTGAAACGGGGGGCGATGCCGGTAAGTGTATCTGTGTAAAGATGCGTTTGCGTTACTCACCTACCGGATACTCTGTTAGTGGGGTCACGGCAGCTGCGGCTGGTTGCGAGATGGGAGATTTAGCTGCCAGTGAGAACCACCCAGAGGGCCTTAATAAAAATCCTTTGACTTCAGCACCACCTGCACTGCTAAGAATGAGAGAAATGAGGTGAGCAAGTTACCAATTTTAGTGTGGTTGAGATTATGTCAGATAGGCAGCTCCTACCAATCTGAAACTGGGTTCTCACCTTTAAGATCTCTGGGCATAGCCAGTCTGCCTCTTTTAACGACTTACTCTTCGGCTTATGGTGGGAGGATTTAAGAAAAGTAAAATGTCCTTTGCTTAATTTAATCAACGAAACAACAATAACACTTACAAGGTTAACTGCATCCAGGCAAGTTTTTACAGGTAACTAAAGAAAATCTGAACAATTTTATTGATCATACACCAATGTGTTTCAGAACCAACTAAGCACTTGAAAAAAAATTATTACTACAAAACAAAAGAAACAAATCATTAGTCCCATACCACACACAAAAATGTCAACATAAAATAAAACCATTAAATTATTGGCCATCACCAGCCCATTACCACACAAAGGAGACAAGACTTACAGAAAAAAAATAACTTACATAACTAATGCAAAAAAAAAGAATATTAGTTACTAGGGCAAGGTCAATGAGTGTTACCCAAATTGTATAAACCTGATAAGTCCCAGATGTGTCATTTTAAACTCCACTTCATCTCACAATCATTAAAGTATTCTTGGCTCAATCAGTACAAACAAAAGCAATGTTTATAACAAAAAAATATGTGAACACTGGCTTCAGCATTTGTGCAGGCATTGGGGAAGAAAAAGCTTTGTCCAAATTCACTTCAATAAGCAAATGTCCCAGCCAAAAACAAATCCCTGATAAAGAAAAAAAACCAACAACATTTAGAGATTATCCCCCTAGCACTGTCATCAGTGGACTCACAGGAATCCATGAGTGCAATGATGCCAGAAAAGGGAGCAAAACTGACAATGATAATTAATGGTCTAAAATTTTGGGATATGTATTTGCATTAATATGTTGCTCATAAGGCAGTTAAAGGTACAATTTAGTTCACAGCCTGAGAAAGCTCAAAATCCATTGTGATGCATATTGATAACTGAAGTTAGGTTTTTCAACACGGTCTTTATAAAGGAAATCAGGCATTCAGAAATGATTATGATATTTACATGATAATTTTAAGTGATCCAAATATGTGAGACATGGTTCTTATAGCTAATGGTTAAGCAATACAAAACACCAATGGTAAAAACAAGACTGGATCACCTACCACACCATCAAGGAGAAGTGAGATGCTTTCCCGTCTCTTGAAATGGACATATGATTGCCTCAAGCTTCTTGTTCTCTATACTGAGAGAATTTCAAAGCTTTATACTGAGGCATATGATTGCCTCAATGTTTTTTAACATTCTCTATATTGAGAGAACTTCAAATCTGTTATAATCAATTAAAAAGAGAAGAAAAACATTTTTAGTAACTCTGAAGGCTTGGCTTTCTAAGAAAGCTCTGGCCCCATGGGGATTACTGAAACCTCCCAGGCCCTACTGAGGGGTTTGGGAGCTCTCAGGAATCCTTTCCAATAGTGGAGTTCCCACCAACTTGGGGTGTTAACCAGGGTTTCGGAGCCGGTAAAAAAACTTCTGGCTCCGGCTCCGGAGCAGAAATTTTTTACAGTCTGGCTCCGGCTCTTTTATAGTAAATTCTGTTAATTATAAAATAAATATGTAGATTTATATAACTAATTGTCCAATTTAAAATATTGCACAAAAATATTTTATTATTAAATCACTTAATACTCAAAATTTAAATTTCTTATGATTTTAAATTAGGCAAATATAATGATAGAATGAAGTTATTTAAATAACTAAAGGAAAATGATGAAAACTAAATGATATTAAATATTTATTAACAATGGTAGCTTATATAAATTAGAGAAACTTGCCTCCTAATTAGTTCAAAGTTCAAACTTAAGAATTCTCGTATGGAAAATAGTAACAATCAAACTTTCTGAGATAATATATGCATCTTTTTTTAAGTGTTGAAACTTGAAAGCTTCATGAAAGCCAACTTGGCTTAAAAAAGAGCTGAATATTTCAAAAAATTCAGTTTTTAAATTTTTAATAGGTTATATTATTTACTTATATTATTTACTTTAAATTTTTAATAGGTTATATTATTTACTTAGATAAATAGTTAGTACCTACGTACCTAAGGTCTCCACCGCCATAAAAAATTTTTTACCTATATAATTAAGTGTTAAGACAAATCTTCCCAAATATTTAATGGTTAAAAAATGGAAATTTGCAGATTATTCCTGTAACTCCCACACCTCCATAAAATCCAAGAATCCTATGGTACCATTTTTCGTAATATATTACAAGAATTATAATTTGCAACTAAACCTATATTTAACAAATAACAATTTAGGTAGCAATATATCGCCTGGAGCCAGACCATGGAGCCGTATTTTCAAGGTTTCTGGCTCTGGCTCCGGCTCCAGGTAAGCAAAATTCACTGGCTCCACCGACTCCGGCTCCGAAACCCTGGTGTTAACCATACCATCTCACTATTATGTAGGTTGCCATCCTGTCCGTAGTGTGTGTCCAATCTAGGGCAGCAGCTAGATTTGATGTTATCACATTCTTGACTCTTTTCACCTGTTTTGGAGGTTGCTTTCCACCTTTTGCCCATTCATCTTCGGTGGAGGATGACTCGTCAGTGACTGAGGATTCTGTTGAGGACACCAATACTGCTGTACCTGACGTTGATGCACCTTCATTGACTGCCTGCAATACAATCGAAGAAAATGGACAATTAGTGTTAACGAACAACCTAATCATTGCAATCAAATGAAAGTAGGAATTTGAAGAACAATCTCACCTTTCTCTTTCGCATCTCCTCCTCCATCTTCCTGTGGGCAGCTTGTTTTTCTTTTTCTGCTGTTTTTCTGTCTACTCCCACCATGCATCCCCGTCTTCCAGGCTCTCGCTGGGCCAGCAAGAAGGCCTTGTCTTCTGGGTTTTTGATTAGAGACAAGGCATCAGCATGTGCCATATCAAATAGGTTCCGAAGTGTCTCCTTGAATCCCTCTTCGTTGTACACCTAAATATAAATAATAAATATATATAATATATATATGATAAATGTATTGACTATTGTACAGTATAATATGTCATACTCTCGAGAAACTATTTTATTTATCATTGATCATCCAACTCACCTGCTTCTGGCTCCTCATTCGTCCTTTTTTTATTTTGATCCAATCTTGGTGAAGGTCCAAGATCTTTTGGATTCCTTTGTATTTTTCCCTTGTCGGGATTCGAGCTTTGTTCCAAAATATTTCAAGTTGACCCCCACACTACTTGAGCACTTTCCTTCAACTCCTTCTTGAGATTAGTGTGGTGATGAAGGAAGCATGACAATACCTCTCCACGTGATGGTAATTTGCTTCCAAGAAGCTTGTCCTTCACTTTATCTCCTTCAAGGAGATAAAAGCAAGAGCTTCGAACTTGTCATCATATATCTAACCACTAAACACAACCAATGAACACTACACCAATAATCTGTCAAGGAAAAGATGTATTACTGGAATGAACATAATATACAAGTAAATCTACTAGGTAGTGCAAAAATGAAGTACTGTGTGCTACCCCTAAAAAGTGATTGATTTGGGAAAAAATTGGCCAGAGGTGTTTTCTCATTCATCCTCACAAGTTACTGCCTGGCAATAATAAAAAATCAAAACTTCAATTTTATGGACCACCCTAATATATATATATATATATATATATTTTTTTTTTTTTTTTAGTTCAGGAAGAACCGATTCGCCTCTATTTAAAGGGCATATCTCAGCGGAAAAACAAAGAAAAAGTGAGAGGAAAGACAGAGGAAAAAGAAAGGGTGGAGGGGACAGTCGAAGTGGAAAAAGACCAAGGACTGCAGGGTCGAGCCCCATCATCCTTGGGTGCTAGGGCCGGGAGGGCGCACGTGAAACCTCCAGGAACAAGCACGTACAAACGAGCACAAAGAGCACTCAAGAGCACGAGCTTAGAACCCCCTTGCGGGGATATATATATATATATATATATATATATAATATATATATATATATTGAAAAAAAAAAAAAAAAAAATTGGAAATATATTTTAATAAATATATTTTATAAAAATCTGCACAAGATATATATTTTCTTAGTCAGTTTTGAATGGTAATTCAATATATTGTACTGTTTTAACTGTGTGTGAGCGGGTTAAAAGATGAATATTAACCTGCAAAACATTCAAAGTGAGAAGAGTAAATATTTGTTTTAGCAGATGACCTGGATTTTGGCATGAAAATTGGTTTTTCTGTTGTATTTAACCCTGTTTTGTGTGAATCTGATCTTCATTTTGGTATTATTGTAGTTTCATACAACCATAGAATCTTTGGAATTTTGTCTTTATAATAGGTAGTTTCAACAATTCTAAGACACTTTTCCTCTATAACATTTTTGTCACACAATAGTCCTTGCTGTTGGTTCAAACAAAAACAAGTATTAATTAAAATAATAAAAATTAAAATAATTAAATAATGATTAGGTCCCGAGGTTGTGCACATGGATATTCAATGCCCGTTAGGTTAATTGAATGCCCAGTTATGTCAACTGTATGGCCTTGATGATTGGTTAGGTTGTTGTTGAAACGGGGCGCGATGCCGGTAAGTGTATCTATGTAAAGATGCGTTTGCATTACTCACCTACCGGATACTCTGTTAGTGGGGTCACGGCAGCTGCGGCTGGTTGCGGAGATGGGAGATTTAGCTGCCAGTGAGAACCACCCAGAGGGCCTTAATAAAAATCATTTGACTCCAGCACCACCTGCACTGCTAAGAATGAGAGAAATGAGGTGAGCAAGTTACCAATTTTAGTATGGTTGAGATTATGTCAGATAGGCAGCTCCTACCAATCTGAAACTGGGTTCTCACCTTTAAGATCTCCGGAGCATAGCCAGTCTGCCTCTTTTAACGACTTACTCTTCGGCTTATGGTGGGAGGATTTAAGAAAAGTAAAATGTCCTTTGCTTAATTTAATCAACGAAACAATAATAATACTTACAAGGTTAACTGCATCAGCAGGCAAGTTTTTACAGGTAACTAAAGAAGATCTGAACAATTTTATTGATCATACACCAATGTGTTTTCAGAACCAACTAAGCACTTGGAAAAAAAATTACTACTACAAAACAAAAGAAATAAACATCATTAGTCCCATACCACACACAAAAATGTCAACATAAAATAAAACTATTAAATTATTGGCCATCACCAGCCCATTACCACACAAAGGAGACAAGACTTACAGAAAAAAATAACTTACCTAACTAATGCAAAACAAACAAAGAATATTAGTTACTAGGGTAAGGTCAATGAGTGTTACCCAAATTGTATAAACCTGATAAGTCCCAGATGTGTCATTTTAAACTCCACTTCATCTCACAATCATTAAATGTATTCTTGGCTCAATCCGTACAAACAAAAGCAATGTGTATAACAAAAAAAAACTATGTGAACACTGGCTTCAGCATTTGTGCAGGCATTGGGGAAGAAAAAGCTTTGTCCAAATTCACTTCAATAAGCAAATGTCCCAGCCAAAAACAAATCCCTGATAAAGAAAAAAAAACCAACAACATTTAGAGATTATCCCCCTAGCACTGTCATCAGTGGACTCACAGGAATCCATGAGTGCAATGATGACAGTGAAGGGAGCAAAACTGACAATGATAATTAATGGTCTAAAATTTTGGGATATGTATTTGCATTAATATGTTGCTCATAAGGCAGTTAAAGGTACAATTTAGTTCACAGCCTGAGAAAGCTCAAAATCCATTGTGATGCATATTGATAACTGAAGTTAGGTTTTTCAACACGGTCTTTATAAAGGAAATCAGGCATTCAGAAATGATTATGATATTTACATGATAATTTTAAGTGATCCAAATATGTGAGACATGGTTCTTATAGCTAATGGTTAAGCAATACAAAACACCAATGGTAAAAACAAGACTGGATCACCTACCACACCATCAAGGAGAAGTGAGATGCTTTCCCGTCTTTTGAAATGGACATATGATTGCCTCAAGCTGCTTCTTGTTCTCTATACTGAGAGAGCTTCAAAGCTTTTACACTGAGGCATATGATTGCCTCAGTTTTTAACATTCTCTATATTGAGAGAATTTCAAATCTGTTATTATCAATTAAAAAGAGAAGAAAAACATTTTTAGTTAACCATACCATCTCACTCCTCCCCACTTGTTGTGGGGTGCACAACACAGGTATTTTTATCTCTAAGTATATAAGTAGTGATGAGTGATAGTATGGGACTTTAATACACTTTACAAATCATATCTTACCTTAACCTAATCAGTAACCTTACTTTTAGTTTTCCTCTCAAGTGGGGAACTTTGTACCCTAAGCAATTCCTGAGATCTGCCCTGTGACCTTGTGAATGGTCGGTTCCCCATCTTCTTGAGGGTACCTACTTGTGTAACAACTGGTAAAGGCAGGTTTTGAGATTCAGGTGAGAACCCTCTAAAATCAATTTTTGAAGGTGTCAATGATGTTTTCTTTACCCACTTTAATACACAGAGAATGGTTTCAGAGTGAGGGACCCTCGTCGCCTTGCGTGAGTTGGCTGATCAGTTGGACTCAGTCCTCCTCCTAGGCCACTAAGTTCGAACTCACTTGTCATTTCTGAAGATTCTGGAGATTGTGTCACTGCAAAGTCTGTTTCAGGTTCCACAGCCACTAAATATGATTGATTATTGGTAGCAATAAATCGAAAAGACGTTAGGGGACTTTGTTTGACTGGCTCCAATTCAGAGGAAGGTAGTTCCTGCCCTGAATCAAAGGATGAGATTGCTACTGGGCATCCATTCTCTATGTCCCCATTAACTTTATCCTCCCCACTTGTCTTATCTTGTCTCAAAGAATTTCTGCTGGGAGGTGGCTGTTCATGAAATCTCTCTTCCAACTGATACAGGTTGTGGAGAGTCTGATCTAGAGTCTGCTGAATTTTTCTCAGACGCTCCACAGGTAATGGGTTAAGCGAAAACCCTTAAAGAATGGTTCATCATGGCTTGGTTCTTCAATTAGAGATGGACCCTTACTCATCTCTACAGGTGTAGGTTGTGGTAGGAATTCAACCTCATAATGGGCATCTCCCAAAAGCCTTTGGTAGTAGCGGTTCTGTTGAAGATATGGTGGAGCCACATTCCACTTTTTCAGATGTTTGTGGTGAACTTTATAAATAGTGGGTTCCTGAGGGTTCATTGACTGAACTTGATAAGTAATTTCATTTGGGTTCACTTTAATTATACAATATGGTCCAGCATACCGAGGTTTGAATTTATTGATGCTCAGGTTGCCAGGATAGTGTATTTTCAGCCCCACCAGCTGGTTTAAGTGATAGGGTTTGAACCGTGGATGGCCTTCATCCCGATATTGAAGCTGATGGTGGTCTATCCTAGGGCCCTGAGGGAAGATGTGAGTCTGGGATAAGAGACAGGCTGCTGAGGAAATACCAGTCTCCTGATGCTTGGTATTGTTGTAAATGGATACCACCCTGGGCAGATGGTCATCCCAGGTCTCAACCTGGTTCAAACTCACCCGCAAATATTGGGTTAGTGTCCTGTTTACTTGCTCAACAGCCCCATTGGATGTGGGGCAATAGGGAGAAGTCCTTACATGGAGTATATCCAGTTCAAGCAAGGTATCTTCAAATTCCTGGGCTGTGAACTCAGGCCCATTATCACTGAGTAGCTTTTCAGGCAGCCTGGGCAGAAATGGATATACTCGAGTTTTGAATGCTTGTGCTACAGTAGAGGCCCGTTTATTGGGCAGTGGGACCACGGACAACCACTTAGAGAAATGGTCAACCACCACCAATGCACAAACATTCCCCTTTTGAGAGATAGGGTAGGAGATAAGATCTGCTGCAATCAACTCAAAAGGATGTTGGGTTACAATCTTAAACACAGGTGGTGTGTGGAGAATATTGGTAATCTTTGCTCTCTGACACTCCACATAAGAAGTGACTATCTCAGTCACTATGCGATGCAGCTGTGGGTACCAAAAATGTTCCAATAATAGGGCAAGCAATTTATTTTGCCCTAAGTGAGTAAACTCCTTGTGAAAAATGACAGCCCAATCTATAGCAACACCTTTGGCAACAACACAACGCAAGTGGTGGTCTTTTCCCCTATGGTAAATGATGTCATCAATAACTACCAATTGCTGATGATCTCGTTTATATGGTTGTAGGTTTCCAGTATATCGTTTCGCTGTCCATTGTTGCTTAATCCCCTTTTTAAGGCGACATAGGTGAGGGTCAAGTTTTTGTAAGGTTATGACATCTTCCAGGGACAATGCCCCTCCTTCTTTTGGGAGTTGTTCTCCTTCTCTCAAAGGAATCACTGGACAGATGTCCACCACAACTGATGTCGGTTCCAATTGTGGTGTAAGGTTATCAGGTGGTAGATTCCCCTCCCCACTAGCCTCTGTGTCAGGTGCAAGGTCCTCCTCTATGCTCTCATCAAGCAGTGTAAATTCTTCAAAGGGGCTATCAGTTTCCCTATTCACATTTAGAATTTCAGGGGAAGGCTTATCATTTGATTGACCAGGTAGGTGTATAGGGTTTAACCAATTGTAATGGATCCCAGCGAGGCACTGCAGATAACACCGATCATGGTAGTTGTCAGAACCATACTTTAAGGGAGCTCGATCTCCATGATATACCCAAATCTCTACCTTATTCATATCACTATAAACTTGGATCAACCGTGGGGTTGGGATCTGACCAACATGTTTCATCAGATTCAGCTGACGGGTGATAGCTTTATCAGAAGAGATCCCATACTTATTTCGCCTGTGAATTAATTCTACTACTGTTGCTTCTCTGATTTCTCTATGATGATCCATTGTGCCACTACTCCACAAGGATAGACAATAAAAGAGGGAATCTCCTCCCCCTGGGACTTCAGTCTTTATGAATCCTTTTAGGGCATTTGATCGGTTGTCATATTGATCCAATGATTCTTGTCAATTGGAGACCTGGATAGTGCATCTGCGATACAATTCTGTTTCCCAGGTATGTACACTAGCTCATATTCAATGCTACTCAGCTCTTCCAGTGTGCGAGCAACTCTGTTATTTACTAATGGCATATTGTAAAGGAAGGTTAAAGGTTGATGATCAGTAAAAATTTTAACTTTAATTCCATAAAGGAAGGGTTTTAGGGTCCTCACAGCCCATTGAATAGCAGCTAATTCTCGTTCAGTGGTTGAGTACTTTTGTTCAGCCCTATTGAATGTGGTTGAAACAAAGGCTATGGGCCTATTATTTCCTTCCTGCTCTTGGGACAAGCAAGCCCCAGCTCCAATGTTAGAAGCATCTACATGGAGCTGTAGGGGTTTAGCTTCCTTTGACCTATCAGGGTATGTCAACAAGATCGGACTAACTAAGGCTTCCTTTAGTTTATCAAACGCAGTCTGGCAACTCGCTGTCCAAGTCAGCGTCTTGCGGCCTGTAAGTTCACTAAGAGGCTTTGCTATCTCTGAGCAATTTTGGATGTGTCGGCGATAGAAATTAACCATCCCTAAGAATTGGCGGAGTCTTCTGATGGTGTTTGGGATTGGAAACTTGTGCCCGCAAGACCTTCTAGGTTCTTTACCAGTGGGACCATCCCCTTGGATGACACCTGATGTCCCAGGAATGTCACTTCCTCTTGGCAAAGCTCAGTCTTTGAGGGTTTGATCTTAAAACCATTAGATTCCAAGGCATGCAAGACCTTTCCCAGAATTTCAAGATGTTCAGGGAAGGTGCGGCTTACTACCATTATATCATCAAGGTAGACCATGCATTGAGTCCATGGGATCCCAGATAATGCCATCATCATGGCTCGTTGAAAGGTAGCTGGACCATTTTTCACCCCAAACGGCATTCTGAGAAATTCCCAATGGGAAAGAGGGGTGGAGAATGCAGTTTTCTCAACACTGGATTCCTCCATCTCAACCTGATAATACCCTTTGACTAAATCAATGGTAGAAAAGTATTGCATTCCATGCAAATTGAAGAGTGTCAATCAAATTAGGTAATGGAAAGCAATCTCGTTTTGTTATTTTGTTGAGCTCTCGATAATCAATGCATAACCGTATTGACCCATCACTTTTCTTAATTGGCACGACAGGTGCAGAGTATGGGGAGAAACTTCGTCTGATGATACCATCTTCCTCCAGCTGTTGGCAGTGCTCTTCAATGTCCTGCAGTACAGGTCCTTGGACTCGCCTTACTGGGATATGGACTGGAAGCCTGTGTTCTGTTTCAATCTGATGCTTGATAATGGTTGTGTGGCCAACATCCCCATCACCATGACTAATAGCTCCTTGGTGGCACAGCAACAACTGGACTAACTGGTCCTTTTGTTCTGCTGAGAGAGATGTATTTGTCAACTCAAAAGCATCAACCATCATTTGTGAAGTCCAGTCCTCCTGATTTTTAGAAGTTTTTGAACTGTCAGTGAAGTCCACCAGATGTACCAGTGAGTCCTTACCCTGCAATTTCATAGCCTTCCCAATTAAGTTTCCTCTGGAGATCTTCTGTGAGAAGTCTCCAAGGTTGAATACCGCAACCAAAAAGTTGTCTTCTGTGACATTCATTAATCCAGGTTGTATAATCAAATCTTTTACAGAGGAGTTACTTTCCAAATAAGTTAACTCATGATCAGGGTTGTATCCTTGGAGGCGGAAACATGCCTCTATCATTTGACAGGTGCGGGGCAACTTCAACATCTTCCACACTTTCACATTCAAGGCTGGTTGGAAGTGGCTGTTGAGCATCTTGGGCAACTGTGATAAGTTGGCTTCCCTTCCGAGTGAGGAGTTCTCGTTTAGCCAAGTCAGGAAGCAAACTATCAGTCTGTAACATGTTTACCCCACAGATCAGATCAAAGTCTGAGACATGGTCTCTCACAACCACAAACTCAATTGGTTGTGTTTCAAAATTGGGAAACATGAGTGTGACTGTACAACCACCCAGAACTGGTACAATGTGTTTACCTATACCCCTAATCCCCTTGAGAGGTACTTCCTTTAGTGGGAATTTATCAGAGGGAAGTTGATGGTAACATGAAGCTGACATCAAACTGACTGCAGCACCTGTATCCACAAGAGCTGACAATGGGCCTGTGTGGGGAGAGCTTTTTATTCTTGGCCGGATGACTAAGGCATTGCTTGATTGCTGCTCTTGTCTCAGGTCCAGAACTTCAGCCAATTCATCTTCAGTGTTCACTGGCTGCTCTTCATCCCTCTCTAGGGTTCCAACTTGTTCAACATCTTCCACTGTCTCATCTTCAGTCTCACTCTGGGGGGCCTCAAGGTAGTTGTGTGCAATCTGACTTGCTAATGGATATTGCCCTGATGGTGTTGCTTCCTGGGAAGCAATGATGCCTCCAAAAGACCGTTCATTGCTAGCATGCTGGGGTAGCTCTGGCATGCGGCCTTCCATGACAGAGCTATCTAGTTTCCCAATTCTGGTGCTAGTTCTTGTGGTGGTGGGACCAACCCTTGGTCACTCATACAATCTTGACCCAAATGTGGTCCTCCACAACTTGGGCATTGTGGCCTCTCCATTAAATAGTTCTTCTGAGTAGGACACTGTGCAGGGCTATGTCCATGTTGCTTACAACGTATGCAAATGTTCCTGGCAGTATAGCAATCTTGATGGAGATGACCCCGCTTTCCACACCAATGACATAAAGGACGCGAGGGACATTGACCCTTTGTATGCCCTGACTGCTGACAATGGGTACATGTCCTGTGGCCTCTTGGTGCTGCTGCAACTTGCTGAAAGTTATTGGCTGGTGGGTGAGACTGACCCCTAGGGAAGTTTGCTGCAGTTCTCACTTTTCTTCCATTGGGCCCCCTTAGCCTTCCTTGACTGTTTGTTGCAGTAGACTGAGGGGCAACCATGGGTAGTTCTTGCTTTAATACAACTGGTGGTGAACTCAGATATGGTGTGTGTGTTGACTGGTGTGGGATTTGTTCAATATAGTTAGGTGGCCAATTCCATGAAGAAGGTGGATAAGCACACTGATTCAATGGGGGTGCTGCTTGAGCTGTAGGAAGGGCTGGTGCTAGATGTGCCACATTGGCCATTTCAGATTGTGGCTTCACAGAGGATTGGGATGTCTGCCACTGACCCACTGGTGGGGATGTTTCTTGGGTGCCTCTAGTGGTGGTTCCAGCTTGACCTGCCAAGGGGGACTCTGTGGAATTTAAGTCTGCTAGTGCCACAAGCTTCTCCCACGAGATCTTCATTCCTAGTAAGGTCCTTTGAGTATGGATGATCCTGGTCAGCTCCTGCCTCAACTCTAAGGGCAACCCAGATATAAACCTATCTTTAACTATACGGAGTTGAGTGACATCCATACCAGGGAAGCACTGACAGGCTAGGGTTATTACTCTAAGGGCATAAGCAGAGACAGTCTCATGTGAGTGCTTGGTAGCCTCCATAAAGTCCTGACTCTGACTTTCTTCTTTCTTTCTTTGCTCTTTCTCATACCAGGATATTAAATGAGCCTTCAGTGTCCCATAATCACTAGTAGACTTCCGCATTACTCGATAAATTTCTAAGGCAGAGCCATCGAGGTAATTAGCTAAAAGGGATCCCATCCTTTCAAGGGAACCTGGATATTCTTGCTCAAAATATTTCTCAAAGGTTCTCACAAACTCATGAAAATCATGTCCTTCACTCAGGCAGTATTTTTCCGGTGGAAGAACCTTAGGTGTATGGCTATTAGCCAGTATTTGAGACATCATGGCCATGGTCTGAGCATTCTGCATAACCATTTGCTGAAGAATTGCCAATGATGGTTGGTCAATGCCCCCATCCTTAGGAGTTCCTGCCATAGGTGGTGACGGACATGCTGGTCTCTCAGGGGTTGTTCCTATTGGCTGTAAAGTAGCAGCTATTTCCCTACTGCCACCCTGTCATGGTTATATGGGAAATTAGTGCCAGAAGTCAAGATGGGACTAGCTATTGTGCTTACAGTGACTGTTGATGAAGCCACAGCAGTGGTGATAGTGGTGGTAAATTGACTGGCAAGACCTGTTGTGTCACCCATTCTCTATTGTTTGCTCTTCGTGTGAATAATTCTGTTTCTCAACTGTTCTTGTGCAGTGTGGTGAGTGCTGGGAATACCGGCAAGAGAATAGGGGCTTCTAGTCAATGCTAATGCTCTCTATTGATGTTTCCCTTCAATCTTCCCGGGTCTGGGCACCAGTGAAACGGGGCGCGATGCCGGTAAGTGTATCTGTGTAAAGATGCGTTTGCGTTACTCACCTACCGGATACTCTGTTAGTGGGGTCACGGCAGCTGCGGCTGGTTGCGGAGATGGGAGATTTAGCTGCCAGTGAGAACCACCCAGAGGGCCTTAATAAAAATCCTTTGACTTCAGCACCACCTGCACTGCTAAGAATGAGAGAAATGAGGTGAGCAAGTTACCAATTTTAGTGTGGTTGAGATTATGTCAGATAGGCAGCTCCTACCAATCTGAAACTGGGTTCTCACCTTTAAGATCTCTGGCATAGCCAGTCTGCCTCTTTTAACGACTTACTCTTCGGCTTATGGTGGGAGGATTTAAGAAAAGTAAAATGTCCTTTGCTTAATTTAATCAACGAAACAATAATAACACTTACAAGGTTAACTGCATCAGCAGGCAAGTTTTTACAGGTAACTAAAGAAGATCTGAACAATTTTATTGATCATACACCAATGTGTTTCAGAACCAACTAAGCACTTGAAAAAAAATTATACTACAAAACAAAAGAAACAAACATCATTAGTCCCATACCACACACAAAAATGTCAACATAAAATAAAACCATTAAATTATTGGCCATCACCAGCCCATTACCACACAAAGGAGACAAGACTTACAGAAAAAAAATAACTTACATAACTAATGCAAAAAAAACAAAGAATATTAGTTACTAGGGTAAGGTCAATGAGTGTTACCCAAATTGTATAAACCTGATAAGTCCCAGATGTGTCATTTTAAACTCCACTTCATCTCACAATCATTAAATGTATTCTTGGCTCAATCAGTACAAACAAAAGCAATGTTTATAACAAAAAAAATTATGTGAACACTGGCTTCAGCATTTGTGCAGGCATTGGGGAAGAAAAGCTTTGTCCAAATTCACTTCAATAAGCAAATGTCCCAGCCAAAAACAAATCCCTGATAAAGAAAAAAAACCAACAACATTTAGAGATTATCCCCCTAGCACTGTCATCAGTGGACTCACAGGAATCCATGAGTGCAATGATGCCAGAAAAGGGAGCAAAACTGACAATGATAATTAATGGTCTAAAATTTTGGGATATGTATTTGCATTAATATGTTGCTCATAAGGCAGTTAAAGGTACAATTTAGTTCACAGCCTGAGAAAGCTCAAAATCCATTGTGATGCATATTGATAACTGAAGTTAGGTTTTTCAACACGGTCTTTATAAAGGAAATCAGGCATTCAGAAATGATTATGATATTTACATGATAATTTTAAGTGATCCAAATATGTGAGACATGGTTCTTATAGCTAATGGTTAGCAATACAAAACACCAATGGTAAAAACAAGACTGGATCACCTACCACACCATCAAGGAGAAGTGAGATGCTTTCCCATCTTTTGAAATGGACATATGATTGCCTCAAGCTGCTTCTTGTTCTCTATACTGAGAGAGCTTCAAAGCTTTTACACCTAGGCATATGATTGCCTCAGTTTTTAACATTCTCTATATTGAGAGAATTTCAAATCTGTTATTATCAATTAAAAAGAGAAGAAAAACATTTTTAGTTAACCATACCATCTCATTGTCATGATATTTTCGTTAGCTTTAACGAAAATATCACAACTCAACCTAACCAATCAACAATTGTAAGACACTTTTCTTCGGTTAATATATTTTAAATGACATGGGCTGGACCTGTAAATCAAAATAACTTTTTATGAGGTAGTTTTAGTCACTTTATTCAAATTTGTCACTCATTTTTTGTGCAAATTTGTTCAAATGTATTTTTTAATAAAATATATTTCATGTTTTGGCTATTATATACTCTTCATACAATATTTTTCTTGATTGTGCGCTTTTTCGCTACTCTGCGACTTAATTAGTTCATTGGTATTTGTTCTGGCTATTTTTTTTTTTTCTAATTGGATTCAGTTTGGTGGTGTTTGTGATAGGGTTATGATGTGCCATTCATGTGGTTTCGAATTTGAGAACTTGATTTGTCATGTGCCCTAGATGAAGACAAAGCATTAGATGTTTTTATCAATTGCAGTATTATTCTCTCATCCTTAACTTGCCTGAAATGTGACAGTGAGTGCCTAATACGAAAAGATCAGAAGATATTCAGGTGAAATAACCAATATTAACTTGTTAGGTTAATTGAATGCCTGGTTAGGTTAATTGAATGCCTGGTTAGGTTAATTGAATGCCTGGTTAGGTTAATTGAATGCCTGGTTAGGTTAATTGAATGCCTGGTTAGGTTAATTGAATGCCTGGTTAGGTTAATTGAATGCCTGGTTAGGTTAATTGAATGCCTGGTTAGGTTAATTGAATGCCTGGTTAGGTTAATTGAATGCCTGGTTAGGTTAATTGAATGCCTGGTTAGGTTAATTGAATGCCTGGTTAGGTTAATTGAATGCCTGGTTAGGTTAATTGAATGCCTGGTTAGGTTAATTGAATGCCTGGTTAGGTTAAGTTGTGATATTTTCATTAGTTTAAAGGAAAATGATTAGAGAACTTTTCTGATTAATTTTGAGATGAACATGTTGGGTTATGCTTTATTGTATAAAATGTAGTAAAAAATATATTTTTCAAGTGTAATTTGGTATGCTTTGTTCGAATATGATCTTCATTTCTTGTGCAAATGAACAGAGATACAGTTGTCATTGCATGGTCCAAACACGTATTTCTGTTCATTTGCACAAGAAATGGTCATATTTGAACAGAGCACACCAAAATACACTTGAAAAATGTAGGCCATGTCATTTGCGACATAATTATCCTTTTCTTATACATTTTACATTTGACTTTGTTTGACATTTGTTTTTATTTTTTTTAATTAATGCTTGGTTAGGTCAACTGAATGCTCTTGATGATTTGTTAGGTTGTTGTGATATTTTCGTTAAAGCTATTGAAAATATCACGACTTAACCAATCATCAAGGGTGTACAGTTGACCTAACCGGGCATTCAACACCCAGGTGCACAACCTCAGGACTAATCATTATTTAATTATTTGGTATTATTTTAATTTTTATTAACATTTGTTTGTTTGAACTAATCACAGCAAGGCCTATTGCATCATTTACAAAGTCAAATGTAAAATGTTAAATATCTCGCTTATACGTAATTTATGAAAAAAATGCCACAAAAGAGGAGTCTTAGGATTGTTGAAACTACCTATTTTACAGGCAAAATTCCTAGGATTCTGTGGTTGTACGAAACTGCAAATTTACCTTCATTTCTTGTGCAAATGAGCAGTTATCTTGAATTTACCTTGAAGCACTTCTGCCTCAAGGGTGCGCTGCTCCCACAAAGTCTGCTCAGTGCCTCCTGAGGCAGGGCTACAACATAGTTGCCACCCTTCTTTTCTCGCTCCTGGCTTACGATTTGGTCCACTAGTGAATTTGTGAGGGCTGTTCTGGCAGAGGAATACCCTGGCACTGTGGTTTGGTCAGGTATATTGGCTAAAAACATGTCCAAATATTTTTTAAAAGTATCTACTGGGACTGTACTTGTATCTCTAAGGTACTGAGGCAAGGAGTTAAACAGGGGAGAACCCTGCCTAGAGGTATTATTATTTTGAAGGGTTTGAATCCTTCTCAGGCTGTTTGGTGAGAGGTGATGTGTTTGACACATTCTGCATTGTGGGCAACTAAAAACACTTCTAGAATTTTCCAGGTATAGATCAGGATGCAGGGCTGTGGAGTCGGCACAAAAAACTGACTCCGACTCCTCAATTTTTTGTCTATCCGACTCCGAAGGTATATTAATTCTAAATCTGCTATGATAATAATTACACAAGAGCAGTGGCGGTTCCTCATATGGGCAATATGGGCAGCCGCACAGGGTGGCATTTGTGGAGGGGCGGCATGAGCGCCTGCAAAAAAAATAAAAATAAGAATAAATAAATAAAGAAATAAATGAAAATAAAAAATAAAATAAAATAAATAATAAAAGATCAATAAATATATTTTTATTAATAAAAAACCATCTATTGCATTTTCCATAAACCTTCCCATAAAAGACCTAAACAATGCAAAATGCTTCCAGATTAATATTATTGGGAATAAAGGCCCATACTTTAACATATGTAATGTTATTTTTCTGGGTTTGGTTAAATAGTGAAATGTATATTATTTATTACAGAACGAATCTTCACACTAAGCCACTAAGGTCTGTCAAATAACCGCAAATGGATAAGAAGAGGTCAAAGCTATCAGGTGCTCAGTTTAGAAAAAAGAGGAAAGAAGAAGAGGAGAAACGAGCAAAAGATAAAGGTATAGAGCTATGTCATCTACTCTTCACTGCTATATTGCACTGCTATTTTGTGATATAGCTTTCTGAGTCATTTGAAGTGTACTATTATGTATATAATTAGCCATTAACCAAGGAGGTTGTATTATTCATTTGTTTCCTATTCTAAAAGTTTAATAAATTGTGCTTAATAACATGTTAAATTAATTGTACTAGCCTATTCATGCATTGGTCTGTTATGTTCTATTTTACTATTTGCAGGGGCACTTTTGAAATATTTTGGAACAACCTCTGCCACTAGCCAGGATGAGAAGCCGTCTACTTCTGCCATTATTGAGGCTGAGGAGCCATCTACCTCCTCAGCCTCACATATGTCTCCACAAATGCAGTCTGATCCTGAGGATGAAGACCCATTTGCTTCTACTTCTCCCCGGCAGGACTCTTCAGGTGAGTTTGTGTGCACATATGTCTGTGAGCGTGTGCGTGTGTGTATGTGTGTGCATCCCTGCAAAGCATTTTGCAAACAGTTATAAATTATAATGTTATTATCACTGGGTCTGGGTTACTGGGTATGTGTGGTGTTTCACCACCATAATTCCATAACACCACCACCATAACAAAGTGCTGTGAATAATGTGTTATCTAACTTAGGTGTGTATACTAATGAGTAATGCTCTTGTTCTTTCTATTAGAAAGGCCTGGAGCAGAATCGCCTCCTGAGGATGAGTCTCTGTCCACCGACCCTGCTAACTGGCCTTCAGTTCTGACTGAGAGAATTCGGACACAACTGGTTTCCAGGGGACCAAGTCAAGTACCATCTGACTTTGTATTCCCTAGAAACGACAGTGACGGAAGAAGTTTCCACCATCAATACTTCAGGAAGTCATTGGTTAGTGGGGAAAATATAACCAGAAGTTGGTTGGTCTATTCCTTAAAAAATAACAGCCTTTTCTGTTTCTGTTGTACATTATTTTCCAAGAGGAAAATAAATTTAACAAGTTTGGGACTCTCGGACTGGAAGCATGCAAGCTCATTGCTCACATCACATGACAACAGTTCAGAACACCTAAATTCTATGAAAATCTGGAAAGAACTGGCAGTGAGGATGAGAAAGGGGGAGACCATTGACAAGCAGGAGATGGCACTTCTGGAGGCTGAGAAGTTGAGATGGAGAGCGGTGCTGACACGTCTCACTGCTATTGTGCATTCTCTGGCAGTTAGGAATTTGGCACTAAGGGGACATACAGAAAAATTGTTCTCACCATCAAATGGCAATTTTCTGAAAGAAGTTGAACTGATGGCACAATTTGATCCTATAATGTAAGAGCACATTAACCGTGTCCAAAAAGGGACCTCCAGTCACACCAGCTACCTCGGCCACCACATACAAAACGAACTCATTGATTTGTCGAGCAGCAAGACCATTTCAGCAATGGTGAGCGACATCAAACAATCAAAGTTTTTTTCAATAATTCTAGATTGCACTCCAGATATCAGCCACACTGAACAGTTGTCAGTTGTGATTCGGGTTGTGTCACTGGAGGGGAAGCCCCATATAAAGGAACATTTCATGGGTTTTTGGAGGCAGAGGAGTCCACTGGTCAACATTTGGCATCTCTGATTCTGAAGAGACTGGAGGAGCTAAAAGTTCCTTTCATGGACTGTAGAGGACAATCATACGACAACGGGGCCAACATGAGGGGAAAAAACAAGGGTGTTCAATCCAGGCTCCTAGAAATTAATCCCAGAGCTCTGTTTGTTCCATGTGGGGCTCATTCTCTGAATTTGCTTGTGGCCGATGCTGCTAAGGGATCTATTGATGCCACAAGTTACTTTGGCATCTTGCAGAAGCTTTACAACTTGTTTTCAGCCTCCACACAACAATGGGCCATTTTGAAAAAACATGTGAACATCACATTGAAGATGTGGTCTGATACAAGGTGGGAAAGCAAGATCAAGAGTGTGGAGCCCCTGAGATATCAGGCAGCTGCAGTGAGAGATGCACTGATCGAGGTGAGGGACCACACCAAAGACTCTGTAATAAAGGTCGAGGCTCAATCTCTGTCAGAGGAGGTTGGGTCATACCGCTTCGCCATTTGTTCAGTGGTGTGGCATGACCTGTTGTGCCAAATTCAGCATGTGAGCAAGCAGATGCAGTCTCCTAGCATGCACGTTGATGTTGCAGTAAATCTCCTAAAAAAAACAGAGAGAGGTCTCCGCAATTACAGGGCAACAGGTTTTGTGGCTGCACAAATGGCAGCCACAGATATCTGTGAACAAATGAATGTGGAGGCTGTGTTAAAACAAAAACGACTGAGGTCCACAAAGCGGCACTTCTCCTATGAAGCATCTGATGAGCCCTTGATTGATGCTTTGAAGAAGCTGGAGGTGACATTTTTCAATGCAGTGGTTGATGCTGCAACATCAGCCATTCAGGAAAGATTTTCCACGTTGGAAATTGTGGAGAGAAGTTTGGAGTGCTGACACATTTCCAAAATCTCACATTTGAGGAGCTGACAGAACAATGTGTGAACCTTAGTACTACACTACACTTTAAGGGACAATCTGACTTGGATGGCAGAGAGCTTGCACAGGAGCTGAAGAACTTGCCTGACTTGCCATCAAAGACCATATCCTTGCTTGAACTGCTGACATTTATCCATGAAAGGGAGCTCTCTGAAATATATCCAAATTTGTGGACTGCTCTCAGAATTGGTCTTACTCTTCCAGTCACTGTTGCTGAAGCAGAGAGGAGCTTTTCAAAGCTGAAGCTCATCAAATCCTACCTGAGGTCAACTATGTCACAGGAACGCCTTACCGGTCTGGCCATCATCAGTATAAATCATACAATTGCTGAGCAGATTTCATATGATGATTTAATTCATGACTTTGCATCAAGGAAGGTAAGAAGAGTCAGGCTTTAGATGGCAGTTGTGCTGTGGTGCAATTTATTTTGTTTCTTGTTCAAAGTGTAGCATAATAATTACCCTCTCTTAAGTGTCTTATTCTATTTATGTGATAGAGCATTTGTACAATTTAGAAATTTGATTCTCTAGTTTATTTATGGCAGTTGTGCAATTTAATTTGTATTTTTCCTGTTCATAGTATCATAATTACATTCTCTTAAGTGAGTTATTCTATTTACGTGATGAAGGATTTGTAAAATTCAGAAATTTGAGTCTTTGTTTTGGTTCTGAAGTTCCAACAATTAGTCCAATAAAAAGTTATTTTGTGAAAGAGTTATGTCTGTCCTTTATTTTGGGGGGATTCGAATGTGTGTGTGTTGGCGAACAGGGGGGGGGGGGCGCTGAAGGTGAGGTTCGCCCAGGGCGTCATGTAAGCTAGGACCGCCACTGCACAAGAGGCATTTCATCACCACCACATGAATCATCAGGCTACTTTTTAAACCCATAACCTGCAAAGTTTGAGTCTAATGGTTGTAGCGATGCCATTATGGCTTTTTTATTTTTTATTTATGAAAAAACAAAATTCATTGAGCATAAAACAAAACAAAAATTAAATTTAAGACTGACAAAATAAAAATTTCATTAAATACAATCAAAAATATAAAAGTATTCCTGCAAAATTTATTAAACTAAGGCCAAGGGTGAAAATCTAAAATTTACGAATAACTTGTTCTTAGGAACAGAATTGCTTCTGCTAGATCAGTGGTTCTTAACTGGGGGGGCGCGCCCCCCTAGGGTGGCGTCGGTAATTTCCAGGGGGGGCGCGATCCCTTGGGGAAAAACACTAATTGTATTTGTTATTCTCTTAACGAGAGCATGGGCTAATATTGAGAAGTTTATGAAAAAATGCAAAAGTATCCCCCTCCAAGGGGGGCATGGAGGGAAGGACCAATTCCTAGAGGGGGCATGGTAGTAAAAAGGTTAAGAACCACTGTGCTAGATCCTCTTTCATTGAAGCCCTTAAATCTGGTTTAATTATTTTCAGTGCGGAAAACAGTCTCTCCACACTGACCTGAGTGGGTGGCATGGCTGTTACTATCATAGCTGTATCTCTTAAAATCTCTGGATATGTGGGGATGATTCTTGTATTGTCAGTTTAGATGAACGATCATATTTTTCCACTTCTTTTAGGCCATCAAAAAAATCTTGCTTAAATTTCATTAGTTTAGTTTAACATCAAAAGGTTTCCTATGCACGTTTAAGCGGTGACGCTTTGCTTTTGAGCGTTCAATTTTATCTAAATATTTTTTAAAATCTAATTCTTCATCATTTGAAGAGGATGAGAGGGACTTACTACTCATATCTTCATCCTGTGGTTCAGGATTTTCAGGTAATAGCCCTTTTATGCGAATTGCAACCTTGCAGAGAGCCTCTTTTGCTTTAGCAATTTGTTCTTCGGTCAACAAAATTTGGTTCATTGGATCTATGTAGACAGCAGCTAATAAGCTCATTTTCCAGTAGCAGACCCTCTCTTTTCTTCATTGAGGATACAATTCCATCAGCAATTAATCCTCCAGTTTGGGATAGATGAAATAATAAATTTTTCCATTCCCATAGCAATGTACCAGGAGTTAAATCCTCTGCTTGCAACTTTTTGGTGACAGTATAAGGGTGAGCAAGCAGAGCTTCTAATTGTGTAACCTCACTCCATTGAATTTCAGTTAGTGAAACATTGGGATTATCAATTGATGTCTTCTAGGAAGGGTTTTAGATCAAGCAAACGCTTAATCATCATATATGTGCTCCCCCAGCATGTCGCTTGGTCCAAAATAGCTCCCTTTCCTGCACGTCTCTGGATAATAGCATCAATTTTAGAGGTCCTGGCTGCAGTGGCCACTTGCCTCAACTTGCCTATCAGAGTAGCTGCATGGTGATCTTTCAATCCATCTTTTATTGCTAGCTGCAATGTATGTACAACACAACGCAAATGTTGGATTAGAAAGAGCTTAGATGCTTCTTCAACAATATCATCTAAAATTTTATCGCTCTGTTCTGTTTGTGCTGTTTGAGAATCAGTTTCAGGAATGTCATCTTCATTAGCCACTTTTTCTTCATCAACTTTATTCAGCTCTTCTATCATGCTTAGCATGTTTGACAATACATAGAATCTGCCCTTTCTTAATTACAAAGTCTTGTAAAACTTCCTCCACTAACTTCTGAAGATAGTCGCTGTCATGATGCGCCTTGGTGTCCTTTACTCCCAATGTCCGAGTTACCATTTTATTATTTTCATCAACAAATCTAGCATTGATGGCAAAATAGTTAATTCTATAACATGTGGCTGCATCCATTTTAAACATGAAGCATCCCTTAAGAGTTCTTCGAAGTTCTTCCTTTTTATTTGTGGCTTCTTCAACTATAATTTTTCTGATACTTTGTCTTTCCAGAGAAACTCCAAGTTTCTTGGCCATTTCTCCATTTAGGCCTAGAAAGGCTGGTTGTGAAAATAAAGATAAGGCTACACCATTTCTTACCACCAGTTCGATGATGTGCTTCTTGAACTTTTCTGTGGTCATTGTTACGGTAACTTTGTCTGTAGTAAAGAATCTTGTAAGTGGTGCTTGTTGTTCAGTAGATTTCTGATCTTTTGTTAATTTTGAAGTAGTTGGAAGGTTTTTATTACTATCTTTCTCAATGACAATTTCTAAAATTTTGGGATGGAAACGCTGCAAATGTCTTTTCCAATTTGATGCTCTGGTTGGTGCATTTTTATCAGAGCCAGTAAAACCACTGATTTTTGCTTCACATAATTTTTCACCATCATCATCATCTATCATACACTGACACACGAAATGTTTCCCATCTGTGGTTATTGTAAAATATTAAAAAACTGCAGACTTTGTTGGAAGTGTCTTTGCCATTGTGAAAGGGGCTTTAGACTTGAAAGTTAAAAACTTATGAAATTTAGAAAAAACTCTAAATTAAATAACCATTAAAAATAAAAAATATTATCTGAAAAAATGAATTAATGGCATTAGTGTCTGAAATGGAAAACATTGTGTTTATTATTTAAGTGGTTTAACCACCATAGCTGCCAGTGATATCACACACAAAAACCTATTTTATTAAAATTTATATTGAGGTTGGAGTCGGTACATTTTTACTGACTCCGACTCCAGCAGCACCAAAATTGACTGACTCTGACTCCACAGCCCTGTCAGGATGTATCTCTCAAACCTCCTCTCTATGGAATAAAGGTCAAGGTCTGTGAGCCTATCCCAGTAGTTTAATTTGTTTTTACTTGCTTGTTGCTCATCAGGTTTAATATATGAAGTAAAGGTTCTTTGTAGGCCCTTAATTTTTTGCAATTCATTCTGTTTGTGGGGAAACCATAATTGAAAGTAGTAGTCAATGCATGGATGAACAAGTGATTTCCACAGGGTAAGCATGGTCTTACTACTGTCCCTAGTTCTGAATATCCTCAATATATATTCTGTTGTTTGCATGATAAGGTTATTTTGTCAATGTGCCTATTGAATGTTACATCTTCAGATAATATAACCCCTAGATCCCTTACATGATCAGTTTGTATAATATCTTTTCCTGTGGGTCCAGTGTAGTTGAATTGTTCTTTTAGGCATTTATTTGGTCTATACTTAATTAGTTAAAATTTGTCTTCATTGAAGGCTATATTGTTTGTATCTCTGCCCATGCATATATCGTTTGTAGATCTTTTTGTAGCTCTGCATAGTCTTCTTTTTCTGTAATTGGTCTTAGTATTCTGGTAACATCCACAAGTGACAGGAGAGAGTTTCCTAGGTTACAATTTATATTGTTTAACATAATTAATAGAATTGGAGCCAGTACTGTACCTTGCAGCACTCCACTGATCACTTCTTTTTCTGTAGATCTTGCTCCATTTACAATTGTTATTTGTTTTCTGTCAGAGAGAAAGGCATGGATCCATTTTCTTATTTTTCCACAAATTCTGAGTTCTTTTAGTTTATGGAATAATATTTCATGGTCAACCTTGTCAAAAGCTTTTGCAAAGTCTAGATAGATGATATTAACATTGGTTTTCTCCCAAATATTATAGAATTGTGTTGCAATGGTCTATAACAGTGCCCTTCAACCTTTTTATGCCTACCGCCCACTTTTACAATTTTTATGCGAGATAAATTAGCCAATCACCCATCAAAATTAAAAATCCAACAAACATATATTAAAAATTATGTATGGTACATTATATATATTATATAATAAAACATTATGCATTTACCTTTAATTTAGTGAGATCCTTGTGCTTGATGCTTGGAAACTAAATTCTGAATGTTTGGCTCGAATTTAGTGAGGAACAAACAAATGTCCCCTCTTTCAGGGATTTTTAAAGCATTCCTGTTTTTGGTAAGAATGTGATTCACAGCACTAAAACCTGATTCAACTAGGTACGAAGTAGGAAAAGCGATCAGTAATTTAAAAATCTTTTTCCACATATTGGGATATACATTTGACATCTTTTTATTTTGCCAAAGCTGCATATAACCACCGTTATTGAAATTTCCCTTGCTTTCCTCCTCATGTCTGAGTTCTAATAGCTCCTCTTGACATGTTACATCAGCTTCAGTAACATTTGCAGTAAATGGGTTTACCATCCAATCATATACTTCCATGGTTAAAACATCACTGAATCGAGTTTCAAAATCCGTTTCAAGTTTATTGAGATGATCAATAAACCTTTGTGTATCAATTGTTGTTATGTCATCCTTAATAGATAACAATTCTGGAAACTGGTGAAATTCCCTTTCTGAAAGATTGTGACTGAATAAATCCAGCTTTTCAATGAATAATGCGATAACTTTTTGGCAGTTCATGAGTGTCATATTGGCTCCTTGAAGCTGCAAATTACAATCATTGCATTTCTTAAATATTCCTGCCAAATAACAAGCATCATTTTTTATCATTTTTAACTTTTGGCTAAGATCAACTTCATTTTGGTCTTCTAGAAACTGCACTACGCTCTCATATAGTTCAACAAAATGAGTTAAACATGCACCCTTTGAGAGCCATCGGACCTCTGTGTGTAATAACCTAACAAATTGTTCATCATTGTCATGACACAACTGACGAAACATTCAATCATTTTTTGCATACAATATTGTAAAGTTTTTGAATTTTACAAGAATTTTATAAATTTTCTTGCCGCCCACCTAAAAGCTCAAATCCCCCAGGTTGAAGACCGCTGGTCTATAATAAGTTCAGTAAGACAGGGTCTATTTTGTCTGAAGCCATGTTGAAAGTCTTCTAAAGAGGTGTTCATTTTCTATAAAATTGACAATGTGGCTTTTCAAGACTTACTCAAATATTTTGATAATATGGGAAGTCAAGGATATGGGTCTATAGTTCTTGGCTTCCTTTCTTTTGCCTCCTTTGTAGATTGGGGTAATATTGGCTTGTTTCATGATTGGTGGTATTCTATTGGTGTCTAGTGAAGATCTCTGTGCAGGATTTTTAAAGGCAGAGATAAAGTATATTTGCATTCCTTAAGAATCTTGGCTCCAATTCCATCTGAACCAGGGGCTGAACACTCTAGTAGCTTTGCTATTGCCTGTTGTATATCTCTAGTAGTTATTTGTGGAGATATGACCCCCCCCCCCCCCCCCCCCCCCCAATTCTTCAATTTTGAAGTACCTGGAAGGGTTTCTGGTAGACTCGTTGCCTGGGGAAATTCATTGCCAGAATGAAACTACCCAATTGATAATTAGGATGAAACTACCTGAGATTCAGGGATTCCTGGGGGATTTTGGGTAGTTGCAGACATGGAGTCTTTACTGGGTTTCTATTACTATTACTGTTACTTTTGATGTCTTCTATTACTATTACTTGGTTATCTATTACTATTACTTTTGTATGTCGGGTACTTCACTCATTTGAAAAGAATCTTTGTCTATTTAAATGCAATTAGAAGCAGTGTGTTAACAAATATTTGTTTTAACCAAATCATTACAATTTTAGTGTGTGTTGGTCTTGATAAATTTTACTTTATTGAAGGAAAAATTTGCCACTATTAGTTTATATACATGTTTGTTTTAGTTTAGAGTAGATTTAGTTAATTTTTTCAGTTTTGTTCACACAATAGTATGTCCATTGGCACTATAATAGAAAAGTAATAGACTATTATTTATTACTTCACCTTCTATTACTCTTATAGCCAAAATAATATGATCTATTACTATTACTTGAAAAATCCTGTAATAGTCTATTACTATTACCCCATGTCTGGTTAGTTTGTCATGATATTTTTGGGTAAAATTTTACAAGACACCCGCATTGCCATGAAACATGCTACAGTAATGAAACACATATCAATTGATAGAGCAGAAAAAAATGGTGTAAGCAGCTGTGTATCATTTTGAAAATATTAGAAAATAAAGTTGATACTTTGAAGCAATGTCATTTTTAGCAATATTTAGCGACAGTTTGAGATATATCTAGCAACATATATGACACTATGAAGATGTTACGAGGCCTATCATAGCTTACACCATTTGGATCTTTTCCGTTTCATGTACTGTTTCAGATTTTGTTGAAAATAAGACATTTAATGTAGGTCAAACTGTATGCCCTTGATGATTGGTTAGGTTAAGTTGATATTTTTTAGTTTTAACGTAAATATCATAACTTAACCTAACCAATCATCAAGGGTATACAGTTGACCTAACTGGGCATTCAGTTAACCTACATTAAATATCTTATTTTCAACAAAATTGGAAACTACATGAAACGGAAAAGATCCAAATGGTGTAAGCTATGATAGGTCTAGTAACATCTTCATAGTGTCAACTTTGTTAGTTTCTAATATTTTCAAAATGATACATAGCTGCTTGCACCTTTTTTTCTGCCCTATTGATTGATATATGTTTCATTACTGTAGCATGTTTCATGGCAATGCAGGTGTCTTGTAAAGTTTTACCTGTTTTTGTTAGTTGTAACAAAAATATCACATTAACCAAACTAATCATCAAGGGTGTATAGTTGACCTAACTGGGCATTCAATTAACCTAACCAGGCATTCAATTGGGGTCTGCACAGCAACCACATATCCGGTTAAATTGCAGTTTAGCACCCAACTGGTGATTTGGTAAACTTTAACTTACCAGATAGCAGTATAAATATGAGAGACTAGTGTACACCTACTGGTGCTTTGATGTTTGCCTCAAAACTTCTCTGTTTACTAATAAGGTTATTGTTGTACATTTCTATTTAATTTATCAGTTTTTCTTAAACTGATTAACTGTGGTTGAGTTTATAGCTTTGTTTGGTAATTTATTCCAGTGATCCACTACTCTGTGAGAAAAAATGTTTTCTAATGTCTTTACTACATTGTTTCTTAAAAATTTTGTGATCATTTCCTCTTAAAACACTCGTATTTTCCTGAAATAGTTTCGCTGTCACTCATTTTGGTAAAGATTCGTTTTAACTGCCCTCTCATTTTTGATACAAAAACATATTTTTCTGGTGTATTTTGTTCAAATCTGACCTTCATTTCCTCGGGGAAAATCCCCATTTTTGAGGAAATGACAATCTGACATATCCTCTGAAAATGACTATTTTTATTGGGAAATGAGGGTCAGATTTGAAGAAAACGCACAAAAATACACCAGGGAAATGTTTTCATGTTGACAATTATAGGGGAACCCATGGGGAATTGGGGGTTTTGGGAGGGGAAGGAGGGGACCTAACCTAATATTCATGGCAAAAGTAACCTAACCAATCATCAAGAGTGTACAGTTAAAACTTACGAAAATAACACAACTTAACCTAACCAATTGTCAAGGGAATACAGTTGACCTAACCAGGCATTCAGTTAACCTAATTGGGCATGGGTACCCCATAATGAACTCATCACCACACTGAGGACACGTAAGAGAGGTCTTGAGCATACTGTGAACTCGAAATATAGTGACAGCAGCGCTATCGTCCCTCAAAACTTGTTTAATAAAGTCCCACTCAGACTTTGAGCACACACTACCTACACACAGCCATTCTGAAGTAACTGTTTAATTCAAATTTCAATACTGGATATGTGTAAAGGTGTTGTGTGATGATAGGGTAGCTGCTGATTGGCTAATGATGATAACATGACTACATACACACAGGATGAGATGATTTGACGAGTGAATAATGGCGTTTAGTGGATGTGTTCTACTGAATCTTAACACTTTTTTTTTAAAATTTTTCATAAAATTTTATTTTTGTCATTTACTCCAAAAAAATTACTTTCCAAGAATGTAGAAAGATAGTTGAACACACATTAAAAGTGAAAATAGCAGAAAATTGACACACACTATCGAAAATGAATATTAACCATCATTTCAATTCCATTCATAATTTTAAATGTTTTTATTAGGTCTCTTTTTCTTTTTTCTAGTGGTGTTAATCTGAGTCTATTCAATCTATCCTCATATGGTAGGTATCTTAGTTCTGGGACTAATTTTGTGGTTCTTTATATTTTTTCCATTACATCTATATTTTTTAAGTAAGGGGACCAGACCAGGCTTGCACCACATATTCTAGATGTGGTCTCACATACCGTAGCTTTTGTACAATACCCCGATTAGTGCGGGTAATGCGTGCTAGAAAAATGCTGTACTAAGTGAAACTGTACTAATCAGGAACTGTAATCTATGCAAAATTGGTTATTGTTGCCAACATTTTGAAAAATAATACTAAAACTTTAATTATGAATGTTTTATACCTATTTAATTGAGAAATATATGTAAATAAAGAAGGTAATAAATGAACTGGATGCAGTTTTTTGTTTTATAAGTTTATTAAAGTGTACCAGCATGTGCATGAAAAAATGCATGAAATATTTTTTATTTTTTGACAAAATATTTTAACAGAGATGTTTGCTTCAAAGTTTTTTCTTCTTTTCTTGGTACATTACTCTATAGCAACGAATCACATTTTCCATTTCTTGACAAATTTGCATGGCACGCTTGACATTAGGATCTGCATCCATTATTTTTTGCTTCACAGCTTCAAAATCATGAAGCACTTCATCGAGTTCTTTTATTGTGAATTCCTTTGTTGCTGTTTCAATTTCATTTTCTTCATCACGATCATCCTGATCTCCGTATGCACGTTGTTGTTCTAGATTAAGAAGGTCTTCATCATTAAGTTCCTCATCATGAGACTGGAGCAATTTTTGAACACTTCCACTATCTATTTCTTTAAATCCTAGCTCTAACTCAGCAGACTGCAGTATAGTATCTATGTACGTATGTACCATACGTACAATCAGCACTAAAAATCTGTACTAAATCGAATTAATACACGCATTAATTGGGAAGTTGGTGTCAAAGTATATACCGCACTAATCAGAGCATTGCTGTATTACATATGTCTCAAGGGCAGATAAAGTCAAAGGAATTTTTTATTATTCCTAATTTTTGTAACTCAGATTATAAAGTAATATTGTATATTTGAATGAAATTATAGGTTGCCCTCACCTCTTGCAACTTGCCTTAATGCAATTTCACTGTGTGATGACCTTACTTTCTACCACTCTTTCTCTCTCTGTGAGAAAAATTTGCAATTATGCAACTGACTAGGTTGGATGTATGAAGCTTATGCAACCAGTATAACTGCTATGTAGTTGGTGTGGGTGGAGTGGTGAGTCAGTAGCCACATTGAAATCAGGGTGTGATGCTGGTAAGTATTTTTTTAAAAGGCATTTGCATTATGGTTATGGTATGGTACTAGGGTGGAGTGAAAAAATCAAAAGTGCCAGGATGAAAATTGAGGGGGTCTAGATAGTTGTCTTTTGTCCAGGATTAAATTTTAAAACCAATTTTGGGTGGTTGCATACAAAACTGTGATTGCTACCAGCCAATTTGTACAAATTGTACGTGCATGTGACCAAAATTTGAACCTAGTGACCTATCTTGTTTGTTGTATTTTTTACCCCTGAAGCAGATTAAAACATTTGCAGAGGCCTGCAGGCTCAATATGCATAAAAAAAAAATCTATATTTATATTATTTTTGGCCAAAAATTGCAATTTTCAACCACTTTTTTTTTTTTTTTTTAGACAATTTGCGGTAAATATGTACAATTTTTTATTAAAAATATTACAAATGAACTTAAGACTAATTTAAAGTACTGTATCACTCATTAAACAAAGTAATAAAAAATAATCATCTAAACAGCTTCAGAATATTGTATTTTTGTATTGAACACTTTTATCAGTTTTCTTGATTTTATCTTTTGTTGAATAATGCCATCATGATGTTCAAATCCTACCACAGTTGAGGAAGCCTCTGTTATAAGTTTAATGTGCCTCTCTACAGCCTGATTATGACAGGGCTGGTTGAGTTTCAGTGCTTCCTTTCTTATGTTTATGGGTTCTTCACTGGTTAGAGATGCTATGATAGGGGGCTTATGAATGTCAGGTGAATTTAAGTTTATCACTTTGTGATACCCTCGAGCTTCATTATTGATTTTAGGCACCATGAATCTCCTGACACTACCATCTCTCTTAACACTCGAGTCAGGCTGTAACTCTGGAACTTCAATATTCTCAATCTGAATCAATTATCAGGTCACCACCTTCAAAGTCATTCTCTATCACTGTTTCAACTGATTCATTCCCTCTGACCAAAAGTACCTTGTTAACTGCGATGTTGTGGATTTGTGGGTCTGAATCAGCAAGCATGGCAATTAATACATTCTGAGGGTGAGCATAGTACAGTATGCATTTCAGTAGAGGGTTTTTAGGGCTATCTCCCTGGCTTTCTTGTGAGGAAATTTCAGGATCCTTTGGAGCATATCATAAAAGTTCTTAGCACTATCTGTGCATCGATACTCCTTGGTCTGGAACCAACTTGGAAAATAGACCAAGATACGAAACTGTAAATGTGACCAGAACTTTAGAAGGGCTTCCTTTGAAATGTATAAAATCTGAGGATTCTACATGCCAGGGTCAACGACCTTGAATGACAGATTGGTCCAACTTTAAGCTCAAGATCAGGATCAACACAGCCAAGCATAATACTGATCAGTGCTGAGGTCCTCCAGTACTTCGTTACGAATAACTGGAAATTTTGAATTCCTAATTGGCTTGGATGAAATCACATCCCACTGAGATACACTTCCACCAAGTTCAACCCCTATCTCTCCTGAAAATGAGTCTGGGCTCTAGGGCTTGGAAATTACCAAAAAATTACTGTTGATAATTGCTGCCATTTTGCGTGATGATCACGATATTGACGATATTTGATGATTGAATGAATCCATCCGTATGGCTGATCGCCTCTATCATCAGGAGCTGCCTTAAGGCCACAACAATGGAGATGATGATGTTCCTGAATGCTAATTACGAAATCGTTTCTCAGCAGCAGCAGTAAGCAGTTGGAGCTGGAACCAGGGTTGGTAAAAAACCAAAAACCATCGTTTTTTTTATAAATCAAAAAACCATTTTTTTTTTTTGGTTTTTAATATACAGTAGGGTGGATCGATTTTACATTTTTTTTGATTTCCATATTCTAATAGAGACAAAAACTTGCGCATGCATGAGAAAATAGCCTCTGCAAAATCTTAGCTTAATAGGTAATCATCTTCTGCCCCCGGCAGAGCGATGAAAATCATATTTTAGTAGTCAAAAACGTATTTTTAAACCCTAGCCTAGAGTCATAAAATTTTGCATGTGTGTTATTTCATGCCTAAGCAACGATATAAATGCTATGGGAAATATATAAATGCATTATTTAAGACAAAGAGCCGATCTGAAAATATGTATAATATACATATTTTCAGATTGGCTCTTTGTCTTAAATAATGCATTTATATATTTCCCATAGCATTTATATCGTTGCTTAGGCATGAAATAACACATGCAAAATTTTATGACTCTAGGCTAGGGTTTAAAAATACGTTTTTGACTACTAAAATATGATTTTCATCGCTCTGCCGGGGGCAGAAGATGATTACCTATTAAGCTAAGATTTTGCAGAGGCTATTTTCTCATGCATGCGCAAGTTTTTGTCTCTATTAGAATATGGAAATAAAAAAAAATGTAAAATTGATCCACCCTAATATACAGCCTGTAGGCTTATATATATATAAATTGAGGAAATTTAAAACTTTTAGTATTTCTCATATAATTTAATTGCTGACAATTAGAAAAAAGAAAATCAATAGTTTAACCATAAACTAAATAAAATAAACATTTAACTTGACTTTGTGCATATAGCTAAACAAATATTAAAAAAATAAAAATCCTTTAATGTATGGTACAGTACTGAATAGAAAAATAAATAAAAGAAAAATATGTTTTTCTTTGGCCTTTAAGTTTATAGATATAGCCTTTAAATTTATTTCACATTAGCTATTTGTTAAAACATTTATAAATAAATACAAGTTTAGAAGCTTTATCTAATTTATTTTTTAATTTGGACTGTATCAGTCCAAAAGCAGAAAAAATTCTTTCAACTGTAGCATGAGATGACAGTTATGAACACTGATGCATTGTTCTGCACTTCTTCAGACAGTTCCCTGATAGATCTCCATCATGCAAGTGGGGTTATGTTTAGATTAATGGAAATACATGCATGCACAAAATATAAATGCAAGGTTGCCTATATTTTTTTATTTCTTCTTCATATACTTTTTTTTGTTTTGTTTTTTAGTTTTTTAAAATGGTTTAAACCATGGTTTAAACCAAACAACCCTGGCTAGAACATTATGAACATTGTGAAACAGTTGCATTGCATGTTTAACATTTGATACAATCCTTTCCTTACCTTTGAAAGTGTATGAATTATGAAATACAATCCTTTGAAAATACAATCCTTACCTTTGAAAGTGTTGGTGTCATTCTTTTCCTTAATTCTTTTGTCAATCAATACAAATAATTTAATATACTTGCAGCCCTAATCACATCAATCATTCATAGAATAGACTCTATTCTATGATTGAATGATGTGATAATAATCATAGAAAAGTTTTTGATGCAAAATTTTATAATTTCTGACAAATTTAGCTGTGAAACTGTATAATAAAATTTTTCTATTAATATCAAAGCAACAACATTGATTGCTGTATGCTAGCTACTCAATTGAATAGAGTAGCTAGCATACAGCAATCAATGTTGTTTTTGCTTTGATATTAATAGAAAAATTTTATCATACAGTTTCACAGCTAAATTTGTCAGAAATTATAAAATTTTGCATCAAAAACTTGTTAAACTTTTCTATGATCATCATTTTTCGAAAAAATGGTGGTGATTGCTCACTTTTTCTGCAGTGATTGATTATCATGATATCGGCGATTATCACCAAGCCCTACTGGGCTCTGTTGTTCCAACTAGAGTAACAAAGATGTGACAAAGGGGAGCTCATTACAGTGTAGTAGGCAAATGCTCCACTGCAAAGGTCTACCAAGCAGTTCTTCCAGGCATCTGATAACTCCACCATTTGAACCAGTCATTGTATTAGTCCCATCAGATCCTATCCTGGCAAGTTTGGTTTGTAATTCAGTGTCTTATCGGCTAAAAAGTGATATTGGTACATCCTTAGTATACACCCTGTATAATATTGGATGCAAACAATAATTTTGCTAATATCAGCATTATAACCGAGATGTAAATTGTAATATTTGCAAATAATTTTTTGATCTTTTTCATTTACTTTAATAATATAAAGTAATTAAAAGTATTATACATATAACTTTAAAAATGTCTGATAAAGGATATTGGGTGCAAATATACTCTTGAATCAAATTACGTATATAACATGATGAAATATCAGGTGCAAATATATTATTATTATTATTGTATATATAATTATATAGTAATGGCATGATATGAGGCTCTTAGAATTGCAATGGCATATGCGCCAAAATCAAGTTTTGAGAAAAATGGTTTTAAAGTTTTGATATATAATACCATACAGTGGTGTATGTGCCAATAGAGAGGCTAGACACTGAGTCTACTCAGCAGTGCTGATTGGTTGACAAGGCAGCCATTTGCTCTCTCACACTCAGGACATGGGCATATATGTCATTGCTATTCTCACCACAGCTCACATTTTTGCAATGGAACATAAAACAAAATTGTATTTCTTTCAATGGAATTACACCCACTTTCAAGATATATCAACCTTTGATATTCACAGTGGTGAGAGAGGACATCTTAAAGAATGTTGCAACAGAAAATAGACAGGGTGGCACATACGCCATTGCTATTCTAATGGCCTCATACAAACTTCATACCTGTAGGCCAGACCTACCATACATCAGAAACATCTTTCACATACAGTACAAGCTACAATTACATTAATGATCTTTGGTAGACTTTAAGACCACAATGCAAAACTTAAAAAATATAAGGCATCTCCAAATGTAGTTTTGTCTGCAATGCTCGCTAGAGTTGCTAATAATTGAAGCCATTCAGAAATATGATTTTGCTAGATCATCACATCATAACTTTCCAGATTATCATAAATACTTGAAATATTATGGATATATTAAAATTAAAAATAAGTTATTGGGCTAATGTATGGTGCCTAGGAAATGTTCTGGCAACTATGTCTGACTGTTTGACTTTGCAAGTGTAAAAACACAGCATGTTGGTGTTGTGGTGTGGCTGTGTGAGATAGATGAACATGCTTAATGCTTAATAATTCCCTTTTATTAGGTAAGTGAAGTGAGAAATGTCTTTGTTTATTAATTTTGAGTAGAATCTTGCTTTTCCTTATGGATTTCAAAAAAAAAAAAAAGATACAGGCTAGTGTGAGGCTATGGTAGGTTACCTTTGGAAGAGCTTTAGGGCTGGGCTGGGCTGGGCTGGGCTGGGCTAGGCTAGGCTAGGCTAGGCTAGGCTAGGCTAAATTGTTGAGCCTTCCCAAAGCATGGAGGAGCTTATTCGTAAAAGATTTTGAAGTGAGTATCTGCACCCAGAGGTGCAAATACCACATTTGTTATTTGCATCTGAATATCACACCTTTGGGTGCAAAAATACCTTCAGCCTAACAATCTTAAAGGCTTGTGAGGCCTCCCTTAAAAAGGCCTCAGCCTTGGCCTTCAAGGCCTTTGAAAAATGTATGTCCTCAGTCTTGAGGCCTGAGGCCACGCTTTGTCCCCATGCCTGGTTGCCACTGACTTGGAAAATACAGGGAAACTGAAAATTGGGAGAGGAAGGGGGTATATAAAATTGCTAGAATAGAGGCTATTTATCAAAATGGAGGAGGTAATTACTGGAATGGGGATGGAAAGTACTGAAATAGAGCATATACAGTAGCCCCCTTGCCTTACGCAGAGGATGTATTCCTGGAAAATGCCATGTTAAAGTAAATAGGGATCAGTTTCAACAAAAAAAAAAAAAAAACTTGCTCTTGAACAAGTTTTAAATACAAAAAAATTTGACATTAATTTTTATTTTATTTATTAAACTCTACTGCACCTATAAAATTTATCTGTACAGTATGTAATATAATAGACTAGCAGAGAGACCTGCAAAACATATGCAGTCAAAATAGTAGTATCTATTGCAACATTATTTGTTTAAATACAGGATTTCATGTTATTATTTTACCAAAGATTTTAACAATCAAAACTTCTCACTTTAGAAAAAGCTACATAAAGCTGTTCATATGTAAAAACAGGCTTAGGAATATAAATACAAAACATCCGCAGTCACATTAGTATCTTCTTCAAGGCAGCCCGAGAGCACTGTAGCAGAACTATCAAGATACTATGGCAATTATAAATTTTTTTGTGCAATAGGTAATTCATACTACCTTAAATAAATGTTTTAAATGTGATAAATTGCTTTAACCCATTAAAGACCACTGGTAGATTTTTCTACCAGCAAAAATCCATTTTTAATTGTCCATTTTCTCATTGTATCCATTGCAGTTTTTCTGATTCTTAATGGGTTAAAGATATCTTTATAATGACTAGGTACTTTTGTGGTGCAATAAGGTTTTATGTCTTCATTTACGCATCATTAGCTTCTTCATTTTCAGAATGGACTTTTAGAAACTGGAATTAGTCAAATGCACATTGAATAGGGTCCTACTCTTTTTAATAATGGAAATAATACTTCATTCCAACAATTTCTTTAGTACAGTATTTAAATACGCTGGGGAGGATAGATGAGCTGGAAAAATACAGGCTCAGTTAGGAAGGGGGTGGAGCATTATAAAAGTTGGATTTAGGGGGCTGAGGTACAATAAGCGGGGCCCATCCTCCCTCTCCACTGAGAATTCTGATTATCAATGGAGTGAGATACCATTCACGCGTATTGGTTATATAATGAGTTTGCCATTTATATGAATACAAACTTTTTGATCAATGAAGCTTTTGGGAAAATTCTTGCAAAAATGAAATTGGCAGCTTTTAGAAATGCTTACAAACTTCTTTTGACCAAGTTGATGTTAAGTCATTTCAGTATATATATATATATATATATATATATATATATATATACACACGGTATATATATATATATATATATATATATATATATATATATATATATATATTTATTTCTTTGAAAGCAAAATAAGCTATCTGGTAGCATAAATAATGGTTTTATAGCGTTTCTTACAGTTAAAAGTCACTGGCAATTTAACTCGACCTTACGCTACACATTGACCATACCCTACATTTGGTTAATTTTTGTTAATCACGTAATTATTTACTCGCACATTCTTTTTTTTAAATGGAATTATTTCATAAAATCTGGTACCATTTGTTCGATGGAAATAATTTTAAAGTTTTGGTATTGATTAATGTTAGAAAGGTGCAATATGGTACATACTCCATTTTAAACATTTTTTGGATTCTCATAATGCTTTTGTGGCATTTTTATTCATTATAGCCTAGTTAGACTGTAAAGCTCTGTTGAGATTTTTGTTAGTTGTCCGCCATAGCTGATGTTCATGCCATAGAAGCTAGTTACTGTACCATATTTGAGACGATGCCAGTCCGAGTTTACGTTAATAATTATATTTTATGGAAGGTGAAGAACAAGTAGCAATGGCTAAGGACGCGGTAGAACGAGAGCAAAATGGTCAACAAGACGATGGTGCATCGGAGAATGCCGCAAAAGAATCTGAGGAGGTGGCTGTTAAGGAAGAGGATGAAGATGAATGCGGTAAAAAGGCCGACTATGAAGATGCGCCGATGGAAGATGTTGGTGAGGCATCCTCTTATTACGTGCCCATACGCGAATATCGCATCAACACGCCTGTTTTTAACCCATTAGTGCCCATTGGTAGAATTTCCTACTTACAAAATTGTTCATCATTATCGCGTCACTTTTTCTCCTAGTCACATGATGTGATCTTCGGTATGAGTCATTGATATGATGCAATCTTTTAGATTGCGTTGTATCAATGACTCGTACCAAAGATCACACAAATACGAGGAAAAGTGATGCAATAATGACAATTTTGTGAGTAGGAAATTCTACCAATGGGCACTAATGGGTTAATATGTAACATTATGCAGGTTTATGTACGTGGGCATCCAAACTGACCTAACTTAGGTACGGATTTAGAGGAATTGATAGTTAAATTTAACCGAAAGTAAAACCTCATTTCAATATTTTTTTTAAGATGCTAAAGAAGGAACGGAAAAATGTGACGATGCTATCAAACGAGAAGAGGAAGGTGATGGTGAAGCCGAAGTAAAGCGAGAAGAAACTGCGGCCGAGGAAGGAAGCGTAGAAGCGAAAGAGGAGATGGAAGGTGGCGAAGAAGATGGAGACAGGAGAGGCATTAAGAGACCGCAGTCACCTTCTCAAGATGACGCTTCGAAGAAAGCTAGACCGGATGTAGAAGAAGTTAGAATAGAGGATGAACCGGAGTTCGATAAAACTGTCGTTGCTCTTGATTGGTGTAAGTGTTTACTTCTCTAAAGTTTTAATGCAAAAATTAGCCCGGTGATTCCCTCGCTTTAGTTAATATCTTCACTATTCCTGCGAAGGATAGAAAATATTTTAAAAGCATAGGTTAAGGATGAACTGTCTGAGTACTGAGTAATTTGAGTGATAATTATTTGTTTCCTTATCAAAAGTGGATATGACTCAACTTCGCCTCTTCATTTATTTGAAGGACTGGTGTCTTGAAAATAGCATTTTTGTTAAAAACTTCGGTTCTTATCCATTGTGTCTTTGTTTATTATTAAAGTTGAAATTTTTAATTTACTATTCAAAGTTAGCCCGGAAAAATTAATTTTCAGAATCAAAGGGAAAAGGTAGAGGTCAAATTTAAAATTCAGATGAGAATTGGGGCGTGTCACCCGTCTTGATGAATATGTAATTATCATGACCATTTTTTTTTTTAACAGATAATTCTGACCTTAGTTTAGTAATCTCCAAGAAAAATCGTCTCTTTGCCAACCCATTGACCATTGGAGGATTTGCCTACGTCTGGCATGGTGTCAGAGCCACTTATGGCTGCGACAGAGGAAGAATTTGCTTTGAAGTTAAAGTGGAGGATCATTTAAATGTGAACCACTTGGAGGCGGAAGAAGCTCATCCGCACGTCATTCGCTGTGGTTGGTCCCTGGAGTGTGCTTCCCTCACGCTCGGGGAAGAAAGGTTCAGTTATGGGTATGGAGGAACGGGAAAAGCCTCTACAAACCTGAAGTTCAAGGTAGGTCTCTTACTCTCCTTAAACAAAACCAAAAGTTTTACTTTAAGAAGGAAGGTATTGACATAGTCTGTTTGGTGTGCTTGTAGTAATTGGTTTCATTATATTGAGGACTTCCATCCTCTTCCACAAATACATTCCTTTATTTTTAATTTACTAACAAACTGGCTATTGTAGGTTTCATTCCTGTGAGAGTTCTTGTTAATTGGAGTTTTGCATACATCAGCAGTTCCCAAAATTTTGATATACCTGACCAGATAAGTTTGGAGGGTCCACTTGTCCATTCATCACACTTTTGTGTCTGGGCTGTAACTTTTGAAATGGTCAAACCCCCCCCACACACACACCAAAGGTGTAGGTTAAGTGGAGCTATTTTGTGTTTGGGCTATAACTTTTGAAATAAGTATAAATTGATGAACTTCACATACGTGTGGATCATCACTAGACTTGGGTCCTTGTATGAAAAAATGAAGGTCACACATAGAGGTCAAATGTAAGTTCACACGCACACTTTGGGTTCTTGCACCAAAGGCCAAGGTCACAGAGGAGGGGACATTGATACTGTTCCTACATAGTTCTTGTTTTTTATCCAATGCTTATGTAATAAATCTTTCCAATCCCTCATGCTTTCCTTATTTCAACTGAAAATGGCATTTCTGGAGTGTAATTTATTGGTACCATAAATCAGTATTAGGTGTCAATAAAAACTGCTTAATTTATTAATATAGTTGAGTACATGACATGTTTCTTAGTTATCACCTATCATACTGGGTTCAGTGATTGATAGTGAATAAAATTAGTGCTAATATACACATTTTTACTTTGTTTCCTTTGCTAAACCTTTTTGCTGCCCCCCTCAGTGGGTTTTGCGCCTCAGTTTGGGAAATGCTGGTGTACCCCCATTGTGCTCATAAACCTCATTGGGACATTAAAAGAATGTCAAAATTTTGTTTTGAACATTGGTGAGGCACGAATGTTGGAATAAAGAAAAGTAATTTTTTCCCCTCAATTTCAGGATTATGGTAGAACTTTTAAAAAAGGAGATGTGGTTGGGTGCTTTGTTGACCTTGAAGCTGAGCCTATTGTCATGTCATTCACTGTGAATGGAGAACATCAAGGCATTTGCTATGAGATTCCTCATGCTGAATTAGAAGGTGCAGCTTTATTTCCACATATTCTCACAAAGAATTGCTCCTTCAAGGTTAGTAATGGTTGTAAAAGTTTCAAAGTAGCATCATCATGCAAAATAAATTGTCATATATATATATATATATATATATATATATATATATATATATATATATATATATATATATACAGTGCCCGCGAAAAGTATCCGATCACTCAAGAAAATACAATATTTTCCCTTGATATTCAGAGACACGTAATTCACTTTCTATTTGTTCTAGCGACATCTGGTAACTTTGAGGTTGCTCGCTGATATGAGAGCTATCCAACGCATTCTCAAATTAGTGTTCTGGTAGCCTTCGTTGCGGGTGGCTGTGTCTCAAATTTGTCAGATTTCACTGTTTGTGTAAATTTCTTGATATTTTTTTTTTTTACAGAAAGTGGTGTAAATAAAATTTATATATAATGTGTGCTAAAAAACAACTTAAGAGTGATTGTCGAGGTGCTATTGTTGCTTTGCATGCATGTGGGAAATCACAGAGACAGATAGCTAAGGAATTAAACATATCCCAAAGTACCGTTAATTTATGGGTTTCACGGGCTAAGAACAATGGTGGCCTAACCACGCCAGTCCCTAAAAAACGATCTGGCAGACCGAGAAAAACAAATTCGCGAACAGACAAACTTATGAAACGTTTAGTATTGAAAAACCCAACAATAACTGCGAAAGAAATAAAATTTAATATGAATAATTTGTTATCTGGTGTTTCTGAACGAACTATCCAGGAGCGGCTCCAAAAAGAACTCGGATTACCATCTCGCCATGCTGCTAAGAAACCGTTCATTAATGAAAAAATGCGTAAAAAACGTGTCGCATTTTGTAAAAAATACATTCATTGGACTGTTGATGACTGGAAGAAGGTTTTATTTAGCGATGAGTCGACATTTTTGACATTCAGAAGTTGTCCAAAAAAGGTTCGCCGGCCTATTGGCTCAAATAGGATGGACCCTAAATACACCCTAAAGACAATGAAACACCCTCCAAGTGTGATGGTTTGGGGTTGTTTCGGTTACTATGGGCGTGGAAACTTATATTTTCTTCCGAAGAACACAACTATGAATGGTGCACGGTATTTAGCAATGCTACAGGATAAACTTCCAATGGCAATGGCAATCCAAAGGACAAAAACATACATGCATGATGGTGCACCATGTCACAGGGCCAAAATAGTGACAAAATGGATTACTGACAATAAATTTGATATTTTGGATTGGCCTGGTAATAGTCCAGATCTCAATCCGATAGAAAATCTGTGGCTAATAATAAAAAATAAGGTTGAATGCCACGACACTGGCTCAGTCGAAAAATTACAAGAGGCCATCAAAAAGGTATGGTGCAAGGAAATATCAGTGGAAGTTTGTCAAAACTTGATTAAATCCATGCCAAAATGTCTAGAACAAGTCATCCAAACCAAAGGACAGATGACAAAATACTAATATAAGGTTAGTATACATTTAAACATTGTTTTTTATGTAAAAAATACAAATTTCAAGGGTGATCGGATACTTTTCGCGGGCACTGTATATATATCAGGTCATCCCATAAGTAATGTCGTTTTTTAGATTGGAATTTGGACAAAAAAAAAAAAAAAACTTTAATCTAGTATATATTTTCCATCGGAATCAATGACACTCTGCCAACGTCCTACAAGCTTTTCAATGCCATGTTTATAAAATTCAGGGGGTTTTGAGGCAAAAAACGTACAAAGACTGGTGTGCAGGTCATCTAAAGAAGTATACTGTTTCTTGTCAAGATAGTTTTGCAGACTCCTGAAGAGATGATAATCTGAAGGCGTAAGGTCTGGAGGATGTGGAAGTTTTTCCCACCCAAGCTCCTCAATTTTTGCAGAAGCTATCCGAGCGGTGAGGACGTGCGTTGTCGTGGTGGAACACGATTCCTTTCCGATTAACCAAAGAAGGTCTCTCTTTCTTTTAGTGCAGTGTTCAATCGATCCAGTTGTTGACAGTAGACTTGAGCGATGATTGTTTGGTTGTTTGGTAAGGTTTCAAAGTGTATTACACCACCTTTATCCCACCAAACACTAAGCAACACCTTCCGAGGGTGAAGATTTGGTTTTGGCTGTGGTGTCGCTGATTCTCCGGCACAAACCCACTGTCGGCGGCGCTTAACATTCTGGTACAGTATCCACTTTTCATCACCAGTCACTAAACGGTGCAAAAACGGATCTTGGAGTTCATGGGAATGAAGAGCTGTGCTAATGTTTACCCGCACCCTCATATTGTCGACCGACAATTCATGTGGCACCCATTATCCTAACTTAGGCACTTTCCCGAGTTGTTGCAAATGTCGATGGATGGTGGACGGGGATGAATTTAGTTTCTGGGCCAATTCTTTGACAGTTGTTGAACAGTCTTCAAGTGCGGCTAACAGCAGTTCATCATCAAACTCTGCAGAATATCGTTGCCACAAACATCCTGAATGCTTCGCGTTACTTCAGTAGCACTATTCCCTTTTTTGAACTTGTAAAGCATTATATGCCTGATATGCTCTTCTGATACCGCCATGTTTATGAGGGGTTCACATAAAGCAAAACACGTCTTCATTGGTCAAGGTCTGTAAAGTATGTAGCGAAACACGATAGAGCTCCTCTTAGATATAACCTTCTGAAAATTTATGCTTAAACCGAGTAGGATTAGTTTGAACTTAATCTATCGTAAAAAACGACATTACTTACGGGATGACCTGATACACACACACACACACACACACACACACACACACACACACCACACACACACACACACACACAAGCTTGCCATTCCTCTCGAGTTGGCCTGGTGAAGTAGAGTTGGTTTCTTGTACTCTCTCCACCTCACATAGTCAGGTCCTGACTCATTTGGGATTGTTCTGAGCCAGGCTTCTAATCTTCTTTTGAAGATGTACACTGCAACACCACTCATGTTCCTTAGTCAGCTGGTTAAACAGTTTTGGTCCTCTCACAACAAAACTATTTTCAATGCAGAAAACTTAACTTTTCTTCACTTTATTAAAACTATTTTCCTTCAGGGTTGAGGATGTTCCATGTCTAACCTTTAATTTAGGAACATGACAGTCTTCCCTTTCTATTTTCCACTGTTGTTTTGGGGTTATACCGTTCAGAGTAAGATTAGGGGCTAGTTTGTCCATTATTTTTCCAGTGTAAATAATTCTCTCGTCTTTCCAGTGAATATAGGTTTAATTCACGTAACCTTTCCCAGTAATTTGGTTCTTTGCACCCATTGATCTTGCCTGTGAAGCTGCTTTGAATCCCTTCTAGCTGACTAATGTCTTCATTTTGGGGGTGGGTGGTGGTAGGACCGAGCAGTAATCCAACTTGGGTATGATCAGTATTTTCAATCATTATATTCCCATCCCTTTGTTTAAAGGCTCTCAGTATCTGCCGTGTTATTCTCTTTACTCTGTTTACTACTGTCTTATTTTGTTTTAAATTTCGCATCATCAGTCATTACAACTCTTAAATTTTGCTTTTAGAATTTCTCTGAATTTCCTGTCTATTTCGGGTATACCAGGGAAGGTTTTAGCAACATACCCGCCCCTCTTAGGTTGTGTTTGGGGGAAGTTCGTGTGTATGTATGTATCATGTATGTATAATCTCTACCTATATAATCGAGCAAATATAATTATTGCTCTTAGTTTCAACTAGTGGTGTACCGATTAATCGGCATCGGTCAAATTTAATTGGTTCTTTGAAATGTTAAAATTTTTATTACAAAACCAAACCTATATTTATAGAAAAAACGGAAACCTGAGGAACCCCGCTAGTGACCGAGGCCCAACCTGAGCTAGCCCCTTTAATTACAACTCTGCCGCCTATTCTTCAGCCAGTTTTCATTCCAGCTACCTACTTCCCCACCGATACCCAGCGCGCGCACTTTGGCCATTAGCCGGCGGTGAGGTACCTAATCAAAGTCTCTGAAAGTCGAGATAAAGTATATCAATCGCCCTACTCTTACCATACTCGCTCCACATGACGTGGAAAAACTCGAGCAGGTTGGTGAGACACGACGTATGTCGTCTAAACACCCATGTTGGGAGTCCCCAAGCAGCTTGTAGGAATCCATATTGTCAACGATCCTATCCGCTATTATCCCCTCTAATAATTTACCTACAACCGAGGTGAGACTAATGGGACGATAATTCCTGGACTTTCGTGATCCCCTTTCTTAAAGATAGGGGTCACGTTGGCTTCCATCCAGTCACCAGGTACCTGGCCCGTCTCCAACGATTTGTTGAAGACTGTAGCCAGGTGCGGAGCCACCTGGTCGCGCACTTCCCGCAAGGCTCTGCGGAGGAACTGGTCTGGCCCAGGAGCCTTAAACGCACTCAGTTTGTCTATTCTATCGGTAACGACTGTCGCGGTACACCGAACACTATCCAGGCCAGCACCTTCGTGCCTGACGCCTGGCTCGGGGATGACGCGGGTGTCCTCCCTGGTGAGCACTCCCGCAAAATACTCATTCAGCTATGTCCGCGTCGGAGGTCCGCAGCGCGCCGCTTCGGTCCTTTAACGGGCCTATCGTGCTTCTAATGGGCTTTCTACTATTAACATAACTGAAGAACTCCGTAGGGTTCCCCTTGCAGAGGCTTGCCACCCGGAGTTCTTCGTTACGTTTGGCTAGTCTAACCTTCGCCTTCACTTCCCTGCACAGGCGGACATACGCCTCAGTTTTCTCATGGGAACGATTGGCCTTCGCCCTTCTATACGCAGCCATTAGTAGGCCCCTTCTCACCCTTTTTCTTTATCGGCCCCTTTTTTGTGCCCTCCCTTCCCTCCACCTTACGTCGCGGTTCCGTGCATTCGACATGGGTCGCTGGCAATTCCTGACAATGATTTTGCACCCCGGCCCCCGGTTCCACCTCTACCCTTTCTCCGCTGCCTCGAGCTCTGTCCAGTGACTCCAGTCCGCCGCTGGACCGCCTTTCCAGGGCGGCTATCCTATCAATAATCTCCGGGGTGGAGGGCACAGCCGCGTCAGTGACCGCCGCGACTCCAACAGCCGATCTGGACGACTTGAGCCGCCGGACCCTCACCTCTAGCTTCTCGGACATCTGCACGAGCTCGCAAAAGCGGCACATGGTGGAGTGGTTGATCTTCCCGAAGCAAGCTTCTTTGAAGTTCGTCACCCACTGGTTTACTCCACACCTTGCTCACTCAGCCTTCAGTTTCTGCGGTCCAGTCATTGTAACTTTTTTTTCTAATTCCGAATATACTGAATAAGATAAAGCGTTCTAGCAATAAAAACTATCGTAAACGTTCTGACCAGTACATAAAAAAAGGAGGGGGCGGTGAATTCTTCCCGCGCAAGCCGCATCCGCCTATCTGCAAGTGACGTTCATCCCATCCAGAAGACTCCACCTCGCTGCTGCCGCACCGACCAAGGGTCTCCCCAGGACCGGACAGTCCGAAACGTGTCGCAGCTACCAACTGACAAACACTCGCGAAACAGGCGTCACGGGTTTTCTGCCAGGAGCGACAGCGACGTGCAGCTCCTTACTAAGTCTTACTAGTCACTCATAAGCGGCCAGACTCTTAGAATCCAATGTTCAAGGGATATCCCACCAGATCCAGCAGCTACGCCCGAGATTTCCCGCTGGCCTGGCAGCCAGCTGGGCAGTAAAGCTCTCACCTATGAGCAGTATAGCCAAGCACCATCAATTGGTCGCCAAAGAACGGTCGCAGGGGGCTGGTGAGGCCATTACGCGTTAGGAATGGGCTTAACGGGGCACTAGAAGGAGAGAGGGGGATTAGTAAAATTTATGAACGGAATTGATTTTTTAAAATATAGACAAAGAATCGGCATCGGCTAAATTTTGGAATCGGTGCATCACTAGTTTCAACGTGGTTATATTTTTACTTGGAAAAAGTTTCTCTGATATAGTTAACGTGACCAGTGATCATAACTAGTGGCAACAAAAAATAAATTTTGTCTTGTGTTAAATGTACAGGTTTGAAACGGCTCTACAATATATAAATTTTCTAAAAAGCTTAAGAAATTACTAGTTGGTCATCTGTTTTTCTTTTATTCTTTTTGGTGACTAATGAAGCCTCAAAAATAAAACCCAATCATTAGTGAATTTCTTAAGCTTTTGAAAAAATTTTTTTTTCTCAAAATCATACATGAACTATTTGAAAAGGTAGGTAGGTCCTAAGATGAGAGTTTTTCGGTACTCTTCCCTGACAGTTAAATTTCCACAGGTTAATTTTGGTAGCGAAGCTTCATGGTTCGAACCTCTCACTGGCTTTACCTTCATTTCCAAGTTTGACATCGAAGATAGAGTGTTAAGCACTCAAGGCCCAGAGAAGCGAGATGATGCTGAGGTAAATGTTTTATAACGATGAATTTTGACTATAGATGAGTTATAAATTTGATCACTGACCACTTGGCTTACCATCATTTTATTATTCCATCAGGCAATTATGATGGTGGGTCTTCCAGCTGCTGGGAAGACAACTTGGGTTGATGAGTATTGCAGGAAAATGTCTGATAGAAAGTATAATGTCTTGGGTACAAATAATCTCATTGATAAAATGAAAGTTATGGGATTGCCCAGGAAAAGAAACTACGCCGGCAGATGGGACAACCTTATTGACAAGTGTACCAAATGTCTCAATAAATTGCTTTACATGGCTACGAAACGCAGAAGAAACTTTATCATTGATCAGGTATGTGTAATTTAACGATGCAACGCGGCTAACTTCATTTCTTTTCTTTATTGTTGATAAAAAGTAGTAGGGATCCATAAAACAGAACTGTTTTGATGGCTTTCGTACCGTCTCTGGAATCATCTTATGACGAGGAAGAGTACCTCAAATATGGATTCCTTGAAGTATGGTCTCAACTAGCCACTTCATTAGTTTTTTAAAAGCAAATTTAAATAAAAGGTATACAGTAAATGGAATTCGCATGGAAGGAAAATGGAAGAAAGATAAGGTAAGGGAAGGTAAGTGTTTTAAACTCTTAAGGATAACTAACCCCCTTTTTATGTTTACAGATATCATTTCATCCATAAAGAAAGGTGAGAGATAAGTGTTTTTAGTTACATGGTCTTACATTCATAAGTTCTTAATTCCTCGTTAAGAGGTAAGTGGTTATTTTTAAGCTCTTTAGTGACTCATGTTGGAAGTTCAAATCCTGAATTTCCTGTCCATTCTTCGGCGATAATGTCCGAAGACTAATAAAGCGTTGTAAAATAATTAGAAACGAAAGCGGCAGAGCAATAAATTGTTCTTAAGGATTTAGAAAAAGTGTAGGTTATAAAGTCTTTGAAGTATTTAAAAAGGTTTTTTTTATATCAATGGTCTTGTCTTGCGTATTTTGTGAACTATGAACCGAGGTATTACGATTGCGGATGGTTTAAACACCACTCGCTTCACAATAGGGTCCATACCAGGGGTGCCCAACCGATCAGTCACGAAGCAATTTGAGTTTTATCGCGAGGCAGAAGTGGGTATTTCGCCAAAATTGCAGTAACTATAAAACTAATCGTAAGGCAGGAAAAAAAAATGCGCACAACTATTGGTAATTTCTAACTAATTACCCAAATTTCACGATTGTAAGGTATGGAAGTAGGAAGAGGTGGGGATGAAAGGCAGTTGAGTACGGGCAGGACTAGGTAGGATTTCCTGGCCAAAGCTTGAAAGTAGCTCAGTCCCCCGTAAAAGGTTGGACACACCTGGTCTATGTAATAATAATAATATAAAATGGATAACACTAGCTTTAAGTATATTTAAGCTTTCCATTATTACAATAAGAGCAGTTATTTTTCGTGTTGAACGATATATATTTATCGGATTAACCCTTTTAGTACAAGTGGGACCATAATGTCTCACCAGAAGTAGTAATAATAATAATGTGTATAGTATCAAAATGCAACTTGTTCATTTTAGTTCAGTTGTCGGAAAAGGAACCCAAAATGTGTGTAATGTAAGTGACTATTTACAAAAATATTTATTTGGTTTTGAGTAACAATGAATTGAATACTTTGATTTAAAGAAGAAATATTCGTGAAGAAAAGGGTTGAAGTTGAAATATAAAATAATGCATGGCTGAAATAAGAGGAGCATTTTAGCCCTCATTGACAGATTTGCAGTTACGAGGAAGTTCTTGATTATATTGTTATAGGTTTTAACTGGTTCATTTACTTCAGGCTTGTTTTATAGATCATAGGCTTCAAAAAAATGATAGTATTGCAGCGGAATTGTATAGGCCTACTGCTGCTAGTATGGGATATCTTAATGGGAATTAAAAGTACATATTTTTTTATGATCTGGTGTAGTCATACACGTTATCATGAAATGGGTGCAGCCTGTTCTGTATAAGTTGAGATAGTACGCGTTTGATTTTTTAAAAGAAATGATAGGCAAATTAAGATTAACATTATTCTAAGGAGCATTTTAGGTAGAGGTGACAATATTGTCAGTTTTGACTAAACATTAGAGGAACTTACTAGCGTATTATAATTGTCGTAGCTACACATGATAGTTTAACTGTATGAAGGTATTTCAAGGTTTAAAAACTAGTGTGTTTTAGTTTGTAAGTTAATTTAGCAAATAGTCGTGGGAGGTCCGACGTTTTTCGTTTTTCAATTTTTACGATAGTAATAAAAAGGTATAATTTTTACTAGTCTCGTAACACGCAGTAATCAGGAGGTTATTCACGTATTTATTTTAGTTTATTAAGTTGCGAGTGTCGTAAACTTTAAGCCTGAAATGTGTTTAGTCATAATTTTTAGTGATTTAGTTCCGTTTTCTACTGGTTTTTACTCGTTTAGACAAATTGCACACATTTAAGATGAGTGTTTTGGTCTTGAATTTTTTTGTGGCTTATACGGTGCACCACTATTTGATATAAAGTGTTTTTTTCTTATTTTGAACTTAATTTGTCCCCTTCTACGTAGAATTTATTGTACATTGTTAAAAAAATGTTGGAAGAGGTTAATAGAAGAATTTTATATCAATATTTTATTGTATACCATAGTATTTTGTTCTGACTTTTTGAGAATGGGTAATGGTAATTTAATTATTTGGAAAGCCATTTTCAGGAAGCTTCTTTCTTACCTTATTTAGCTATTTCTAGAACTTTTAGGAAGGCCAAATTTGAACTCCAAATTTAATTGCCTTTTTCATTTGATGCTGAAAACTGAAGTCTAAAGAGGCGTCTTATTGGTAATAATAATAATAATACTTCAGATCGTATAAGCTAAGTCGGTGCCTGTTGTTCAGTGAATAACGCCGTTTCCCCGTAAACGAAGTAAAGAGACTGAGAGGTCGGGGGTTCGACTGCCGATGTTGTTCGGTGATAAAAATTAATAATAATCCAGGAGTTAGCGCAATGGGCATCATTAGTTGGCCTGAGCGTCGTGCCAGTTTGTGGCTCCCCTCGTAGCTTATTAGTATAAGCTAAACCATCCAAGTCTTATGTTCTTTTTTAAACATTAGGCCTGCGCTCTTATTCTTTTGGAAGTTTAGCATATTGGGATGTGAAAAGGCTATAAGATAAAAGTAGTGGTACACGTACCCGCTAGCCAATCTCTCCCTCTCCCTCTCTGGCTGCTGGATAAGTTCTTTGGATTCATTAGTGTGTATATATTAATTAATGTACATTTATGGAAATCTTTTTATTTGGTATGAAGCCATGATGATTGAAAATTTGTATTAATTAATAAATTGTCAGCTGTTTATCTTTACAGTGGTTTGACTAAAATTTCATTTACATATAACGTAGCATAATGTAATCTAGCTTACGTCTTTTGGGCTTAGCTGTTAGGTCACCGAGTCCGTTTGTACTTGTTTTAATTGGGTAGAAATTAGGACTCGTCTAATGTTTGAAAAACAACAGGTTTTCGCTTGAATAATACTGATCGCTGGTTAACTGAAGTTAAATTGATGTTAATGCATCACCACTGCAAAATATTTTACCAAATGTTTGACACGATATGCCATACCGTACTGTATATATATTTAGAAGAGATGAAAATTAATTTGATAGTTACATGCCATAGTTTGTGACACAGTAACGAGTATTCGAGTAATGAAGGTTCATAGTTGGCAAAATGTTCGCAATATTGTCGCCATTGATAGTAAAGTCAAATTGTATCCTAGGTTAAGAATATTTTGGACTTGAAATCCCCTTGGTATCGAGTAGAGTACTCGCATAATCTAATTTAGGATTCATCTCTGTCATGAAAGTTTCGTATGTTTCCTGACGGCAGAAGGGAAGTTTCATTAGCCATTTTCACCCGTTAGAATTTAACCAATACTTATAGGAATCATATGACAAGTATTTCTTTCAGATTGGTAAGTTTAAATATAGAGATAAGGAAACCAAGGGGGATCTACTTATGTTAAGTCCTATTTCAATATAACATTTTGAACAAGGGTCTAAATGGCCTAGAGTAATTTATCTGCAGGTACATTTCAGCTCCCTTAAGGTACGTATGGGTGAAGGGGAATAATAGGGGAGGGATCAGTGTACAAATGGCACTGTTTAAACACTCACTGAGCAGCAATTAACTCTTCTTCTAGCCATTCTTTGCAGAAGGAAATGGTCGTTTGGGCCTTGAGCCCATGCGATATGGGCCCTTAATGACCTTGTGTCATGGACGAACGACTCTAATCAGAGTCACGTCCTCTGTTTTAAACTTCTAATATGGCAGCCACATGGCTTTAACTTGTCTACTTGGTATGGAACAGACGAATGTTTATCCATCGGCCCAGAAGCGTAAAATCAAGGGTTTTGCTGGCTGCCAACGGCGAGCTATCGTTGTTTGCCCTACTGACGACGACCTGAAGATACGTACTAAGAAGCGAGAGTCTGAAGAAGGCAAGGAAGTGCCTGATAAGGCTATACTGGAAATGAAAGGTAACTAGTCTGTGTCCCAAAGGTAGCTTATGAGAGGTAAAAGGTTTAAGGTAAAAGTGTTGCGTAAAAGCGCATGGTGTGGTGAGAGTGACTGAGAGTTGTCCATTTAAAGGATTCTGAAGTTTTGAAGAGTGAATGAATTTAGATGGTGCGAACTTCCTTTACTTGTGTTGGTACATTGAGTTGTCCTTTCTCCATGTTTTCACTTTTAATATTGTTTTTGTTTTATAATAAAACAGCCAATTTCAAGCTCCCAGATGTCGGAGAGTTCTTTGATGAGATAGAATTCGTGGAGTTGGGCAGAGAGGAGACTGAAAAGTTGATTGAGCAATACAACAAGGAAGGGGAAAAGGCTGGATTTGGTCCCAAGAAGTTCGGGAGAGGCAACCACGCTGGCAGGAGAGGAAACTTCATTGATCGAAGAGGAGGATATAGTGAGTGATTATTTAGCAATTATGGTTCACGAAGTAAGATTTTTTGTTCCTTGCAAAGTGTAACCCCTCGGACTCAAATTGATGATGGGATTCCGTTTTTGTCATTTGTGATCGCTTTCTTCCCCAACAACGTTGCAGGCCACCGAGGCGGCTACCGCGGAGGATGGGATAGAGACCGAGATCGCCGAGGAAGCTTCGATAGACGCGACCGCGGTAGTTGGAACCGCGATTCTCGTGATCACAGAGAGCGCGGCAATTTCAACAGAGACAATCGAAGCGGCAGTTTCCACAGAGACAGAGGGAACCGTGGTAGCGGTAACTGGCAAGCAGGATTTAAAGGCGCAGTTAGTATTTTCTTTCGTTCTCTTCAAAGGAACACTTTGATCGAAGCTACCTCCATGAAGATGATCATAGTGTTAAATTTGTATAGGATTTCTGCCTCCTCTTTCTTTCAATCTTTGAAGACAAACTTTAATAAACTTTTAAGTCTTTTAACATTTTTTAACTTAAATTTGGTAAAAAAATTAAGTAGATTTTAAGTGTAATGAAGTGAGAATGGCTATGCGCATTTACTCAGTTTCTCAACTTTTTGCTTCTTGCAGAACCAAAGTAACCTTAAACAGCCGAGTACCTGGAGTGGATCTAGTCAGAGTAGCCAAGGTTACGGTAGTCAAGGCTGGGACAGTCCGAGTTACAGCAGTCCGAGCTGGGGACAACAGCAGCAGCAAGGTTACAGCAGTGGATACAACTGGAATCAGCAGTATTATGGACAGCAACAACCCCAGCAGCAATCCTATTGGCAGGTTAGTTAAAGCTTTTTTATTTGAACGTTTTAAGAGAAGGTACAACGTTGATTTTTTTAGTCTAATATTCTTGTCGTTTTTGTAGAAGAGGAAAATATACTAATCCTACAGTGTTTACGTTAGGGTTATGGAAGCCAACAAACTGGTTATCCTTCCCAAACTGGGTACAGCGCCCAGGGAAGTTATGCTCCAAGCAGTTATGGGTATAGCCATCAGGCATCACTGGGACAAGGACAGCAGCAGCAGCAGTGGAGTGGGTATGGATCCGGGTATGGTCAAACTGGGCAGTATCGGAAGTGAATAAATTAATGACGGCTTCTTGTGACGCAGTACACTGTGGTGTCTATAGAGTATTTAGCTCTTTATTAATACTTGTTCTTATGGGTATTCCCAAAGAGCGTTAATATTTTTTGATGTATTAGTTTATTTACGCAAGTTTTGAGATGACTTCATAATGAGAGTGGAATAAGGCGAGTCTTCTCAATTTAATTTCGCTATAGAAGTCTGATTTTTATTAAATGATTGAAAGTACAACACATTTTGAATATGAAGCTTTTATTTTAGTAACTCTTTTAAGTCTTATTTTTTATTTTTTGTAAAGATATTATTATCTTTAAAATATTCCACGTTTTCTTATTTTATCACTTAGACTTAAGGCATAGAAAGTGTACATGAACAATTGTTATAATTGAATTGTATGATGATGACTTGCAAGTAAATTTTCAAACTTATTTTTTTTTTCCTTTTACCTTGTGACCTTCCAGTAATTATGAACACAGTATATGTATCTTTACGGAATAGTACGAGAATCATCTCCGAAACGAAAATTGAGTTGCGAATTATGAAGTATCCAATCGGGGACCATGTTGTATTTCTTCCAAACGCTGTCCAGTCAGAAGGAAAATATTTTCACACCCGAAATCCTGTACTATATAGAGACGTACGATGTTACGAGTATGTTTAGAACAATATGTTGTACGACTCTTTAGTGTGTGTGCTCCACAGATTCACTCTGCCGGAAAGCTAATCTTGATGTTATATTACGATTGGCGTCAGGAGACTTATTGGATGGAGAAGAGGGAGGAGGGGCTTTAGTTTATGTACAAAAGTCCATTCCATTTACACATCACTTGAAATATCGACTCGGTACGAACATGCGCCGTAAATGTAACTTTAAATAATAAAAATTTAGATGACAGGTACATGTTACAGTAAGATTGTAAAACTAGTGATTTCATGAAATCCCTGAAATTTTGTTTCGGGTAATTAGTTTCATTCGGAGAATTTAGGCAGTTACTGAAATAGAAATTTCACGAAATTTAGGTTAAGTAAAACTTAACCAGCAACTTCCTAAAGTCGGAATGAAACGGTAATTATTGAAATATTGAAAATTTCAGGGATTTCATGAAATCACTAGTTTCACAATCTTGCCATAACGTACATATATACAAGCCTCCAAATAGAACCTTTGTTCACTTTGATAATACTGAATATTTAATGGCAGAAAGCAATTTTGGTAGACTTAAATTCTGATCTTTTGAAAAAATAAATAAAATAGATACAAAGCAACTCGAACAGAATGCTTAACATAGCGATTTCTACCAAAGTCTTACCCAACATAGCTGGTATTCTGTCTGACCACTTTACAGGCGCGTGCAGTGAAACTAGCGATGGGGTACGCTGCTGTCAATAATATATATATAAACGGTATATATAATTTTATTATGCAAGAATTTTCAAGAAATAACGATGATATAAACTATAATAAATTATGACCTTGGTACGGTAGTAACGGTACTTACCAAATTTGGATGATGGGGTGGACACTGGATACGGTATATATTTAACTATTTATATGCGACTGCGCGATTTTTATCGATATTTCAGATCGACCCTACGATTCTTAGTGGAATATTCATCTATTACTGAATCGTAGAATGATGGGTCAGATTTCATTTGGACTAATAACTCATTTTCGATGCTTATAAGGGCTAAGTATGACAGCCTTTCTTCGCCCATTGTACTTCTTAGATAAGTTTTAATTCTCCTCAAAGCTGAAAGTGATCTTTCTACTGATGAAGTTGTAGAGGGAATGGTTAGTACTAGCTCTACAAGTTTTTAAAGTTCAAGCATGCTTTCACTCAAGTTGTTCAGACTCAAGAATTTTGCAATATGGCAGGGATATTTTCCTTGAAATTCTTCAGATGAGTATAGGACACTTAGTTGGTTTGCTCATTGTATCAGTTGCTCGGAGACACTAGCACCGGACCTCCCTTCATTTTTTAGTTTTATAAAATTAAAAGAGCCACTGTGTAACTCGGCAAAGGTTTTAAGAATTTCATCAGGGAATGCTTGGCTAAATTTTGGAAAAATTTTTGGATTCAGAAGTTCCAAAAATTTCAACTGTGACATTTCCAAACCAAGCAGTAAGTTGCACGCAAACTGTATCTGATTTCTAAATAAATTCTCTTCATTTCCAAATCCTTATTCGTTTTGGTTCTGCATCAGCAGTCAATGGCATGCGATATTTCGCTTTTGCCACAATCATCAAAGCCACTTCGCATTTTCTGAAACTACTACTGAAAAACACCAGTGTATCCCATGACATTTTTCGGCCAATAGTAAGGTAGTATTTGTTAAGCCCCGCCCAGCACTTAAGGATCATATTCCTATGCAAGTACATTCTATGCTCGGAGCATACTTTGTAAGAAAGCACATGGAAAAACGAAGTTTCACTTAATTTTACTTTGTATTGCTTAAGTATACTGAATAAATTAGAAAATTTATTGGTATTTATAATAGCATTTTACCAATATTTAAAGTTTAAATTTTTAAATTTAATAAAAAAAATTGGATACGCATTGCGTACCCAGTGTGCACGCCTATGCCGGCACTTCAACTGTTTGTTAGCATTAAACGAGAGCCATAATCCCAGAAAAAGCTCAAAGAAAAATAAGTGAAGAGTAAATGAAAATTTAGAAAGACCTTGAAAACAGATTAGGCAATAAATTAGCGGTCAGAAGTTTCAGCCTGCATAAATGGAAAAAATTGTCAAGTTCTCGAACATAGAGTGCTAAGAGGCATTTAACGAAATCTGTCCTACGCTACCAGGGCCTCCGCTCTGTATATGGTGGGGATCCCTATCTTTGAGGATATCAATCCAACGCAAACATCAAATTTGAGTAACAATTTATTTTGCAACAAAAAATGAACACAATCGGTAGCGACAAAATAATCGGTAATACTTCTACATTTTCCTACTCTTTTGCTTCTACTTTTTGTACATTCTTCTACATTTCTTCTTTGGCACTTATCTTCCACACTTTTCCTACTTTTTCTAGATGCAAAGTCGTCAGTAATGTCCGCATAACTTAAACTTTTTTAGTGAAGTTAATATTTTTAATGAAGATAATAGCCAGATTTGACAAACTAACCTGAGGCGGTGTAGACCGTAAGTAATTTTTCACGAACTTTAGTTTTGAGACTGTCGGTAGCAGTTGACGTCTGGTTTAATTGAGCAGTAGGAAGTAAAAGTTCCTTTGTAGCGAAACAGGCTGAAAACAAAGTTACAGTAAGTAAATGAAGACTAAGTAGACTGAAGAACAACAAAAATTAACGCAAAATTATTCAAAACTATTTTACTACGACTTGAGGGAGGAATTCCTGTGATATAAGAAAAATTGCCGTCCGATGTCTGTTTGTTTGCCAATGTAAGTATGTATGTTTGTCGGGGCACCTAACGGAAGCGTTGGTTACTTCAATAAATACGAACTGAAAAAATGCAAAATGAATCTCTCTTAGACGTTGACAAACATCATCTCTATCCATCCATCCATCGTGGTCTGCTTATTAGGTAGGTTCAACTCTTGTGTCCCGCCAAAGTGTTCTATCCTGAGCTATCCTTTTCATCGCATGGTAGCTCCTGCCTGCCTTCAAATCATCCAGCATTACTTTCCTTTTCCTTCCCCTCGGCCTTCTACCTTCATATCTACCGTCTATCACCACCTTCAACAATCCTTCTCCTCTCAACACATGTCCGATACATTTCTTCTGTCTTTCTCTTATCACCTTAATGAGTCTTCTTTCCTCCCTCACCTGTTGCAGTACTTCCTCATTACTTTGGTGTTCCCTCCAGCTTATCTTTAGCATTCTTCTCCAAATCCACATTTCAAAACTTTCCAGGAGTTTCTTTTCAGTGTCCATGTTTCTGCTCCATACAGTACCACATTCCATATCAAGCTTTTTACTAACCTTTTCTTCAGCTTCAAGTTGAGTTTACCTGTAAGTAGTCTTCTCTGTCTCTCAAAAGCTACCTTACCCATACCAATTCTAGATCTTACTTATTGCAATCTCCATTGTTGGTTAAACTTCCCAGATATTTAAACTGCTCAGCTTCTTCTAAGGTCCGATTTCCTATCGTTAGGTTCATTTGTGCTCCTTTCCTTCTTGCAATTTTCATTACTTTTGTCTTGGTCTCATTAATTCTCATTCCGAATTCTTCCGCCGTTGTTGTCAAGCTATTGACCATTCTTTGCAGTCCTTCCTCACTACTACAAACAAATGCCTTGTCATCTGCAAACCTTACAGATTTTACCAATTTACCTCCCACTCTGATTCCCTCTTCCAGTTCTGAGAGTGCTCCTATTTATCATTGCATCCTTGCCTGACCCCTCTCCCAACCAATCCAGGCTCCGATTCTTCTGCAACTCTAACATTCACAGTCTGGCCAAGATACAGATTTTTTATCAGCCTACGGTCCCTCCAATCAACATTAATATTCTTCAATATTTCCATTAGTTTCCTCCATTGGATTCTGTCAAAAGCTTTTTCAAAGTCAATAAAACAAACAAACATTTCCTGATCATGTTCCAGCACTCTTTCTTCCATCATTCTCATAATACCAATAGCTTCTCTTGTTCCGTATTTTGACTTAAATCCAAACTGATCCTCTCCAATATATTGCTCAGCTTTGTTCGTTAGTCTTCTGGTTAGTATCCTTTTAGCGTTATTTTTAATGCATGGCTGACTAAACTTGGTTCGAAATTCTGAACACTTGGCTCTCGGTTTCTTGGGGATAGCAATCATAGAGACTCATGAAGTCAGCAGGCCAGTCTCCACTTTCATACATGTTTCTGCACAATACATTCACCTCCTCTTTAGCATCACCTTCAAGACTTTTCAGAAGTTCTGCTGGTACATCATCTAGTCCTGGGGCCTTGCCATTTCTTAGGTCGTTTACAGCCATCTCTACTTCTCTTTCCAATATGTCCGGTCCCATACAATCTGCTTCCTCCATTTCGATGTTATTAGGTTTGTTCTCTTTATCATATAGTTCTTCAGTATACTCAATCCATCTCTTCCTTATATCTTCTGGTCTTTTCAGTTTTTCTCCATTTCCCCACTCTATTTCTTGCACTCCCAAGCTACTTCTTTTCCATCTATTTATGTCCTTAACTTTTTGGTACATTAAATCAGTTCGAATAGAATAGAATAGAAATATACTTTCCTTTCTAATTCTTCCATTTCCCTGCACTACTCTTCAAGCCACATTTCTCTTGCTTTATCAGTTTCTCTTCTCAGTTCGTTATTCAACTGTCTGTATCGTTGTCTCCCTTCTACTGTACTTATATAACTCTTCCAGTTTCTTCTTCCTTCCATTTTGTCGAGCATCTCTGTAGTGACCCAGGGTTTCCTTGCTTCTCTTTTCACATAACCAATATTTCCCCGTGCACTCTCCTTTATCTCTTCTATAAGCAAATAAATAAAAGGTACAGTGCCACAAGAAATGTACACCAATTACAGAAACATTAAATAACCTAATTAAAAAACAAATTTTGAGTATTATAACAATAAATTTGAGAAATACAAAAACTATTCTAAGGAACGTGGAAACTTTTGAATGAAACTTTTCATAATAAAAAAGGCGATTCTTTTTACCACATTTAACTGTAAATGATACCATTTATAACAAACCTTTTAGATATAGCCAGTCACTTAAATAACTACTTGGCTGCCGCAGGAAGAATGACAACTGAACGTACATCGCCTTCCATACACACTTATGAGGGATGTTCCCCAATTTCATATGTTTCTCTTTACTCCTTTTTTTCAGAAAAAGCAAAACGGCCATTTACGCCTTAAAAATAAATGTAGCGTAGATTCTCTTCCTCATGCAGTATATAAGTACTGTTCAGGTTTTTTTATCTCTCCATTTGTAGTCCACGCACGAAAGTACGTAGACAAATCTTTTTTGGACCCCGACCAGCACTTCGTGGACGGCTTTTCTGAGGGCTATAACTTTTGCAGAAGAAACTAATCACAAGGACTTAATGCCAAAAGATAGAGAACGTTGTCGCGAATAAATTCGTTCACTACAAAAAAATTTAGAGCAAAGTTTATGGGCAAAAAATTGTTCAGCCTGAGTAAGCTGTTCGTCCGTGTGACGTTCGGCGGAACTTATTCGTCGAGCGTTCTAAGCTCCGCCCAGCGTCACACCTCTCGTCTGGCAGCACGCAAAAACAAAATTTCGGCTGTTTTACAATTTGTGTTGTTTGTGATAAAATTAATAAATAATTTTCTGCATCTGGTCAGACCACGCTTCTACAGAGTTTTATACTCTGTGAAGTCGAGGAAAAACAAGTCAGTCCATAAATTTACAAAAATACCACAGCCATAAAAATTTTGAGCTTCACATCCAAAGCCAGTGAAACCAAATACGTGAAGCTGCACTCAAAATTTAAATGGTTCGTGAGCTTAAAGTAAATGTTAAAAATTCTCATTGGCTTAAAAACTTCTGTTCAAAAGGGCAGAAAGGCGTTGCTTACAAAAATCATGGACTAGTCTGAAAAATGCATCCTGCGAAAAGGCAAGTCGTTTTTGCGTGCATAATAATAAACCTTGGTGCTTTCCTGTTAACGGGAATACCCAACCGCCCGCCATCATCTGGACTCGTATCTTGCAGAACTCATGTGGCGACAACGTACCGAAAGCAGCGACGTTTTTTCTGCGATTTTAGATGACGAAGACATTTTGGCCCCCTACTAACTGATTATCGGTTACATATTAACTAATTTCATTTAAATGATTAATAAATTCGGTACTTACGTATTATCGGGACTACCAAACTGTTTACGATGTATTTTTGCTCTCGTCATTTTCGTTTAAACTAACAAAAATATCACAACCTAACCAATTATCAAAGGCCTACAGTTGACCTAACCGGGCATTCAGTTGACCTAACCGGGCATTTTCCGTTATATTAACTTGTTAGGTTAATTCAATGCCCGGTTAGGTCAACTGTACGCCCTTGATGATTGGTTAGGTTAAGTTGTGATATTTTCGTTAGTTTAAACTTTAAACAAAAATGACGAGAGCAAAAATACATAAAAACAGTTTGGTGGCGGACGGTTGGGTATTCCCATTAACAGGAAAGCACCTAAACCTTAAAAAGAACAGGACAAGAATAACACACAAAAACATGTGGCGTTAAAAATTCATTGTATATATATATATATATATATATATATATAGAGAGAGAGAGAGAGAGAGAGAGAGAGCTCTTAGAAAGAAAACTCGTTATGCGCTTTAATGTTGTTTTGCAGATTCACTTACAAACACAATACACTTTAATACACTGAGATTAGAATTTTCATCGAGATTATAAACGGTCAGTCATCAAAACACTCCTGATGCTTAATTTGTATTTAAAATCAGGAAGCACTCTTGATTTTTCATCTCTCATTATTCTTCTTCTCCTACAGCATTATTAGTCCCGCACTTGCGTGGGGTCACTGCTGCGGATCCTCCTTCTCCATCCTTGTCTATCCTGTACCAGCTCGACATCCAGCTCCCGCTCCCTCAGGTCGTCCCGAACACTGTCCATCCATCTTCTCCGAGGTCTTCCTCTTCTTCTCCTACCCGGCGGTTCCATATCTAACATCCTGTTTCCTATGTACCCTCCGTCCTTCCTCTTCACGTGTCCGAACCATCGTAGTCTTGCCTCGCGCACTTTTTCAGATATGCGTCCAACCTTTATTAACTCATTCCTCACTCTATCCCATCTAGTCACTCCACACGACACCTCTAGCTTGTTTTCCTGCGCCTTCGCCATGGGTACTGTCTCCACATTATTGCTGGTCTCACCACACTCTTGTAAGAGAGTGGTGAGCAGCATTCTGCAGCATTATTATTCCCATTTATATGGGGTCGCTGTTGCGGATACTTCTCCACTCCTCCCTATCCTGCGCCATCTCCTCCATCAGGTTTTTATCGCTCATGTCCATCCTGATGCGATCCTTCCACCTCATCCTCGGTCTTCCTTTCTTCCTCCTCCCGGGCACTTCCATAGATAACACCCTCCTCCCAACGTAGTTCTCGTCTCTTCTCATTACATGCCCATACCATGCCATTCTTCTCTCATTTTCTCATTCATCTCTCATTATTATTGTTATATATGATATATAAACAGAAACAGTATACATATTAAAAAAATATACATACTGAAGCCGTATATATATATATATATATATATAACTCAGTATATTTTAACGTCTCATGGCCAAGTGCGTTACGTGGCGGCTCGCAAAATTCGAATCTTCAGTAACATCAATTCGAATCTTACCGAGGTAAGGTAGAGTTATTTAATAAAACACCATAATAACAGCAACTTAATTGAATGAAATTACATGCATATCAATTTTATGTTGATCAGAAACAACGATCAAGATAAAATTGATATGCATGTAATTTCATTCGGTTAAATTGCTGTTATTATGTTGTTTCTGATTAATATAAAATTGGTATGTATGTAATTACATTAGGTTAATGAAAATAAACTAAAATGGTATTTAACTGACATTTCCTCCCATAGATGGCGCCACCCACTTTGATTAAATTATTTTGAAGGAATTAGTTCCCCGAAAAGTATTTTATCAAGCATCGAAGTTTGATGAAAATACGGTCATCACCTGAGGGCACTTGTTTGATGAACGAATTTCCCACATCTTGATGAAAATTCTAGTCTCAGTGTACATATTAAAAGCTGCTGCTAAATATTGTTTGTTTTTTTAACGCCAAATGTTTTTTGTGTGTTTTTCTTGTCCTGTCCTTTTTAAAGTTTATTATTATTATGCACACAATAAAGATTTGCCTTTGGAGGACGCATTTTTCAGACTGGCAGTTATTGTTCAATTCATCCCATAGTCAAAGTATTTTCCCTGACATGCTAAAAAGGTATGAGTTTGTCCGGTATTCAAATTGGGAGATGAAGCATTACCTTCTAATTAATTATCGATCTGTATCCATTTTTCCTACATTAGGAATCATATTTGAAAAACTTGAATACAAGAACTCAAAATACTTTGAAGAAAATATCTAAGTATCAGTTTGGTTTTAGGGAGGGCGAAAAGAAAACAAGAGACGCAATTTCAGCCGTATTAGATGTGGGCCCACTATATAAAAATCTTAATAATAAAGTCTTCGATAGGATCTCGCATGACATATTAATAAATTACCTCATAATAGCGTAACGGGTGTTCAATTAAATTAGGTCAAATCGTATCTGCGCAACAAAAATTACACATGGAGTTCCACAAGGAAGTATTCTTGGTCCCCAATTATTTTTATCTGTATAAAGAACTCATAATTATCATCATGGGAAAGGCATTCAATGTCCAGATGATATAATTTCCTGATATACTCAAACGGCGATCTTGAAACGCACTCCATGTAAGAAGACCTACAAATCTACATGACCTGGAAGCTGTTTGCCCCCAAAGGCACGAATCAATGAGCTCGTATAACGTTACAGAAAACGGTTTCTCGAGGATATTGCTGCGAACAGTAACTCTTGGGGCAAAGTATTAAGGCAAAGGGTGCCTACATTTTTCTAATATACAATACCTATAATAAACATACCTTCTTATCTGTCTTTCTTGTATTGACCCTTTTAGTGGTACATTATATTAACAAAATGACGAAAATGTATGATATAGTAGATACTCGTATATTAAATGTGTAAATTGTTCACCAAAATCTTAAATTATTATCGGAAGGGTGTTTAAACTTCTGGCCTTAACTGTATATGAAGGATGAATTTCACAATTAAATACGTGGAATTAATAAATGATACACACCCATTTTTACTTGTCAGGGTGCCTCATATATATATATATATATATATATTATACATTATAACTGCAAACACGCAGTATAATTAACGTAAAGAACGACGCTTTGTATAGGAGAATTATCCGCGCAAGATGAGAGCGAAAGAACGAAACAAATGAAAAAATGAGGTACCCGCCCTGGAATCGAACCCGGGATCTTCCGATTGCCGGTCAGATATGATAACCACTACACCACAGGCCTGTGGTGTAGTGGTTATCATATCTGACCGGCAATCGGAAGATCCCGGGTTCGATTCCCGGGTGGGTACCTCATTTTTTCATTTGTTTCGTTCTTTCGCTCTCATCTTGCGCGGGTAATTCTCCTATACAAAGCGTCGTTCTTTACGTTGATATATACATATATATATATATATATATATATATATGATATAAAACCACGAAGGAAAAGAAACACAAAAAGGTGCTCAAGCGCTTCCGTCTAATGACATCCTCAGGAACACTGAAGTACATAAAAGGTTACGGCCTATATATAGGTTACAGAAAGAAAAAAATAAAATAAATAAATAACATACATACACACAAACATATATATATATATATATATATATATATATATATATATATATATATATACATATCTACACACACATACATATATATATTATATATATGCAATAAACGGAGAAGTAAAAATAAAAAAATAAAAATTAAATTAGAGGATTAACAAAGAGGCACACAGATTTGTAAGGAAAAATATCGATTTTTAGCACAAGATCAAATGAATTAAAAATACAAATTTATACTGGAAATCTACCCGGGTTTTAACACTTTGCCTTTTAGAGTCAAGTTTCGATATATATAAAAATAAAATGAAGATTAAAAGTTAATAAAGTAGCGTACAAGTTTACCAAAGATTTAGCGTCCTACCCTTTTTATCTAAATTTGTTTTGAAGGAATTCAAAACAACAGGATCGAGTTGAAAAAGACCTTTGCTTATGTTGAAGTTATTTGAAAGTTGGATAATGGCAGACTCAAGAATATTTCTATTGACAATGTTGCTAGAATGAAATAAAACTGAAGCATTATTCCAATCAATACAGTGGGATAACTCTGACAAATGGACAAAAAGAGCACTGGACAACTGTCCTGTTCTAACGGAATATTGATGCTGTTTTATACGTGTGTGCAAATCCTTTCCCGTCTGACCTATGTAAAAGGAATCACATTGTTTACACCCAATTTTATAGATAATGCCTGAATTATTGGTAGGGCTATTTTTTACTATGATATTTTTCACAATATTGTTATATGAAAATACTACATTAATATCCAAAAGTTTAAGTACATTAGCAATGCCTAAAAAGCCCGGGAAAAATGGAAGTACTAAAATATTTTTTGACAAAGTACGAGTGTTATTATTGACACGATAGAAAGTTCGTTTTGCCTTGTTGAGACAAGATTCCATAAACGCAGATGGGTAACACAGATCACTTCCAATACCGTTGATTTTTTCCAATTCGGCATCGATGTATTCCGGACTGGCGATCCTAAGGGCGCGGAGAAACATTGATGAAAAAATGGCCTTCTTAGTGGGGGTGTCATGTCCCGAGTAAAAGTGTACGTAGGACAAATTGTTTGTTGTTTTCCGATAGATACTAAACTTAAAACCTGGGCTTTCCCTATGTACCCCGCACATCCAAAAATGGGATTGAATTGTCTTGTTCCACTTCTAAAGTAAACTTAATGGAGGGGACTTGATCATTTAACTGAAGGAGGAAGTTATCCAGGTCACGATTCATGGGCCAGATACACAAAATATCGTCGACGTACCGCAACCAAGGGATGCCAATCCCCAGGATTCTCGGAATGTAAGTAATTTCGAAAAACTCCATATAAATATTGGAGAGGAGGGGCGATAAGGGGTTGCCCATGGCCATCCCAAACACTTGTTGATAATTGTTATTTTATTTATTTGTCGGGTTCAAAATCCCAGCTGAGCCGTGAACGGCCAAATTCTAAAGGGCAAGTTCTACCTAAAGCCCAAGTTAAGCTAAATTAAAACTTACGGATTTGAGATCCTATTAGGTCCTACCTCAGGGTAACCTCAGGGTTGCTGACTCGATGCGGGCCTACCTTAGACCTTAATTACGTGAACTTAAAGTAAACAAAAAGGGTACTATTTGTGGTCTTCTTTCTGAACCTTGCAACAACAACGCAACCTGGACTATTGCACGATGCAACAATCATGTATCTAAACAACCAAACTGAATTGCAAGAGAGCTCTCTATCAGACCACACCTTTACGTACGACCTTCCACAAACGAGTAGAAAAGACGCGCAGCGTCCCAAAATGATGCCAACAGTGTGACCAAACAATGATGCCACAAGAGCTCAAAAATGCTAGCTCTAAATTAAGTTAATTTTTCACTAACCTTACAATTATGAGATGGATATATAAACACCTTAACTTAATATATATACAAGCAATGCTGCATCAATCAGCTTAGTCATCGTATCGCCTTGGGACAACAATGGTTCTTCCTCTTCTAGATTTTCTAACACTCCCCACCGAAGAGGCATTGTTGTCATTACCTTCTGCAAGGTTAGCCAAGCCTTCTTCATGAGGCTGTAACTCAAATGTTTCATCTTGACTATCTGTGTTTTTGCTGATTTCTAAAGCATAGAGTTTTTGTATAGGTCTCTTTAACTTTCCTCCTGAAGTCTTTACCAGTGCAGACCTAACTAAATTGTCTTTGCCAACAAACAACTCTTCAATTATGCCAAGCTGCCAGCATTGCCTTGGTCTTTCCTCCCCAATCATTACCACTTCTCCCACCTTGATACAATTTGCATTGGAGCCCTTTACCTTGCCTGATGGGTAATAATTGAGTTCTGGCAAGTATTCCATCTGCCACCTCTTCCATAACTGATCTTGTAGCTCTTCAAGGTACCTGAACCGTCTGGTTAACTCTCCTTGAGTGCTCTGGATAGGCTGCAAGTCTTCTGGCACACTGGGGTTTGATGTTATCGTTACCACAAAGAAAATGATTTGGTGTCAATGGCTCTGCATCCTGCCTACTGTTGTAAACAAAGGTGATAGGCCTACTGTTCACCATTGCTTCTACTTCACATAAAACAGTAGAGAATTCTTCTTTGCTCAAATGAGCATTAGCTAAAAGTTTCTTTAATGGACACTTTACACTTCTCACTAGCCTTTCCCAAAATCCTCCCCACCATGGTGCTCTCTCAACAATAAACTCCCACTGTACCCCTTGGTGTGAAAAGTAGGATTGGAATCCTTCCTCTTTTAGCAAGGACCAAATTTCTTGGAGTTCCTTTGCAGCCTTTTTGAAGGTTTTTGCATTATCCGATATGATTTTATTTGGGAAACCCCTTCTGTTCACAAACCTTTTAAAGGCCAAAAGAAATACATCACTACTTAAGTTGCTTACCAACTCCAAATGGATTGCTCTGGTGGTAGCACAGGTGAAAAGACATATATAACCTTTGTTAGACTCCCCTCGCTCATACACATAGACTGGCCCTGCAAAGTCTACTCCCACTACATCAAATGGGGCAGTATAGACACACCGTTCTCTTGGAAGTGGAGCCACCTTTTCATAATAAGGCTTTGCACTCCAACGCTTGCAAACCACACATTTATGCAAGACCTTTTTCACTACTTGTCTAATTTTGGGAATCCAAAATTGTTGTCTAATCTCTATTATCACTTCTCTAACTCCAGCATGTAACAGCTTATGATGAGTATCCAGGATCAAAAGGTCCACAAAGTGCCCCCCAGAAGGTAGCAAAATTGGATGTCTTTTCTCCTCTGGAAGCCCAGAAAACTGTAGTCTACCTCCTACTCTCAATAAATCCTGATCCAAAAACACATCCAAACCCTTGAGCGCAGAATGTGTTGGTAGAACCTGTAATGGATGGCTGGTGAGCAATTCCCGCTCTTCACCAAATTTTTCCTTCTGCGCATATACCACCCAGTATTTCCTGGCTTGCTGAATCTCATTACTGTTCAGAATTCCTTCCCTTCTTGTTTCTCCCTTAATGTTGTTGGTAAATCTATATATCCATGCTGTCACTCTTAACAATCTTTTCAGACTGCTAATGTCCTCAAGCCTCAATATGGGGTCCTGCTGCATAACTTGACAACTGTTCACAGCGCATTTTCTCACCTCACTCACCCATGCTTCTTCAGCCTGGCATTCTCCTACAATAGGCTGATTAGAAGGCCAGTTTTCACTTCCAAGTTTTAGCCACTCTGGCCCATTCCACCACAAACTTGATTGTGAAAGATCTTTCACCGAAATTCCTCGTGTTGGTAAATCAGCGGGGTTTTGGATGCCTGGACAATGCTTCCATTGCTTGGGATCTGTGTGCGCTTGAATTTCCTCCACCCTATTGGCAACAAATGGTTTCCATTTCCTTGCCTGACTTCTTAACCAGTGCCAAACTATAGTGGAGTCTGTCCAATAATAGCTTGGAATTTCATAGAGGGCCAAAGACTTTCGCACTGTAATTGCAAGCCGACTAGCAATAACGGCACCCATCAATTCCAACCTTGGAACAGAAAGCCTTTTCAAAGGTGCTACTCTACTCTTTGCAGCAACCAACCTGCAACTTACTTCCTCTTGCAATGCGCCTCTTATATAAATACAAGTTGCATAGGCTTCCTCACTTGCATCACAAAAGATGTGCAGCTCCAAATTGTCTGGACTATTGTTCAACTCTCCAAAGTACCATCTTGGATTTCAATGTCTCCAAGATGTGCCAATTCTTTGAACCAATATTTCCACCTTACCACCATATGATCAGATAACTCTTGGTCCCAACCAAGTCCAATTTCCCAGAGGCTCTGAAACCAAATTTTTGACTTTATCACAAATGGAGCCAGGAATCCAAGAGGATCAAAGACCTTCGAAGCCAAACTAAGAGCTGTACGTTTTGTCCACCTTGTCTCATTCTCAGCCAGCTCTACTAAAGATTTCCCATTGAAGGAAAACAAATCATCATCTTGCTGCCAAACGATGCCTAGCACCTTTGCGTCTATTGCCCACAACTCCTTAATACCAGAATCCTCAATACTTTCTGCTGCATCAGGTACTACAGAGGAATGACTCATAAACTCTTGTAATTGCGAATGATTGGTCTGCCATTTTCTGAGCTCCATGCCAGCCTCCCTCATTATAGCTCTAGCCTCCATGAATATCTGTTTAGCCATTTCTGTATTATCCACGGAACATAGCAAATCATCAACATAAAATTTTTTCCTTATGTGTTCAATAGTGTTAGGATAGACTTCAGAATATTTCTTAAAATGGTACTGCATAGTAGCTGCCAACAGAAATGGACTAGAGCTGAGGCCAAACAACATGACTTCATTCTATATGCTTGAACCTTAGGTTCATTTTCCAACAAGTCTTTCGTATCCACCCACAGATACCTTACTGCATCTCTGTCCTCTGGTTTTAACTTTATCCGCAAAAAGGCTTGCTTCACATCTGCAGTCAATGCTACTCTACCAAACCTGAATCTCAGTAACAAGGAAAATAAATCTGCATTTAAATTTGGCCCAGCATCCAAACAGTCATTCAAGGACACACCACCTTTGTCCTTGGCTGAGCCATCAAAAACTACCCTCAGTTTGGTGGTAGTTTTGTCTCGCCGTACCACTGCATGGTGTGGCAGATAATGTGCCTCCTGGCTCACCAGCTCACCTTGCACCCTTTCAGCATAGCCCTCCCTTACTAAATTAGGATGGCCTCATCGTATTCAATTAACAACTCCTCATTTTTTCTTAGCCTGGACAATGAAGTCTCCAACCTCCGATTAGCTAGCTGAAGGTTTGAACCGGGTTTGCAAGAATCCTTCCATGGTAGGCCAACTTCATAGCAACCATCTCTAAACCCAATCCCTTTCAAATTGCTCTAAAACATCATTGTTCACTGTACTTGCCTGGTTGTCCTTTATACCAATAGATTCAAGTTCCCAAAACGCTTTCAAATGCCTTTCCAGACCATGGCTGTTCTCCTCAATCTTAACAAAAAGAGCCTTAACTTCCATTTCATTGCAATAACTACCATGTAGCATCCAGCCTAGCTTACTTTCAATAGCTACCGGGCCTTGAGAGTACGGACAATATTACCAGTGATGAAGTCCCAAAATAGTCAGCTCCAATCAAAAGACTAATATCTTCTGTTCCCTCAAACTTATTATTGCCCAAAATTAATTCCTTTAACTTGCAATTCTTGGACACATGCCATATCTAAACAAGTAGTGACTGGAGCACAAAGTTCCTCAATCTCTACAGCTTGGACCTTGATAGTGGGACTTTGCCGTAACAACCTTTAACCAGAACTTCTACTTTCTTAAATTTGGTTCGGTTTTGAACGGAACCCCCAAACCCCAGAAATTCTTAAATTTTCCCTCTTAAGTTCTTTAAACTTCAATTTTCTGGAAATTCTGGTCTTAATAAAACTACACTGGCTACCACTATCAAACAACACTCTTACAGTAGCTTCTCCCTCATTCCCAATTAATAAGGCCGCAGTTGTTTGCAATAATCCCCCTTTACTTTTACTCCCTTGCATAGCAGTGGCATGTGCCACTGATGTCTCTACTTCTGGGGTAGGCCTACTAAGAGTGTTTTCACACAATAATGGCTGATGCCTACCATGACATTTTTTGCACAAAATTTTAAACTTACAAAACCTTGCTCTATGACCTTTCAAAAAACATTTAAAACATGCTGTGGACTTAGTTACCCTGTCCTTTCTCGCTTCAAAGGGTAAGGCCTCAGCCACCTCACATTTATATGACTTGTGGTTGCCTTGGCAAAATATGCATTCCTTGATTCCCTTTAATTTATTCTCAGAGGAGGCATGTAGAGCTGACACTGTACCTGGGCTATTCCTTTTTGTGGAAACTTTGGTGCTGTGCCTGCCTTTGTCCCCTTGTTTACCATCCCACTGTGCAAACTCAACTCCCTCTCGTCTTGCTAATTCTGTGCCTAAAAGACTTAACATCTGCTGAAGTGGGATGTACACATGTTCTGCAGAGTGTCCCCTACTTAATTCAAGCAAAATTGAGCTAGGCAATTTAGACTCCAGTGTAGGAACCAACATTATACCATACTTTTCCATTCCTACACCCAAGTTGTCCAGGGACATAGTTCTAATTTCAAATTCATCATATAACTGTTGTAACTCCTTGACACTATAGGATTATTACAGGAGGTATAGCTAAAAGTGCACGGAGGTGGCTTTTAATTAAGATCTCTGGCTTACCAAACCGTTTCTTTAATATATCCCAAGCCACATTATAATTAGCCTCTGTTAATGCAATCCTGCTATATCTTGCTGCCTCCCCTTCCAAGAGGGACCGCAAATAATTAAACTCTCCACGGCACTTAACACTTGACTGAGAATGAACTGCTGATTGAAAACTGTCTGCCCATCCTTGCCATTCCTGAATACTCCCAGAAATGTTTTGAGTACAAGCCTCGGTAAATTGAACTACAGATCTGTTAACCTTAACTTCACAAGCATCATTTGTTGAGTGTTGTGTTTCATTATTAGACCTGGTCTCTAACTGTACTGAGCTGCTAAACTCTTTTGCTCGGAGGCCTACGTTAATCATATCATCAATAATCTCTTCAAAGTAAATTATGTTATTTTCTATTCATCCTCTTCTATAAGAGCCTCAATTTAACATTTACCTTCACTTAGAGCAACCTTTTTAGTTTCTAATATGGAAAGCTGCGCAGTCACTAAGCGTAAATCCTCTTGCTCTATGGCAGAATCTATAGTGGCAATGACCTTTGTAATTAGACCTTTGTAGGCGTTCTCCTTTTTATAATTTTGTTCATTCAGATGCACTCATCTTCAATGTAAACAAACCCTTGGGCTCAATTCCAAATGAGCTGAATTGGCAGAAATACTTAAACCAACTGATCAAACGCAAATTTACTTTCAAATAAACTGAATTGCTGGGTGGGGTACTAACCAAACACCAGTATGGAATACCAAATTTTCCACCCCAGGCCTTAATTCAATAATGACCCAAAATTAACCAAACCGAAAAAATGTAGGCCAAAAACGACAGACGACTGGCCAAGTTTCGCAATTGGGCGACCAAACTTTACCTGGGACCTTAATTCAATAATAATCCAAAATTAACCACAACCGGAAAAACATGTAGCCAAAAACGACAGACGACTGGCCAAGTTTCGCAATTGGGCGACCAAACTTTACCCTGGGACCTTAATTCAAATACCCCAAAATTAACCAAACCGGAAAAAATGTAGGCCAAAACGACAGACGACTGCCAAGTTTAGCAATTGGGCGACCAAACTTTTTACCCTGGGACCTTAACTCAATAATACTCAACCCGTCTAGGCCTAACTTGGGATACAATTTGCACAATCAGAACTTTGCCGAAAAAATAGTCACTGACTCAGTCTTGGGGTAGAATCCGGTTCTGAAGGACCATGTTATTTTATTTATTTGTCGGGTTCAAAATCCCAGCTGAGCCGTGAACGGCCAAATTCTAAAGGGCAAGTTCTACCTAAAGCCCAAGTTAAGCTAAATTAAAACTTACGGATTTGAGATCCTATTAGGTCCTACCTCAGGGTAACCTCAGGGTTGCTGACTCGATGCGGGCCTACCTTAGACCTTAATTACGTGAACTTAAAGTAAACAAAAAGGGTACTATTTGTGGTCTTCTTTCTGAACCTTGCAACAACAACGCAACCTGGACTATTGCACGATGCAACAATCATGTATCTAAACAACCAAACTGAATTGCAAGAGAGCTCTCTATCAGACCACACCTTTACGTACGACCTTCCACAAACGAGTAGAAAAGACGCGCAGCGTCCCAAAATGATGCCAACAGTGTGACCAAACAATGATGCCACAAGAGCTAAAAAATGCTAGCTCTAAATTAAGTTAATTTTTCACTAACCTTACAATTATGAGATGGATATATATACACCTTAACTTAATATATATACAAGCAATGCTGCATCAATCAGCTTAGTCATCGTATCGCCTTGGGACAACAATGGTTCTTCCTCTTCTAGATTTTCTAACAATAATACTCGTTATTGAAAGTGAATTTACAGTCTTTGATGCAAAGCTTAATAAGTTCCAAAACAATGTGTGAAGGTAGTGGCAGGTCATACTTATGTAATTCTTGGGAGAGAAAGTCAAGCATATCATCAATCGGCACTTTTGTAAACAATGAACAAACGTCAAAACTGATCAATCTATCGTTAGTTTCAGTACGTGCATTATTCAATTTTTCAGTAAGATCCATGGAATTTTTTACATGTGAATCAGAGATAGTTCCGAGAATGGGGGACAAGACTTTGACAAGCCATTTGGAGAGTTTATAAGTAATAGAGCCCACCGAGCTAATAATAGGGCGCATAGGGTTGCCAGGTTTGTGGGTTTTAATAAGACCGTAAAGGTAGGGCAGAGAAGGTGAAGTGGACATGAAAAGCGGAATTAAGTCCTTATGATCTTCGAGAATGCGTTTCAAGCCACTATTAAATGATTTGATGACGTCATTTAATAGTGGCTTGAAACGCATTCTCAGATCATAAGGACTTAATTCCGCTTTTCATGTCCACTTCACCTTCTCTGCCCTACCTTTACGGTCTTATTAAAACCCACAAACCTGGCAACCCTATGCGCCCTATTATTAGCTCGGTGGGCTCTATTACTTATAAACTCTCCAAATGGCTTGTCAAAGTCTTGTCCCCCATTCTCGGAACTATCTCTGATTCACATGTAAAAAATTCCATGGATCTTACTGAAAAATTGAATAATGCACGTATTGAAACTAACGATAGATTGATCAGTTTTGACGTTTGTTCATTGTTTACAAAAGTGCCGATTGATGATATGCTTGACTTTCTCTCCCAAGAATTACATAAGTATGACCTGCCACTACCTTCACACATTGTTTTGTAACTTATTAAGCTTTGCATCAAAGACTGTAAATTCACTTTCAATAACGAGTATTATCAACAAGTGTTTGGGATGGCCATGGGCAACCTCTTATCGCCCCTCCTCTCCAATATTTATATGGAGTTTTTCGAAATTACTTACATTCCGAGAATCCTGGGGGTTGGCATCCCTTGGTTGCGGTACGTCGACGATTTTTGTATCTGGCCCATGAATCGTGACCTGGATAACTTCCTCCTTCAGTTAAATGATCAAGTCCCCTCCATTAAGTTTACTTTAGAAGTGGAACAAGACAATTCAATCCCATTTTTGGATGTGCGGGTACATAGGGAAAGCCCAGGTTTTAAGTTTAGTATCTATCGGAAAACAACAAACAATTTGTCCTACGTACACCTTTACTCGGGACATGACACCCCCACTAAGAAGGCCATTTTTTCATCAATGTTTCTCCGCGCCCTTGGGATCGCCAGTCCGGAATACATCGATGCCGAATTGGAAAAAATCAACGGTATTGGAAGTGATCTGTGTTACCTATCTGCGTTTATGGAATCTTGTCTCAACAAGGCAAAACGAACTTTCTATCGTGTCAATAATAACACTCGTACTTTGTCAAAAAATATTTTAGTACTTCCATTTTTCCCGGGCTTTTTAGGCATTGCTAATGTACTTAAACTTTTGGATATTAATGTAGTATTTTCATATAACAATATTGTGAAAAATATCATAGTAAAAAATAGCCCTACCAATAATTCAGGCATTATCTATAAAAAATTGGGTGTAAACAATGTGATTCCTTTTACATAGGTCAGACGGGAAAGGATTTGCACACACGTATAAAACAGCATCAATATTCCGTTAGAACAGGACAGTTGTCCAGTGCTCTTTTTGTCCATTTGTCAGAGTTATCCCACTGTATTGATTGGAATAATGCTTCAGTTTTATTTCATTCTAGCAACATTGTCAATAGAAATATTCTTGAGTCTGCCATTATCCAACTTTCAAATAACTTCAACATAAGCAAAGGTCTTTTTCAACTCGATCCTGTTGTTTTGAATTCCTTCAAAACAAATTTAGATAAAAAGGGTAGGACGCTAAATCTTTGGTAAACTTGTACGCTACTTTATTAACTTTTAATCTTAATTTTATTTTTATTATATCGAAACTTGACTCTAAAAGGCAAAGTGTTAAAACCCGGGTAGATTTCCAGTATAAATTTGTATTTTTAATTCATTTGATCTTGTGCTAAAAATCGATATTTTTCCTTACAATTCTGTGTGCCTCTTTGTTAATCCTCTAATCTTTAATTTTTTTTTTTATTTTTACTTCTCCGTTTATTGCATATATATATATATGTATGTGTGTAGATATGTATGTGTGTATATATATATATATATATTATATATTATATATATATATATATATATATATATATATATATATATATGTTTGTGTGTATGTATGTTATTTATTTATTTATTTATTATTTTTTTGTTTCTGTAACCTATATATAGGCCGTAACCTTTTATGTACTTCAGTGTTCCTGAGGATGTCATTAGACGAAAGCGCTTGAGCACCTTTTTGTGTTTCTTTTCCTTCGTGGTTTTATTCATCATAAATATTTTTCACGTGTTACTTTCGTGAAATAATTTTCATATATATATATATATATATATAATATATAATATATATTATATATATATATATATATATATATATTACAAGGAGCATCTTCATCTTCATCAGAGGTCCTCAGCTCAGTACCACAAGGAACAGTATTAGCTCCACTACTCTTCATAATCATGCTAACTAACAGAGATGAGGACGTTACCAGAGACAGCACAGTAACATCCTTTGCCGATGACACAAAGATCAGTAGAAAAATAAGAAACCCAGAAGATATAGGTTCTCTACAAACAGACATGAACAGAATCTACAAGTGGGCCGAAGACAACAATATGAAGTTTAACACTGAGAAATTTCAGCTGTTACGGTACGGAAAAAGAGAGGATCTAAAATCCATGGAATATTATACCCCAGATGGACAGGAAATTCAGAGAAATTCTAAAGCAAAAGACTTAGGGGTTATAATGACTGAAGATGCGAAGTTTGAAACACAAAATAAGATAGCAGTAAACAGAGCAGAGTAACTGGGCAGATACTGAGAACCTTTAAACGAAGGGATAGGAATATAATGATTCCTCTACTGAAAACACTGATCATACCCAAATCGGAATACTACTCGGTCCTAACATGCCCATATAAAAAAGAAGACATTAGACAACTAGAAGGGATTCAGAGAAGCTTCACAGCCAAAATCAAGGGGGTGCAAAGAACTAAACTACTGGGAAAGGTTACGCGAATTAAACCTATATTCACTGGAAAGGAGGAGAGAGAGATACACCATTATGTACACTTGGAAAATAATGGAGAAATTAGTCCCTAATCTTACTCTGAGCCCTGTAACTCCCCAAACAACAGTGGAAAGTAGAAAAGGAAGACTGTGTCGTGTTCCCAAATTAAAAGCTGGATAGGGAACATCCTTAACCCTGAAAGAAAATAGTTTTGTTGTGAGAGGACCAAAACTGTTTAATCAGCTGCGCAAAGACCTAAGAAACACGAGTGGTGTTGCAGTGGACATCTTCAAAAGAAGATTAGACGCCTGGCTCAGAACAATCCCCGATGAGCCGGGCGTACCTGGCTATGTGAGGTGGAGAGTACAAGAAACCAACTCACTATTTCACCAGGCCAACTCGAGAGAAGGGGCGACAAGCTTGACCTTCGTGAAATGAGGAATTATCGCGCGGAACATTTGAAAGGTTGAAAGGTTTGTGTATATATATATATATATATATATATATATATATATATATATATATATATATAATATCTAAAGTTATCGATGCATTTGTTACGCGCAATCGGTGAAACTGCGTATTTCATGAAATAAGCAAAATATTGCTTATGTCATGAAATTGGCGGTCCATTTGCCATATTCATGAAATAAGCAAAGTTATTACTTATTTCATGAAATACACAATTTCGCTCTGCCAATTTCATGAAATAGGAAGAGGAGAAACTGAGAGTTCAACTGTCAGTTGAAAACTATATTCAAAGCAAAATATACAGGCAAGTACCTAACCTATTTTAATGCGTTTTTCGCATGTATGGCATGAGTGGCACGAGCTGTTACAAAGGTTTCCAACTTTTAGACAGGAGCATCTTTTGGTCAGACAGCTGGTTCGGTAGTTAGGTTAGGTTAAGTTATGAAATGTGTAAGCAGCCGTGCGCGTATAGCTACTCTTTCCTATTAAAGATTCACAACGGTGCGTGTACCCCTAAAATGTTTGTTAATTTTTATCAGAGACACAGAAATATTTATCGTTTAGATGTTGGCCTGTCCTTAAGAAGTCTCAGAGTGGAGTTTTTGCCATTTAATTAAATTTAAACTAAAATACCAAAGCATTTCATAACCACACCTAACCTAACCTAACTACCGAACCAGCTGTCTGACCAAAAGATGCTCCTGTCTAAAAGTTGGAAACGTTTGTAACAGCTCATGCCACTCAATCCAATGAAAATGGGTAGTTTTTGAGATGAAGACATTCTAAATTGAGATATAACATGCCTTGATCTATTTCTGGTCTGATACGAGTGGATTTCTTGATGAGTTACAAAATATCTATTTACCCATTGCAAATTAATGATTTTGTGCTTACACTTGTAAATAAAAATAAAATGTGCCAGTTTGGTTATACCATTGAGCTTCAGTAGGTTTAGCTCTTTAAATAATGCACTAGAGTGATCAAGGAAATCAGCATCAAATAATAACCTTATTGCTGTTATATTTGTTATGAAGCAAATTAAGGGTTTTGCAGAACCACACACACACACACACACACACACACACACACATATATATATATATATACACATACAGGGTGCTCCAGAAGTGTCAATTCATAGGGAAAATAGACCTTATATTTTTAAAGTGAAACAAACACATTTCTAATGTCGGTTTTACATAGTATTTCAGGAAATAAAATACCCTGATGGCTTAGTATATCAATCAAGGGAAGGTGGAACTAGTATTGCTACATGTTTCCGGAAAAAGCCAGAGGGAGGCATGTCAGTTATTTCATTAGCATGCCTCCCTCTGGCTTTTTAGGGAAACATGTAGTGATACTAGTTCCACCTTCTCTTGATTGGTATACTGAGCCATCAGAAATATGAAAACTCACATTAGAAAGATGTTTGTTTCACTTTAAAAATATAATGTCTATTTCCCCTATGAGTCCAGACTTCTGGGACACCCTGTATATATACACACCTCGTTAACCTCGTTGAAGTTCCGTGTGTTCGTCTCTCCTCACACGAAGGTGAAGCTGGTGGTTCCGCCTCTGGGCCTGGCTTGGTGGAGGAGCGAGTTGTTCTCTTGTGCTCTCCACCGCACGTAGCCAGGTACATGCGACTCATCTGGTACCGTCCTGAGCCAGGCATCTAGTCTTCTTTTGAAAACTTTAACTTTGACCCCTATAACGTTTCTGAGGTCCTTTGGAAGCTGGTTAAAAAGTCTTGGCTCCCTAACAACCATGCTATTTTTCTTCGGTGTTGAGGAGGTCCCTTGTGGGGGCCTTTAATTTGGGAACACTACGCATTCTGCCTTTCCTATTTTTCAGTGTTGTTTGAGTGGTAATTGGGTTTAGTTTTAGGTTTGTTACCAGTTTTTCGATCATTTTCCATATACAGATTATGGTGTACCTCTCTTTTATTTTTCCAGAGAGTACAGATTTAGTTTACGTAGTCTTTCCCAGTAGTTGAGTTCTTTGCAACCATCAATCTTAGCTGTGAAATGTCTCTGAGTATATATATATATATATATATATACACACACACACACACATATATATATATATATATGAAAATTATTTCACGAAAGTAACACGTGAAAAATATTTATGATGAATAAAACCACGAAGGAAAGGATCACAACTCTGAGCACCACTCATATATATATATATATGGTGTCCATAAATTATCTTAAATATATAATTAGAAGTTGCTGCCCATATAATATTAGAGTAGAAAGCACGAAAGAGTGTCTTTAGCATTGCTAAAGTCCCTTATCTAATCAGGTTTGCTCGAGCAGAGAAGCTTCGACATTGTTTCCTTATGTCTGAAATATCATTCAAGGAGCTGGTCATAATTTGACCCAAATACTTAAATTCTTGTACTTGCTCTTTTGGTTCACTTCTCATTTGGAAACTAATATTAGCTGACTGATTAAAGGTTTTAGGGTGGGAATACATGGCTTCAGTTTTTGTAACATTAAAATTAATGTTTTTGCGAGTATAATTCACAGATTTTTAGAAGACAATCTAGACCTTTAACGGAAAGGCTTATTAATACCATACCATCAACATAGACTAAGTTATTAATCCTTTAGTTATCTATACAACATCCAACTTTTGCCTCATTAAGCGAAATAATTAAGCCATCAATATACACATTAAACAGAAGGAGTCTCGCCTAACTCTGCAAGAGGTACCAAAACACTCGGGCAATACATTGCTCCATCTAACTGTAAAAGCTTGATGGATGTATGAAAATTTTAATATATTTAATATATTTAATATATTTATCTTCTATTTTTTAAATAAATACTGTTTCACTCTCCCATATGTCTTGCTTATATCCATGAAACAGTCGTAAATAGAGGAATTACTATCACCGTATTCAAATAAAATTTCCTTCAATATAATGGATATACAAATTAAATGAGTGGAATCTTTTGACACCAAACTGATTAGATGTCCATAAATAATCATCTAATCGGTGTAGCAAAAGTTTCTGAAGGAATTCTGAGAAGCAGGAGGCAACAGTAATAGGCCGGTAATTATTACTGGGTACAATGTTCCCATATTTATTTTTGACAAGGGGTAAGATATACACCCTCATAAACTCTGCAGGAAAAGCAACGAGAAAAGCAACGAGATATGAGATATGTAGATTCCCAATATATATATATATATATATATATATTATATATATATATATATATATATATATATAGAAACGACGTAAGTATAGAGGAGTGTTCTGCACACGAGGAAGAGAAATAACAAACAAATGAAAAATAAGGCACCCGCCCGGGCAATCGGAAGATCCTGGGTTCGATTCCCGGGCGGGTGCCTTATTTTTCATTTGTTTGTTATTTCTCTTCCTCGTGTGCAGAACACTCCTCTATACTTACGTCGTTTCTATACGTTAATATACTGCGCGGTCATTGCAGTTATATATATATATATATATATATATATATATATATATAATATTTAGGAGAAATCCAATGACAAGGAGAAATGTAAATGCCATGAAAAGTCTTCTTTAATGCGCAACGTTTCGAGCAATACGCTCATCTTCAGGCTGTTTAATAACAATGTGAAATTAAAATCAATATTGAATGAAAAACAAAACAGAAAATTTCTATAACCTATTCGTAAAGACAAATTTTAAAAGACTGAGAAAAGAGGGTTAAATTCTAAGTTATACAGATTTACATATAAAAATTAGAAGTTATTTTTAAATACATGTAGTAAATGTGAAATTAATACACTGGAAAAATTACCAATAGTACACTGGAACAATGGAACTATCTACCTTTCACTGCAGTATCCGAGGCTGACTAATTTGAGCAGAGACAAAGAACGGGAAACACGAAGGATGGCGAGGGCGATTGGGGAAGGAGGGATTATAAGGAATTGGGGAAGGAGGAGGGATCATAGCAAATTGAGAGGGACGGCCGATGAGTCAACATTCAGACTAGGGGACAATGCTTTAATGAAAAGGGATTCTAAAATTCTTAGTGAGTTGGGACAAGTATTACAACCAAGAATTTTAAAATTGTCTAAAGTGACATCAATTTTACATTTAATGCTGTGTTCACGAATACTCGAGGCTTCTTTAGTTTTTAAAATGTTACCTGTTCGGCCACTTATTCCCATATGCGAATAAAATCTAGCCCTGAGAGAGCGAACAGTGCTGCCGATGTAATTCCCAAGGAGACACCTGGGGCAGGTAAATAAATATACAACACCGCTACGCAACGAGTCAGGGGTTCGATCCTTCGCTGAGAAAAAGCTACCTAAAGACGTTTTATTAATAAATATGATGCGGAAATCAGTATGATAAAAAAATTTCCTTAACAATTTTGTAAATTTAAGCTTAAATTCCTTATTCAAAGGACCCATTTCAGGTACCAAGAAATATTTTATATCCTTTTTACTGTCACTTGGTTTGCAATTTAAGCTTCCGTTGTTTCAAATATATAAGCCTTCGTTTTTTCTTTACTTTGAAAAATTTTTCAATGGCTTGAAAAATGTTCCCCATGTGGGGGATTTCAATAATTTCAAATGTCAGTTCTCAAATTTAACTCAAGAATTTTTTCTTAAACTTAGAAATCTTAAATTTCAATCTTTCATATTTAGGAAGAGTGATTTGCAGTGTATTAAGAATTTGGCAAAGAACCAGGAGATTGTTGTGACTAGACCAGACAAGGGTAACGGAGTGGTTATTTTGAATAAATCGGACTACATAAACAAAACTAATGAAATCCTAAGTGATCTTACTAAATTCAAACAAATTCTAGAACCTGTAAATAAAGTCATTGTAAGGTTAGAAGACCAGGTTAATAGATTTCTGTCACGACTAAAGTCCTTAAAGATAATAAAAAATGATACTTACTCTCAGTTGTTCGCATCTGGTGCTAATCTTGCTCAATTATACTGTCTGCCTAAAATCCATAAAGCTGGAACACCTCTCCGTCCTATTTTAGCTTCGTATAACTTACCCACCTTTCAATTGGCAAATTTGTTGTTCGTCTCCTGTCCCCCTTTGCGAAAAATGCTTACACTATAAATAACTCGTTTGAATTCCAAAAAGACCTCCTTGGTAAAAGCTTCGATTCAAAAAAGTTTTTTGTCAGTTTTGATGTAAAGTCACTTTTCACAAATGTACCTGTATCTGAAACTATTGCCATTATTTTAGATAGGGTTTTTAGCTCAGTTGATAATTTTCATGGTTTTTCATTGTCTCATTTGAAGGAACTTTTAGAATTGGTCTTCAAACAATGCTATTTCACTTTCAACAATAAGGTTTACCAACAAATTGATGGGGTAGGGATGGGATCACCAGTCGGACCGTTAGCAGCTGACTTTTTATGACTCATTTAGAAAGTGTAATTTTTAGACAATCTCCCACTCATCTCAAGCCAATTTTCTATCGACGCTTCGTTGATGATTCGATAGCAGTCTTTGATAATGCGGTACAAGCGCAACAATTCTTTAACTTCCTAAATTCTTTGCACCCCAATATAACGTATACAATGGAAACTGAGCAAAATGGCTCCCTCCCCTTCTTAGATCTTTTAATTTCGAAAAACGGTGATTCTATTACTACATCAGTTTACAGGAAACCCACTTTCACTGGTTTGGGCATGAATTTTTTTAGTTTTACTGATTTCAACTATAAGATGTCTTGTATTAAAACTCTCCTGTTCAGAGGATATAATTTGACCTCTAATTTTACATTACTTAATGATGAATTTAATAATCTAAGATCATACTTTACTAATAATAGTTTTCCTGTTCAATATGTAGACAAACTAATTAGATCCTTCTTAAATAATGTTTATAGCCCTCAACTTCCATGTATTACAGTGCCGAAGGATATAAAATATTTCTTGGTACCTGAAATGGGTCCTTTGAATAAGGAATTTAAGCTTAAATTTACAAAATTGTTAAGGAAATTTTTTTATCATACTGATTTCCGCATCATATTTATTAATAAAACGTCTTTAGGTAGCTTTTTCTCAGCGAGGGATCGAACCCCTGACTCGTTGCGTAGCGGTGTTGTATATTTATTTACCTGCCCCAGGTGTCTCCTTGGGAATTACATCGGCAGCACTGTTCGCTCTCTCAGGGCTAGATTTTATTCGCATATGGGAATAAGTGGCCGAACAGGTAACATTTTAAAAACTAAAGAAGCCTCGAGTATTCGTGAACACAGCATTAAATGTAAAATTGATGTCACTTTAGACAATTTTAAAATTCTTGGTTGTAATACTTGTCCCAACTCACTAAGAATTTTAGAATCCCTTTTCATTAAAGCATTGTCCCCTAGTCTGAATGTTGACTCATCGGCCGTCCCTCTCAATTTGCTATGATCCCTCCTCCTTCCCCAATTCCTTATAATCCCTCCTTCCCCAATCGCCCTCGCCATCCTTCGTGTTTCCCGTTCTTTGTCTCTGCTCAAATTAGTCAGCCTCGGATACTGCAGTGAAAGGTAGATAGTTCCATTGTTCCAGTGTACTATTGGTAATTTTTCCAGTGTATTAATTTCACATTTACTACATGTATTTAAAAATAACTTCTTAATTTTTATATGTAAATCTGTATAACTTAGAATTTAACCCTCTTTTCTCAGTCTTTTAAAATTTGTCTTTACGAATAGGTTATAGAAATTTTCTGTTTTGTTTTTCATTCAATATTGATTTTAATTTCACATTGTTATTAAACAGCCTGAAGATGAGTGTATTGCTCGAAACGTTGCGCATTAAAGAAGACTTTTCATGGCATTTACATTTCTCCTTGTCATTGGATTTCTCCTAAATATTAAATTGAAGCTCTGTAGAAGCAACCCGCATGATTATATATATATATATATATATATATATATATATATATATATATATATTATACATACAAACAAAACAGTAGTTGTTTCCAGTTCGAAAAGGATAGCTATGTTTATGGAATTTAATTTTTTAATTTTCACACAGATTTAATGAAATTAAAATATATTTTATGTGAGGTTCTAAAATAAACGAGTGAAAGATTCAAGATGCTGAAAACTTTATTTACAAAGAATCAGAAATTTTAATGATATGAAGAAGTTTATAAGTATTCTTTGACGATCAGTTGAATTTTAAGACATACCCAAATTTTTCGGCATCAGGAGAAGCTTCATATGTATTGAGAGTAAAGTCAGGGAAGGACTGTGTTGAATGCGTCGATTTCGAAGGGATAGATGAGGGTAAGAAAGTCGTTCCAGTCCCGCTGTGTGTCGATGGCGAATGCTTAAGGTGTGATCGAAAAGAAGAGATAGGCCTTGTTGACGAGTGACGTGGACGTGTTGGAGAAGGGTAAGTCCCGGTAGATGGTGACCGATGGGCTGGAACTGGTCCTTGACTAGAACTAACCTCCTCTGGTTCGAATCCTATACCTTCTCCTGCTTTGAAATTGTACGTTCTCCTCGTTCCATCATCATCAACAATCGTATACGTACCTACAACATTACCATCTTTGTCAGCCGATTCTCTTCTTGAGTAAGTATCAGACTCGAATTCAAAATTGTATGAAGCATCAGAGTCTGAATCGGCTAAAGGGTCTACAAATCGTACTGAAGAGACGGGAACAATTCTTCCCGTTGGTTGACCAGACGGAGATCCTGGTACTACAGGTCCAACTGGAATGTGAGCTCCCTCAGCGATGAAACCAGTTGCAGAACCTGATTCATAAGTCACCTCTCTACGTTGACCGTCATCATCAGCTACGAAGGCAAAGTTTCCTACCACGTTATTGTCCTCATCCCCGGATTCTGATCGTGAATGGCTAGATGTATCGTATGAGAATGAGTAAGGGCCTTGTGGTGAGAAAGAAGAGCGAATGTTTGCCTCTTCAAATTGGCGAGAAGGAGAAGTGAAAGAAGCTCGTTGTGTTCCAGCAAAACCAGTTCCATGAGTCCTATGAACAGATGTTTGTCCATGTGTGACTGCTGATGGAGCTTGATAGTGACCTCTAGCCGCTCCAAATGAACTACGAGTTCGTTGGCCCCCAGTAAATCCGTGGGTGGCAGTATCCACTTCTGGAGCTTTTGGTAAATGATCTCCCTCAGCTTGAAAACCTGTTCCTGAACCTGCAACATAATCAACCGTTCTTCTTTCTCCATCATCTGCTACAAATGAAAATGTCCCATCAACATTTAAATTAGGGTCGGATGTTTCAGATCTTGAGTGATCACCTGCATCAAAAGAGAAAGAGTAAGATGCATCTCCTGGAGTTTGAGAACGAGTAAACGCAATATCTGATTCTGGACCCGTATAAGATCCCGTTGGTGAGGTTCTGAATGCAGCTCCGAATGGTCTTGATGGAGTTTGAGCTCTTCGGGTAGAATCCCTAACTGAAGAGTGTTGAGTTCGAGTTGTTTGGCGAGTACCTCCAAGAGTAGATTGTCTTACCGATGGGGTTGGTGCACCTACATCTTGTGTAAGACCATCCCCTTCAATAACGAAACCAATCCCTCTCCCTGCTTTGTAGTTAAATGATCTAGTGACTCCATTTTCATCGACATAACTGTAACTCCCTGTAACTGTCCCATCGGCATCGCTTTGTTCGTTTCTGGAATGATCGTCGGACTGGAATTCGAATCCGTAAGAGGCGTCACCACCTGTACCGGCCAAAGGATCGACGAAAGGCGTGCTGCTTCTGATAACAGCTGCGAGAGCTTCAGCTAGTTCTGGTGATGGTTTAGGAAGATGGTCTCCACGTGCAACGAATCCTCCCTCTCCTGCTTCGTACTCTAAGTGGATACGATTACCATCTGGATCGACGTATCCGAAATTTCCATCTCGGTCCCCTACAGAGTGGGACTTCACAGACTCAAAGGCACCGTCACCAGTATCAAATCCATACTTGAAGGTACCATCGGAGTGAAGGACATAATACTGAGACCGTTGCCCTGTTCCGACCGAAGGGATTTTGTACTGAGCATTGTCAGGACGAGGCAAACTCAAGCCGCTAACCACGAGCGTAGCCAACAGTACCTGAACACAATGATTAAACTATAAATTTTCACGAAATGAACCTCATTTCCTGATAATCTTTTATCATAAATTAACATTGACAAAATATGACGTACATTATACTAAACTTCATGCAATATTTATCATAGAAATCTCTGATTTTATAAGTGAAAAGAGTAGAAAAGTTAAATTGGTTAAAGAGAAGTAATAAATAGTTACCGAGCTAGTCCTTGTCCACATGACTGATTACTGGAGAGGAGGAATTCGAAGTGATGATCCCGAAGAACTGATTTCGTATTTATATACGCGTCCACTGTTGTGTCCTTGCCCGAAACATGTATGTGTGTTTCGTAATTATGGGAAAGATTTACGCCTCTACGGTGGGAGGTCATTTCGCCACCTTTACCTCTTGTTATAACATTCTTGAGTTTTTCTTCGTTCATCTTTGAAGACCTTTTGTTTATTAAGTTTTAAGGTCAGGTATTCATTAGTTTTAAATTTCAATCTCATTTTGAGGAAGCAAAATTTGCATCAACAATAATTCTTACCTATATTTGTTTCAAACAAATGGCGTGCCTTCCGTTAAGTGCTTATTCTTTTGAGTATCTTTAGATTTTATGACCCGACTTCTACAGTTTTTTTTTCAGAAGAAACAGGAAATGTGATTCAAGAAATAGTCCATATTTAAAAGATTAGATTCTGTTCATTTAACACTGTTTAGCGGTCTGATCGTATATATATATATATTATATATATATATATATATATATATTATATAATTAGATTCCCTTGATCAAATTATCACTGGTGTGAGCAAAAATGTATATAAAAGGTCTGTGATGCGTATAATAAGTAGTAATGCCGAGAGAATTAACTCAACGAACCATCCCGGACTTCCCCCCACACACAAAAAAAAAAGGAGACCATTGGAACTGTTAAATCTTAGCCGCGTTTGACCGTGTTTTATTATATTCTCCCGCCTTAATTCATAAAGCATGTAAACACCTTCTTCGCTAAAGGTACAAAAATCCGTAGACATTAATTAATAACCCATTAGATAATGAGTCTTCATACAAACAGATACAAGCAGAATATACAGATGGACAGAAGACAATAATATGAACTTCAGCACGGAAAATTTTCAACTTTGAAGGTACACGAAAATTTGGAAACTAAAATCTATGGAATACTTTAATCCAAATGGACAGGAAAGGTAAAAAAGAAAATAAATGAAAAATTACAAATGTTCGAAATTTGAAACACAGTAAAACAACATATATATATATATAATATATATATATATAATATATATATATATATATATATATATCGGAATAGAAACAGATACATGAACCTTTAAAAGGAACAGCAAAACTAATGATTTCTCTGCTTAAAATAATAATCACTCCAGAGCTGGAATACTTAGATAGATGGACGAATGTGTAAGCCCTATGTATACAATTTAATGACTTTTAATATATATATATATATATATAATATATATATATATATATATATAGAGAGAGAGAGAGAGAGAGAGAGAGAGAGAGAGAGAGAGAGAGAGAGATTTTATTTTAACAGTAATTAATTATTTTTAATTACTAACTCTTTGAATTAAAATTACCTTATATAAAGCCTTACATTGATTTATCCTGTCTATCATGTCTGTTGACATGGAATTATAATATATATATATATATATATAATATATATATATAATATATATATGTTAAAAAATCATGGTATATTAAAAATACCAAAATTAAATAAACGTAGAGCCAACACAGTCGTCCATTTATTTAGGTATTTGTCTGATTGCGTCTCTCTTCCTGTGTGTGTGTGTGTGTGTGTGTGTTCATTTTATCTGTCATTGCCTCCTTCACTTACTCTCGCTTTCAACCTCTTGTTTCTATTCGTTCTTTCCTGAATTTTAGAAAAGAATTCTTTTACATGACACCTCCCCCTACCCCGGCCACCTAAAAGAATAACCTATTAATCTCCTTTATTTTAGACATTCATTTGGTTACCCATAAATAACACTGGGCAACACGTATTTTATTGAATGATATCTGACACTTGATTCTAGGTAATTTGGGTGCGCTGAATACGAATTTCAACTCGGTTTGGCTCTATCAGGTCCTGATTCTTGTCGACAGCCTATGTGCCATTTTCCAGATTTTTCAAATTAGGACTAAAAAATTAAGTCATGTGTTAAATTTTTTTTTCAAGTTTCATGAATACAAGCAGTTCAAACTACAGTAAAATTACATTATAACGATAGAAATGACTTAAAATAAAAAAACAAACAGATATGAAGCTTTCACTGTGGCAAAAATTTTCTTTTGTAAGACTTTCTAGCGTATTTGCTTGTTGATGGCAGGTCTCTTTTCAAGCACCAGCAGTAATCAGCCATCATGTGGGAATCCCAGCGGCCTTGGTACCGTTCCTCCATAATTTTTATATCTTGGTGGAATCTCTCCCCTTGTTCGTCACTTACATCACCTAAATTACTTGGAAATTGGTCAAGATGGCTATTCAAAAAATGCATTTTTATGCTCATATTGCAACCTAACTCTTTGTAGTCCCTTAAAAGTTTTTTACGATTTCTTCGTAGTTATCTGCCCTATAATTGCCTAAAAAGTTTTCTATCAAGTCCACGAATGAGAACCAGCCATTTTTTTCGCGTTCATTCATGACATTAGGAAAATTGCTGTCTTTAATCATTGTTCTTATTTGTGGACCGTCGAAAATTCCCGCCTTGATTTTTTCATAACTTAAACTTGGAAATTTTGAAGTTATGTATTTGAAACACTCGCCGTTCGTATCTAAAGCTTTTACATATTGTTTAATGAGGCCTAGTTTTATATGCAGAGGAGGAAATATGATTTTATCTCTGCTCACTAAAGGTGGATTAATTACGTTTTTTTCTCCGACAGTAAGTGATGTTCGTGCTGGCCAGATTTGTTTGAAATAATGTTCTTCCTTGGCTCTGCTGTCCCATAAGCAAAGGAAGCAGGGATATTTAGTATACCCTCCTTGTTGTCCTAGCAGAAAATTAACCATTTTTAAGTCAAGACATATGATCCACTCGTGCTCCCTATATTTGATAAGATTTAAAACCTTTTCTATATGTTCATACTTTTCTTTTAATTTTGTTGAGTGCCCAATCGGTATCGAGCCGTATAGATTGCCATTATGCAACAACACACACTTAAGACTTCTTTTCGAACTGTCTAAAAACAAGCGCCAATCATTTGCATCGTAAGACTCAACCCCCATCTTCTTTAACAAACCAACTATGTCGCAGCAATATACTAAACTATCCTCTGTTCTAAAATATTTAACAAGTTCTTCTTCTCTTTTTCTGTAAAATGAAATGTATGTGTTTGAAGTAAGCAAGTTTTTCTCTTTAAGTCTTGAAGCTAAAATTTCCGCAGCCTTTTTTGGCAAATTTAGATCCCTTACAAGATCATTCAACTCGGCCTGGTTAAACTTTTGCGGATCGTTTTGACTTTCAAATACGCTGGGGTCAAAATCGGTGTCTGACTCCTCAAAGTGCATAACAATATTTTCAGGAACATCTTCAACTAATTCTTGAGTTGGCAGACCCTTAAATTTTGGAATGGGGATCTCATTTGAATGTAGCACAGGTCGTATCGCGGTGTCGAAATTTGGGTACTCGATACAATGTTTATTTTTCTTAGTGAAGCCCGAAGTCTTGACAAAGCAAAGGTAGCAATCGGTCTCGTGGTTAGTAGGCTCTCGCCACACCTGATATGGAAAAAAAATTGTAAAGCGTTAACAAAAGCGACGAGAGACTTGTTTTATGAATTTTATCAAAAGTTATCACCCAAACATTTAACATTTCTATGTGTTTCAACCTTATGCAATATTTGAGATTCTTATAAACATTTTCTGTAAATTTTTGTTTATGTACCTAAGTTACAATTACATTTAGGTAAGTTACAGTATACTAGTGATTAAATTACGTAGTTTTATGAAATCATAAACTTACCATCGGAACTCCAAAAGGTATTTTTGAATCCGAACCCTTCGTCCAATGTCGCAGTCTTTCAATGCATATAGTGCAGGCTTTATGTGGAGCCCACGATTTATCTTGGTCCCCCAGTTTTATGCCAAAATAAGCTAAGTAAGCTTTTTACGAAGTCAGTTATATTTGCTCGTTGATGTGGAAGTGTAAAATTTCCACATATATAACAGAAGGAATCAGGGTTGTTTTTGCATTTGAACTTTCTAGTGCTTGATGACATATTGCTTGATTGTTCTGCCAATTTGTAAAGGTATTTAAAGCCCTTAATTCATATAAATTTAAGAAAATCTGAAATATAAACACAAAAATTAGTTTAAATAGGTACTTATTATGAAATAGGTACTTACAATCTATGAAATTAAACTAGAAACACGGATGAGTAGGTACAATATAAATTACGTCTAATTAAATCAACTATATTAAATCACGATGACAAAATTACTCACTAAATCATATGCCAATTCAAAATTATGTTAATGCCCGAACTTAATTAACTAACTCAACTGACTGACTGACTGACTGACTGACTGATTGAATTGACTGATTAACTCTGGAAACGAGTCGCTTTTATATATTTTAGTTGTCCCTCTAGAATACTCTACAGAGAACAGGAACGCTCGAGAAAATTTTAGAATTCTATGATATTTTTAGCTTAATTTACTAATATTAAAATGGGTTAAAAATGACAAAATTAAAAATATTTTTAGGTGTTACATATAAAAATATACATAATACAACAATACCATAACAATAGGTACAAATACCTAGATAAAAACCTAGTTGCATAATGTGTAACTTCAAAAAGACAGCGAGTATTGAGAAAAAAACCTTTTTATGAATACGACGAAAGAGGAGGGGTGTTGAGCAAAATCAGGACCTGATAGAGCAAAACCGAGTAAAAATTCGTGCTCAGCGCACCCAAATTACCTAGAACTAACTGTCAAATCTAATTCAATAGACAAAAAGTTGAAATTTGTTCCCCAGTGTAATCTACGAGCGGGGGTTGGGGGGGGCAACAAGCTTGACCTCCGTGAAATGAGGAATCGTCGCAGGGACCACCTAAAAGAGGTGAAAGGTGTTAACTTAATTATATTATTATAGGTCCTACCGTTAATAGGTTTTATAGGATGGTTATCACTATACTTACAAGAGGTTATTATTTCTATTACTATTTTGTTACTACTGTACTATTATCATCTATTATTATAATTATTATTATTATTATTATTATTATTATAATTATCATCATCATTATTATTATTATTATATAATTATCATCATTATAATCTTTTTAATTATCTTTTATTTTAATTTATTTTTATTATTTTATTTTGAAAATTTTGTTTAAAATTGTTTAGGTTTTATTTACAAAATTATTTCACACACTGTGAACAGTAAAGTTCGTATACCATTCAAGCCTAAATTGGCTTTTCGTAACTGTAATGTTGTAAGTAACAAAGGATTACCAACTTGACATTATCTAAGGTTCCCTTTTGGTGTAGCATTTCGGTATATTGGGTCAAAAAAGACAGCCAGTAAATTCTCTGGTAATGTCTATGCGGTCCCTAATTTGGAACCTATTTTTGAGAGGAAATTTTCTTTGATCTACTGTCTATGGAGTACACATCAAAAATTTAGTTTTGTTCATTGTGTTTTTCTTAGTTTGGGATGAAACATTCTCTCCACTGGGATGAAACATTCTCTCCATTGGGATGAAACATTCTCTCCATTGAGATGAAACATTCTCTCCATTATGCAATAGATGGGAAGAAATAAAGAGAAAAACTAGAAACTAGTCGGACTCAATCCGCGTCACCTGGTTTCAGAAACAGAAGCACTCCTACCGATCACGTCATTCAAAACTCCCTCAAAAAGGTTCATTCAAGCTAGGCCAATATTTACTCTGTTTCACCAAGTTCTATTTGACTTCCTTGATTTCATAGTTTTACATTTTATTGCCTTTATTTTCCTTTCTGTCTTAATTAAGTACGATTATTGTACTTAAAAAATATTCATATACTTACTGCAATACTCTAACGTTACCAATATTTACTTTTACATACACAACACACACACACACACACACACGCACACACTCAAAGCAGTCTTCTCGCTGATATCCGCTTTCTTGTCTCATTATTTTGCATTTATTTATTATCCGAATCTCACTGAATTTCTCTCTCTAAAAATCAATCTATATTTAGACCGTCATCCAAAGGTATCATGTTAAAAAAAAGGACTCAGAACAACTAACATTTATGAACACTGAATCATTATTCCTATAATAATAATAATAATAAGTAGGCCCGTAACAATATTATACATAAGACATTTCAGTGTATTTAAAATATTCCGTCTTAACACTTTCTCGCGTTTAGTTATTATGTATATATCGTGTATATATTAAAAATTTTCATATTTAATTGTTTTATTTCATTGTTTGAAGACACGATGTTATACAAAGGAACCGCGACACCAACATTTAAGACTAAATCTTAAAGTATTCCTATAATTACTATATACTTTTTGTCTTATTTTACGCCTCATTCCGTTTAAGATCATCCTTTGTTTACGTATTTCATTGTTGCTCTTCTTACATGTTCGCCATTGTAAGATTTATAAATGCTAATGGTGTTTTTGTTAGCGTTCGTGACTTAGTGGGTAACACGTTTACCTATAAACGAAGTGGAGACACTGAAGTCGGGGGTTCTACTCCCGATGGTGTTGGTATTAATAATAATAATACCAGAGTTAGTATAATGGGCTAAATTCGTCTGTCCTGAGTGCTGTGCCAGTTTCTGGCCCTGCTCACTGATTATTTTTTTTCCTATTTCAACTCCTTTTCGTCCGATACTCCTGCGAATTTCATAGTGATATTACACTACTTCAGCTTTCCTCACTCATATACAATATATAGTCACGTGGCTCGTATACAATATTACTATGATGTACAGACTGTCCGAAAAGTCTACCGAATAGGAAAAACATTGAAACTCGAACCCGATTGAAAATACATTTATTCATTAAAAAATCTTTCTTCTTTCTCGCTTGGGAAATGTACCTTGTAAGCTTCATCGAAACTTAACGCGAACATAGGAATGAATAGTAACATAGAGATTAGTTTAAAAGTAGTATTTTTGTTTTAATACAAGAAAGAAACATACGAAATAAGTTTAACGAATTTAAAGCTTTAGTTTATGTTGTAGATTATAACTTTATAACATTAACTGAATCTGGATTACGAGTGCAGATAGGGATTTTATTGGTTAACAGGGCCGTATCAACCTGTGATGGCGCCCTGTGCAAAACATTTCTTATGCGTCCCCCACCCCATTAAATTCGGAACATATACAAATTGATTATAATAGAAATACATAATTAATTAAAATACATAATTATTTAATATATAAACAATACATAATACATAATTAATACGTAATTCATACTACATAATTAATTACAAATCCAAATTTCATTCTACGTGGCAGATCTAAGACCAACAATTTGGCGATTCCCGCCACACGTCATGCTCGCCCCTGTCTTGGTACGGCCCTATAGGTGAATACCATATTAACAAGGATGGAGTGAGTGGGTGAAATGGATGGTGGGGTACTCTTATATTGTAGAGAAAATCTTCGCCCAATTCAAAAGATGGTTAATGCAAATGACTAATCAGATATAATTATTTAAAAAATTAGTGCCAATAACTTACTCTGTAATTTTGAGGTTGTTTACAGCTAATATAGGCCTCCTTCATAACATTTTAAATAGAATAGTTACGCATAAGAAATCAATTATAGTCGATGACTTTAACTTCCCCAAGCGTAAATTTTAATACCTTAAACAGTGATGCTGAGTGTACACGGTTGAGAAATTTTGTACAAAATAATTTTCTTTTTTCACAAAGTATTGGAACCCGACGAGCAATGAGAATATTTTAGACTTTAGTCATAACTACTAACGAAAATTTATGATAGTTTAGAATGTTGACGTCGGAGAAAGTTTCTGTAATAGCGAAAATAGCATGATACATTTTTCGGTTAATATTAACATTTTTAGAGAATTAAATAACTTTAAGGTGCCTAATTTTAGGGGAACAAATTTCGATGATTTTAGTTTTATTAAGTTTAATAATTAATAAATTGGGATGAACTGTTAGTGGTAGATTGCGTTCTTAGCATGTGGGACAATTTCAAGAATCTTTTCATAAATTTGTGCACGCGCTGTGTGTCTAGGAGAGTTAAAAGAGGTAAATTAAATACGCGGCTTAATGACTACGCACTTTAATGACTAGTGTACCGGGTGGCCACACAGTTCCTTTGCATGAGAAACAATGGCAACATACAGATATGCTGTAATTTCACTGTAAAGTGACTTTGTGGCCACTCTGTATATAGCTTTATGCAGAAAAGTTAAACGTTTAAGCAGAGATGCTGATCGAGAATTTGAAATTCAGGTAGTTCGTGAATGTGAAAGAAACCCCAGCGAGAAGTTTTACGATTATATTAGTAATAATAGAAATCTCTTGAGGGACAATATTGGTCCAGTAGTTGACTCAGGTGGTAACTTAACAAATAACTATGGGGAGATAGCTATAATTTTAAATAACTTTTTTTTTACATCACTTTTATAGTTGAGGATACGCCTTTTATTCCGGAGCCTAGTAGTATGTTCACATTGTTCAGTGACGTAAATGGGGTTCCATTGCTTACGGTGTTTTAGTTCAAATATTTAATAATACTTCATCGCAGGAGGTTGCTTCTTTGGATTTTAAGTTAGCTAATGTAACTCCAGATTTAGAAATGGGGATAATCAACAAGCGGAAAATTATCAGCCAGTAGTCTAACTTCGATTATAGGAGAGCTCTTAGAATCAGTTATTTGAGATCGTATAGTCGAACACCTCGAAAGCAATAATCTCATTGAACAAAGTCAGCGTCACGGGTTTCGTAACAATAAATCTTGTTTAACAAAGTTATTAGAATTTTTTCATGGCGTCATCGGTATTTATGATTGTAATAGGATGGTAGCTGTAATATACTTAGATCTTCAAAATGCGTTTGAAAAAGTTTTGCATAAACGATTGTTGAAAAACTTAAAACTCAAGAGATAAGTTCTTAATTGGATTGATATAATTGGTTAAAATTGGTTAACTGATAGAAAACAAAGAGTAGTAATAAATGGGAGAATTTTTCTCTTTCATACCCGCCTGGATAGTTTAATGGTTAAGAAGCTAGGTTGTTGATCAGGAGGTCGTGAGACCGTGTCTGGGCGGACTTGTAATTTTAGGCTTCATTTGACAAGTCGTGGTTCGGATTCCACATTAAGCTGTAGGTGGGTCAACAAGCTTGACCTTGGTCAAAATGAACAATTGGTAGGGAAGCGAAAGCCAGGTTCACTGGATGAATATTTTAACACCTGAATTTTCATCATTCCCTAAATTTTATGTTGATTATATAAATCATTTTGTTTAAAATTCTGGAGCAAGTGTAGTTTACGTTCCCCTGTGGTGCCTAGTGTAGTTTACGTTCCCCTACATTATCCTAGTGTAGTTTACGTTCCACTACATTATTCTAGTGTAGTTTGCGTCAGACCCGTAAGTAGCTAATTTTGCGCCCGAGGCAAGATCATAAAATTGCGCCCCCCTATTCTTATAACACTACACGATCCTCTAAGTGGTAAATTTCTGTAGTGAATCATCGATACATTGTCCGCACAATAGTCTTTTTTGTAGAAATTTCCATTTACAGAAATTTTTACGATGATTAGTTGAATTTTCATGTTTTATCATACAATACGGTTTAAATTTTTCCAGTCATTAAATCCTGTTTTCTGATTTGCAATATTCGGTTTGGAAAAGCGCTGATCGAATAATATGCATGGAAAACAGAAAGTAAAGTACTAAAAAGTACTGAAAAATTATAGAAATGCGCCCTTTCCGTAATGGCATGGCGTGCTTGGGATAGTAGATACATATATTATATAGTTTTTCTGCGCCCCTCAGCTTTGCACACCCGAGGCAAGTGCCTCACTCGCCTTGCCCTTGTTACGGCACTGGACTTTTGCGTTCCCAACTTTGTCCGCGTATATCTAATCAAATTGGATCACCTGAAGATCAGGGCCTCCAGTCTTCTTTAGTTAGCCTTATAAGGCTAACTAACCAAAATATCACGACCTAACCTAACCAATCGTTAGGTCAACTGTACGCCCTTGACGAGTGGTTAGGTTAGGTCATGATATTTTCGTTAGTTAGCCTTATAAAGCTAACTAAAGAAGACTGGGGGCCCTGATCTTCAGGTGATTCATCAAATTTATATAAATATATATAAATTGACGATTGGTTAGGTTAGGCGTGATATTTTCGTTAGTTTTTAACGTTTTATTTGATGGCTTCATTTGAGAAATGTCTCCTAAAGATCCTAGTGTAGTTTACGTTCTCCAACTTTGACCTAGTGTAGTTTGTGTCTCCTTTTGCGTCAGGGGGACGTAAACTACATTTGCTCCAAAATTCTTTACACCCCAGATTTGTTAAATGTGTTTTATACGAGTTGTGTATAACTCTCATTAATACTAAACGTACTTATAACTTCGATTAATTGCCTGAAAAGCTGTCATACTTCCCAACGGCATTTCAGATAAGAATAGGTACTGTAATTAAAGTACAAAAATTAAAAGTTAATCCCAACATTGTGTAAACCAGTATGGATGTAATGTATATCTTATGTAATGTGTTCTTTCTGAATAAAGATAATTATTATTATTATTATTATTATTATTATTATTATTATTATTATTAATTGTCGAAAATTATGATTACCATAAAGACTTGAATGGGTAAACATAATTATTACTCCAACGTCTCGTCTCTTTCAACTATTAGACTTCATATCTCTTATTTTGCCTTTAAATAAAAGTAAAGTTTTTAACCACAATTTATTATTAACTTTTTACATTAAAAGTTCAGGTTTAAGAAAACAATATTGCAATGAATATGTTTTTTTCATAAGCGCAAAATACATTTTCAGCATAAACTCAAATCTATTTAATAATCACCATACAATTTATTTGTTTTTAACTGTAACATGCATCATTTTATTTTATGCAAAATATTTGTATGGTTAAAGTAGATGAGAATATAATAACCAGTAACATTAAATGCAATGGTTTAAACAAGCTTATTAAGAATTTTTTAAATAACCAATCTTTTGTACAGGAGATTCCAAATCGCTCTCTCTCTCTCTCTCTCTCTCTCTCTCTCTTCTAAAAAAAAAAAAAAAAAAAAAAAAAAAAAAAAAAAAAAAAAAGATTACTGTTAAATTACTGAGAAGTTAATTAATCAAACTTCAAAACGTAACCATATTTCTCTGCATTTGGAGATGCAGCATAACTGTGGACAGTGTATCCTGGGAAAACCTGTTCTGAGTGAGAAGGAGTGAGTGAGCTTTTCAAGAAAGAGGAAGGAGTGAATTTAGTTTTGGTTCCGGTTTGAGTTCTTCTATGAGGAGCAGAGAATGATGATTTGGTTGAGGGAGTCACCTTCTTTGTGAAAGATGGTGCTTGGTGCGAGGTTTGACCATGTGAAAATGGGAAACCTGCTTTTGTTCCAGGTGAGCTAGGTCTGCTGCTTGCAGCTCTAAAACTTGGGGTGTGAACAGACGGTGTAGCTCCTGCTAAAGGACCAGTGTAAGAAACAGGACGTTGAGGTCTTGGCCCTTGGGTACGACTAACTTCTTCTGTTTCGAAACCAACACCCTTTCCGGCTTTAAATCTATATTTTGTTGTAATTCCATTTTCGTCAACAACGGTGTAGCTGCCCACAATGTTACCGTCCTCATCAGCTGATTCACTTCGAGAGTAGGTATCAGAGTCGAATTCAAAATTGTATGAAGCATCGGAGTCTGAATCGGCTAAAGGGTCTACAAATCGTACTGAAGAGACGGGAACAATTCTTCCCGTTGGTTGACCAGACGGAGATCCTGGTACTACAGGTCCAACTGGAATGTGAGCTCCCTCAGCGATGAAACCAGTTGCAGAACCTGATTCATAAGTCACCTCTCTACGTTGACCGTCATCATCAGCTATGAAAGCAAAGTTTCCTACCACGTTATTGTCCTCATCCCCGGATTCTGATCGTGAATGGCTAGATGTATCGTATGAGAAGGAGTAAGGGCCTTGTGGTGAGAAAGAAGAGCGAATGTTTGCCTCTTCAAATTGACGAGAAGGAGAAGTGAAAGAAGCTCGTTGTGTTCCAGCAAAACCAGTTCCATGAGTCCTATGAACAGATGTTTGTCCATATGTGACTGCTGATGGAGCTTGATAGTGACCTCTAGCCGCTCCAAATGAACCACGAGTTTGTTGGCCCCCAGTAAATCCGTGGGTGGCAGTATCCACTTCTGGAGCTTTTGGTAAATGATCTCCCTCAGCTTGAAAACCTGTTCCTGAACCTGCAACATAATCAACCGTTCTTCTTTCTCCATCATCTGCTAAAAAGGAAAATGTCCCATCAACATTTAAATTAGGGTCGGATGTTTCAGATCTTGAGTGATCACCTGCATCAAAAGAGAAAGAGTAAGATGCATCTCCTGGAGTTTGAGAACGAGTAAACGCAATATCTGATTCTGGACCCGTATAAGATCCCGTTGGTGAGGTTCTGAATGCAGCTCCGAATGGTCTTGATGGAGTTTGAGCTCTTCGGGTAGAATCCCTAACTGAAGAGTGTTGAGTTCGAGTTGTTTGGCGAGTACCTCCAAGAGTAGATTGTCTTACCGATGGGGTTGGTGCACCTACATCTTGTGTAAGACCATCCCCTTCAATAACGAAACCAATCCCTCTCCCTGCTTTGTAGTTAAATGATCTAGTGACTCCATTTTCATCGACATAACTGTAACTCCCTGTAACTGTCCCATCGGCATCGCTTTGTTCGTTTCTGGAATGATCGTCGGACTGGAATTCGAATCCGTAAGAGGCGTCACCACCTGTACCGGCCAAAGGATCGACGAAAGGCGTGCTGCTTCTGATAACAGCTGCGAGAGCTTCAGCTAGTTCTGGTGATGGTTTAGGAAGATGGTCTCCACGTGCAACGAATCCTCCCTCTCCTGCTTCGTACTCTAAGTGGATACGATTACCATCTGGATCGACGTATCCGAAATTTCCATCTCGGTCCCCTACAGAGTGGGACTTCACAGACTCAAAGGCACCGTCACCAGTATCAAATCCATACTTGAAGGTACCATCGGAGTGAAGGACATAATACTGAGACCGTTGCCCTGTTCCGACCGAAGGGATTTTGTACTGAGCATTGTCAGGACGAGGCAAACTCAAGCCGCTAACCACGAGCGTAGCCAACAGTACCTGAACACAATGATTAAACTATAAATTTTCACGAAATGAACCTCATTTCCTGATAATCTTTTATCATAAATTAACATTGACAAAATATGACGTACATTATACTAAACTTCATGCAATATTTATCATAGAAATTTCTTTAATTTTATAAGTGAAAAGAGTAGAAAAGTTAAATTGGTTAAAGAGAAGTAATAAATAGTTACCGAGCTAGTCCTTGTCCACATGACTGATTACTGGAGAGGAGGAATTCGAAGTGATGATCCCGAAGAACTGATTTCGTATTTATATACGCGTCCACTGTTGTGTCCTTGCCCGAAACATGTATGTGTGTTTCGTAATTATGGGAAAGATTTACGACTCTACGGTGGGAGGTCATTTCGCCACCTTTACCTCTCGTTACAACATTCTTGAGTTTTTCTTCGTTCATCTTTGAAGACCTTTTGTTTATGAAGTTTTAAGGTCAGGTATTCATTAGTTTTAAATTTCAATCTCATTTTGAGGAAGCAAAATTTGCATCAACAATAATTCTTACCTATATTTGTTTCAAACAAATGGCGTGCCTTCCGTTAAGTGCTTATTCTTTTGAGTATCTTTAGATTTTATGACACGGCTTCTACAGGTTTTTTTTTCAGAAGAAACAGGAAATGTGATTCAAGAAATAGTCCATATTTAAAAGATTAGAGTGTGTTCATTTAACACTGTTTAGCGGTCTGATGTGTATATATATATATATATATATATATATATATATATATATATATATATATATATATATATATATATATATATATAATTAGATTCCCTTGATCAAATTATCACTGGTGTGAGCAAAAATGTATATAAAAAGTCTGTGATGCGTATAAGAACTAGTAATGCCGAGAGAATTAACTCGACGAACCATCCCGGACTTCCCTCCACACACAAAAAAAGGAGACCATTGGAACTGTTAAATCATAGCCGTGTTTAACCGTGTTTTATTATATTCTCCCGCCTTAATTCATAAAGCATGTAAACGCCTTCTTCGCTAAAGGTACAAAAATACGCAGACATTAATTAATAACCCGTTCGATACTGAGTCTTCATACAAACAGATACAAGCAGAATATACAGATGGACAGAAGACAATAATATGAACTTCAGCACGGAAATTTTTCAACTTTGAAGGTACACGAAAATTTGGAAACTAAAATCTATGGAATACTTTAATCCAAATGGACAGGAAAGGTAAAAAAGAAAATAAATAAAAAATTACAAATGTTCGAAATTTGAAACACAGTAAAAACATAATTTAAAAGGAACAGCAAAACTAATGATTTCTCTGCTTAAAATAATAATCACTCCAGAGCTGGAATACTTAGATAGATAGACGAATGTGTAAGCCCTATGTATACAATTTAATGACTTTTAATATATATATATATATATATATATATATATATATAGAGAGAGAGAGAGAGAGAGAGAGAGAGAGAGAGAGAGAGAGAGAGAGAGAGAGAGAGAGAGAGAGAGAGAGATTTTATTTTAACAGTAATTAATTATGTTTAATTACTAACTCTTTGAATTAAAATTACCTTATATAAAGCCTTACATTGATTTATCCTGTCTATCATGTCTGTTGATATGGAATTATAATATATATATATATATATATATATGTTAAAAAATCATGGTATATTAAAAATACCAAAATTAAATAAACGTAGAGCCAACACAGTCGTCCATTTATTTAGGTATTTGTCTGATTGCGTCTCTCTTCCTGTGTGTGTGTGTGTGTGTTCATTTTATCTGTCATTGCCTCCTTCACTTACTCTCGCTTTCAACCTCTTGTTTCTATTCGTTCTTTCCTGAATTTTAGAAAAGAATTCTTTTACATGACACCTCCCCCCCAGCCCGGCCACCTAAAAAAATAACCTATTAATCTCCTTTATTTTAGACATTCATTTGGTTACCCATAAATAATCTACGAGCGGGGGTTGGGGGGGGGCAACAAGCTTGACCGTGAAATGAGGAATCGTCGCAGGGACCATCTAAAAGAGGTGAAAGGTGTTAATTTAATTATATTATTATAGGTCCTACTGTTAATAGGTTTTATAGGATGGTTATCACTATACTTACAAGAGGTTATTATTTCTATTACTATTTTGTTACTACTGTACTATTATCATCTATTATTATAATTATTATTATTATTATTATTATTATAAATCATCATCATTATTATTATTATTATTATTATAATTATCATCATTATAATCTTTTTAATTATCTTTTATTTTAATTTATTTTTATTATTTTATTTTGAAAATTTTGTTTAAAATTGTTTAGGTTTTATTTACAAAATTATTTCACACTGTGAACAGTAAAGTTCGTATACCATTCAAGCCTAAATTGGCTTTCGTAACTGTAATGTTGTAAGTAACAAAGGATTACCAACTTGACATTATCTAAGGTTCCCTTTTGGTGTAGCATTTCGGTATATTGGGTTAAAAAAGACAGCCAGTAAATTCTCTGGTAATATCTATGCGGTCCCTAATTTGGAACCTATTTTTGAGAGGAAATTTTCTTTGATCTACTGTCTATGGAGTACACATCAAAAATTTAGTTTTGTTCATTGTGTTTTTCTTAGTTTGGGATGAAACATTCTCTCCACTGGGATGAAACATTCTATCCATTGGGCTGAAACATTCTCTCCATTGGGATGAAACATTCTATCCATTGAGATGAAACATTCTCTCCATTGGGATGAAACATTCTCTCCATTATGCAATAGATGGGAAGAAATAAAGTGTAAAAACTAGAAACTAGTGGGACTCAATCCACGTCGCCTGGTTTCAGAAACAGAAGCACTCCTACCGACCACGTCATTCAAAACTCGCTCAAAAAGGTTCATTCAAGCCAGACCAATATTTACTCTGTTTCACCAAATTCTATTTGACTTCCTTGATTTCATAGTTTTACATTTTATTGCCTTTATTTTCCTTTCTGTCTTAATTAAGTACAATTATCGTACTTAAAAAATATTCATATACTTACGCAATACTCTAACGTTACCAATATTTACTTTTACACACACACACACACACACACACACACAGCAGCTTCTCGCTGAAATCCGCTTTCTTGTCTCATTATTTTGCATTTATTTATTATCCGAATCTCACTGAATTTTTTTTCTCTAAAAATCAGTCTATATTTAGACCGTCATCCAAAGGTATCATGTTAAAAAAGAGGACTCAGAACAACTAACATTTATGAACACTGAATCATTATTCCGATAATAATAATAATAATAAGTAGGCCCGTAACAATATTATACATAAGACATTTCAGTGTATTTAAAATATTCCGTCTTAACACTTTCTCGCGTTTAGTTATTATGTATATATCGTGTATATATTAAAAAATTTCATATTTAATTGTTTTATTTCATTGTTTGAAGACTTTTTGTCTTATTTTACACCTCATTCCGTTTAAGATCATCCTTTGTTTACGCATTTCATTGTTGCTCTTCTTACATGTTCGCCATTGTAAGATTTATAAGTGCTAAGGGTGTTTTTGTTAGCGTCCATGACTTAGTGGATAACACGTTTACCTATAAACGAAGTGGAGACACTGAAGTCGGAGGTTCGACTCTCGATGGTGTTGGTATTAATAATAATAATACCAGAGTTAGTGTCATGGGCTAAATTCGTCTGTCCTGAGTGCTGTGCTAGTTTCTGGCCGTGCTCACTGATTTTTTTTTTTTCCTATTTCAACTCCTTTTCGTCCGATACTCCTGCGAATTTCATAGTCATATTACACTACTTCAGCTTTCCTCACTCATATACAATATATAGTCACGTGGCTCGTATACAATATTACTATGATGTACAGAGTGTCCGAAAAGTCTACCGAATAGGAAAAACATTGAAACTCGAACCCGATTGAAAATACATTTATTTATTTATTAAAAAATCTTCCTGCTTTCTCGCTTGGGAAATGTACCTTGTAGGCTTCATCGAAACTTAACACGAACATAGGAATGAATAGTAACATAGAGATTAGTTTAAAAGTAGTATTTTTGTTTTAATACAAGAAAGAAACATACGAAATAAGTTTAACGAATTTAAAGCTTTAGTTTATGTTGTAGATTATAACTTTATAACATTAACTGAATCGTGGATTACGGGTGCAGATAGGGATTTTATTGGTTAACAGGGCCGTACCAACCTGTGATGGCGCCCTGTGCAGGACATTTCTTATGCGTCCCCCACCCCATTAAATTCGGAACATATACAAATTGATTATAATAAAAATACATAATTAATTAAAATACATAATTATTTAATACATAAACAATACATAATACATAATTAATACGTAATTCATACTACATAATTAATTAAAAATCCAAATTTCATTCTACGTGGCAGATCTAAGACCAACAATTTGGCGATCCCCGCCACACGTCATGCTCGCCCCTGCCTTGGTACGGCCCTATAGGTGAATACCATATTAAAGGCTATAAACTTCTTAACAAGGATGGAGTGAGTGGATGAAATGGATGGTGGTGTACCCTTATATTGTAGAGAAAATCTTCGCCCAATTCAAAAGATGGTTAATACAAATGACCAGTCAGATATAATATTTCAGAAATTAGCGCCAATAACTTACTCTGTAATTTTGAGGTTGTATAAAGCTAATATAGGCCTCCTTCATAACATTTTAAATAGAATAGTTACGCATAAGAAATCAATTATAGTCGATGACTTTAACTTCCCCAAGCGTAAATTTTAATACCTTAAACAGTGACGCTGAGTGTACACGGTTGAGAAATTTTTTACAAAATAATTTTCTTTTTTCAAAAAGTATTGGAACCCGACGAGCAATGAGAATATTTTAGGCCACCAGTTCCTTTGCATGAAAAACAAGGGCAACATACAGATATGCTGTAATTTCACTGCAAAGGGACTTTGTGGCCACTCTGTATATAGCTTTATGCAGAAAAGTTAAACGTTTAAGCAGAGATACTGATCGAGAATTTGAAATTCAGGTAGTTCGTGAATGTGAAGAAAACCCCAACGAGAAGTTTTACGATTATATTAGTAATAATAGAAATCTCTTGAGGGACAATATTGGTCCAGTAGTTGACTCAGGTGGTAACTTAACAAATAACTATGGGGAGATAGCTATAATTTTAAATAACTTTTTTTTTACATCACTTTTATAGTTGAGGATACGCCTTTTATTCCGGAGCCTAGTAGTATGTTCACATTGTTCAGTGACGTAAATGGGGTTCCATTGCTTACGGTGTTTTAGTTCAAATATTTAATAATACTTCATCGCAGGAGGTTGCTTCTTTGGATTTTAAGTTAGCTAATGTAACTCCATATTTAGAAATGGGGATAATCAACAAGCGGAAAATTATCAGCTAGGCCAGTAGTCTAACTTCGATTATAGGAGAGCTCTTAGAATCAGTTATTTGAGATCGTATAGTCGAACACCTCGAAAGCAATAATCTCATTGAACAAAGTCAGCGTCACGGGTTTCGTAACAATAAATCTTGTTTAACAAAGTTATTAGAATTTTTTCATGGCGTCATCGGTATTTATGATTGTAATAGGATGGTAGCTGTAATATACTTAGATCTTCAAAATGCGTTTGAAAAAGTTTTGCATAAACGATTGTTGAAAAACTTAAAACTCAAGAGATAAGTTCTTAATTGGATTGATGTAATTGGTTAAAATTGGTTAACTGATAGAAAACAAAGAGCAGTAATAAATGGGAGAATTTTTCTCTTTCATACCCGCCTGGATAGTTTAATGGTTAAGAAGCTAGGTTGTTGATCAGGAGGTCGTGAGATCGTGTCTGGGCGGACTTGTAATTTTAGGCTTCATTTGACAAGTCGTGGTTCGGATTCCACATTAAGCTGTAGGTGGGTCAACAAGCTTGACCTTCGTCAAAATGAACAATTGGTAGGGAAGCGAAAACCAGGTTCACTGGATGAATATTTTAACACCTGAATTTTCATCATTCCCTAAATTTTATGTTGATTATATAAATCATTTTGTTTAAAATTCTGGAGCAAGTGTAGTTTACGTCCCGCTGTGGTGCCTAGTGTAGTTTACGTTCCCCTACATTATCCTAGTGTAGTTTACGTTCCACTACATTATTCTAGTGTAGTTTGTGTCAGACCCGTAACTAGCTAATTTTGCGCCCGAGGCAAGATCATAAAATTGCACCCGAGGCAAGATCATAAAATTGCGCCCGAGGCAAGATCATAAAATTGCGCCCCCCCTATACTTGCGCCCCCCTATAAAATTGCGCCCCCCCTATTCCTATAACAGTACACGATCCTCTAAGTGGTAAATTTCTGTAGTGCATCATCGATACATTGTCCGCACAATAGTCTTTTTTGTAGAAATTTCCATTTACAGAAATTTTTACGATGATTAGTTGAATTTTCATGTTTTATCATACAATACGGTTTAAATTTTTCCAGTCATTAAATCCTGTTTTCTGATTTGCAATATTCGGTTTGGAAAAGCGCTGATCGAATAATATGCATGGAAAACAGAAAATAAAGTACTGAAAAGTACTGAAAAATTATAGAAATGCGCCCTTTCCGTAATGGCATGGCGTGCTTGGGATAGTAGATACATATTTTATATAGTTTTTCTGCGCGCCTCAGCTTTGCACACCCAAGGCAAGTGCCTCACTCGCCTCGCCCTTGTTACGGCACTGGACTTTTGCATTCCCAACTTTGTCCGCGTATATCTAATCAAATTGGATCACCTGAAGATCAGGGTCTCCAGTCTTCTTTAGTTAGCCTTATAAGGCTAACTAACGAAAATATCACGACCTAACCTAACCAATCGTTAGGTCAACTGTATGCCCTTGACGAGTGGTTAGGTTAGGTTGTGATATTTTCGTTAGTTAGCCTTATAAAGCTAACTAAAGAAGACTGGGGGCCCTGATCTTCAGGTGATCCATCAAATTTATATAAATATATAAAAATTGATGAGTGGTTAGGTTAGGCGTGATATTTTCGTTAGTTTTTAACGTTTTATTTGATGGCTTCATTTGAAAAATGTCTCCTAAAGATCCTAGTGTAGTTTACGTTCCCCAACTTTGACCTAGTGTAGTTTGTCTCCCCTTTTGTGTCAGGGGGACGTAAACTACATTTGCTCCAAAATTCTTTACACCCCATATTTGTTAAATATGTTTTATACGAGTTGTGTATAACTCTCATTAATACTAAACGTACTTATAACTTCGATTAATTGCCTGAAAAGCTGTCATACTTCCCAACGGCATATTCAGATAAGAATAGGTACTGTAATTAAAGTACAAAAATTAAAAGTTAATCCCAACATTGTGTAAACCAGTATGGATGTAATGTATATCTTATGTAATGTGTTCTTTCTGAATAAAGATAATTATTATTATTATTATTATTATTATTATTATTATTATTATTATTATTAATTGTCGAAAATTATGATTACCATAAAGACTTGAATGGGTAAAAATAATTATTACTCCAACGTCTCGTCTCTTTCAACTATTAGACTTCATATCTCTTATTTTGCCTTTAAATAAAAGTAAAGTTTTTAACCACAATTTATTATTAACTTTTTACATTAAAAGTTCAGGTTTAAGAAAACAATATTGCAATGAATATGTTTTTTTCATTAGCGCAAAATACATTTTCAGCATAAACTCAAATCTATTTAATAATCACCATACAATTTATTTGTTTTTAACTGTAACATGCATCATTTTATTTTATGCAAAATATTTGTATGGTTAAAGTAGATGAGAATATAATAACCAGTAACACTAAATGCAATGGTTTAAACAAGCTTATTAAGAATTTTTTAAATAACCAATCTTTTGTACAGGAGATTCTCAAATCTCTCTCTCTCTCTCTCTCTCTCTCTCTCTCTCTCTCTCTCTCTCTCTCTCTCTCTAAAAAAAAAGAAAAAGATTACTGTTAAATTATTGAGAAGTTAATTAATCAAACTTCAAAACGTAACCATATTTCTCCGCATTTGGAGATGCAGCATAACTGTGGACAGTGTATCCTGGGAAAACCTGTTCTGAGTGAGAAGGAGTGAGTGAGCTTTTCAAGAAAGAGGAAGGAGTGAATTTAGTTTTGGTTCTGGTTTGAGTTCTTCTATGAGGAGCAGAGAATGATGATTTGGTTGAGGGAGTCACCTTCTTTGTGAAAGATGGTGCTTGGTACGAGGTCTGACCATGTGAAAATGGGAAACCTGCTTTTGTTCCAGGTGAGCTAGGTCTGCTGCTTGCAGCTCTAAAACTTGGGGTGTGAACAGACGGTGTAGCTCCTGCTAAAGGACCAGTGTAAGAAACAGGACGTTGAGGTCTTGGCCCTTGGGTACGACTAACTTCTTCTGTTTCGAAACCAACACCCTTTCCGGCTTTAAATCTATATTTTGTTGTAATTCCATTTTCGTCAACAACGGTGTAGCTGCCCACAATGTTACCGTCCTCATCAGCTGATTCACTTCGAGAGTAGGTATCAGAGTCGAATTCAAAATTGTATGAAGCATCGGAGTCTGAATCGGCTAAAGGGTCTACAAATCGTACTGAAGAGACGGGAACAATTCTTCCCGTTGGTTGACCAGACGGAGATCCTGGTACTACAGGTCCAACTGGAATGTGAGCTCCTTCAGCGATGAAACCAATTGCAGAACCTGATTCATAAGTCACCTCTCTACGTTGACCGTCATCATCAGCTATGAAAGCAAAGTTTCCTACCACGTTATTGTCCTCATCCCCGGATTCTGATCGTGAATGGCTAGATGTATCGTATGAGAATGAGTAAGGGCCTTGTGGTGAGAAAGAAGAGCGAATGTTTGCTTCTTCAAAGTGACGAGAAGGAGAAATGAAAGAAGCTCGTTGTGTTCCAGCAAAACCAGTTCCATGAGTCCTATGAACAGATGTTTGTCCATGTGTGACTGCTGATGGGGCTTGATAGTGACCTCTAACTGCTTGAACTGAACCATGAGCTGGTGCTCTAACAGAGCTTACTGCTTGGCCTCTCTGAGCTGATTTCAAACTAACTCTTTGTTGCTGGAACGAATGAGATCTTTGGCCCCCAGTAAATCCGTGGGTGGCAGTATCCACTTCTGGAGCTTTTGGTAAATGATCTCCCTCAGCTTGAAAACCTGTTCCTGAACCTGCAACATAATCAACCGTTCTTCTTTCTCCATCATCTGCTACAAATGAAAATGTCCCATCAACATTTAAATTAGGGTCGGATGTTTCGGATCTTGAGTGATCACCTGCATCAAAAGAGAAAGAGTAAGATGCATCTCCTGGAGTTTGAGAACGAGTAAATGCAATATCTGATTCTGGACCCGTATAAGATCCCGTTGGTGAGCTTCTGAATGCAGCTCCGAATGGTCTTGATGGAGTTTGAGCTCTTCGGGTAGAATCTCTAACTGAAGAGTGTTGAGTTCGAGTTGTTTGGCGGGTACCTCCAAGAGTAGATTGCCTTACCGATGGGGTTGGTGCACCTACATCTTGTGTAAGACCATCCCCTTCAATAACGAAACCAATCCCTCTCCCTGCTTTGTAGTTAAATGATCTAGTGACTCCATTTTCATCGACATAACTGTAACTCCCTGTAACTGTCCCATCGGCATCGCTTTGTTCGTTTCTGGAATGATCGTCGGACTGGAATTCGAATCCGTAAGAGGCGTCACCACCTGTACCGGCCAAAGGATCGACGAAAGGCGTGCTGCTTCTGATAACAGCTGCGAGAGCTTCAGCTAGTTCTGGTGATGGTTTAGGAAGATGGTCTCCACGTGCAACGAATCCTCCCTCTCCTGCTTCGTACTCTAAGTGGATACGTTTACCATCTGGATCGACGTATCCGAATTTTCCTCCTCGGTCGCCCACAGAGTGGGACTTCACAGACTCAAAGGCACCGTCACCAGTATCAAATCCATACTTGAAGGTACCGTCGGAGTGAAGGACATAATACTGAGACCGTTGCCCTGTTCCGACCGAAGGAATTTTGTACTCGTGAGGATGAGGCAAACTCAAGCCGCTAACCACGAGCGTAGCCAACAGCACCTGAAGAAATATATCTTACGTTAGTACATTAATAAAATTAGCTAATATAGCGCTTTCTTGGAAACAGTAATAAATTTCATTGCTTTAGTTTTATAACCTAATGTATTTCTCTCTCTCTCTCTCTCTATCCTCTCTCTCTCTCTCTTCTTCTCTCTCTCTCTCTCTCTGCCTTGTTTAACCTTGGTTTTGCTTCCGTCCGAATTGTTCATTCTGACGGTCAAGCTTGTCACTCCACCTTAGACATACAGTTTAACGGGGAATCCGAACCACGAACCACGATATATATATATATATATACTGTATATATATATATATATATATATATATATATATATATATATATATATATATATATATATATATATATATATATATATAGTTACCAAACTCTTTTAATGACAACAAAAAATTAATTCGAATAACCTTCTTTCACGTTGAAGTTTTAAGTATATCCAGTTAATAACAATATCAGATAACTCATTAACTTCAGTTATAATACCCAATACCGAATACAATACCCAATTTTTCTTTATTTTAAAACGTTGGAAGTTAAAAGTGCTTTTTTTTTTTTTTTTTGGTTATAAATTTAGGCATATTTCATTTCGTTATACCGATTGCATTACAGCGCTTAATTAATTAAAACCTTTCTGGTTATCAGAACTGGGGACACCAAATGAATTTTAATGAAAGAATTTCCGAGAAGTTGTTCATACGTTCTGAGAGAGACTGAGAATTCTGAGAATCATTTTTGCCATTTTCTTTTATAAAACAATTTGCCAATTAATTTACAAAACATAATAATTACGATATTACAGTACGTTAATATATTATTAAAAATATATTAAATATTAAAATATATTTAAAAATATATTATATATATGTTACATTACATTCAATTCTATGTTTATATGCTGAATTTGCGCACTATATTTTTTATTTGTGATGTAAAGGCTTAGTTAGCAATATTTCACAATATTCCTAATCAGAAATGGCAATTTTCCACTATATATATATATATATATATTATTATTACTGCGCCTCGGTGGTGTAGTGGTTAGCGTCGCTGACTACGAATCCATCGGCCCCGGGATCGAGACCCGCTGACGGCAGCCGGCACGCAGCAAAACCCAGCTGTTCATCCTTCCACACAATAAAGAAAGTGGTTGGTAGATAAATGGGTACCCTGGGTGGCCTAGTGGTTAAGACGCTGGGCTGCTGGTGGGGCGTGGTTCGGATTCCACGTTAAACTGTAGGTCTAAGGTGGAGTGAAAAGCTTGACCTTCGTCAGAATGAAGAATTCGGGCGGAAGCTAACTAAAGGTTATATACACGGTGAACCAAAAGTAGGTGGACAGTAGGTTGAATACGGTTTGTGTTATATTATATTATAACTATGGTGTTCATTATAACTATGGTGTTTGTGTTATATTATATTAAATATTATAACTAAATTTATTTAAATTTTATTTTGTATTATAGTATACAAAAAAATTAAATATGTATTCTCAAAATAAACGTTATCATTTACTGTCCACCTACATTTGGTTCACCCTATATACACGCATATATATATATATATATATATATATATATATATATATATATATATATATATATATATATATTTAACCTTATTTTCATAATTTTAAAATAATGTTTTTGTTGAGTGATAAACTATATATATATATATATATATATATATATATATATATATATATATGAAAATTATTTCACGAAAGTAACACATGAAAAATATTTATGATGAATAAAACCACGAAGGAAAGGAAACAGAATGAATTAGACGAAAGCGCTTGAGCACCATTCTGTGTTTCCTTTCCTTCGTGGTTTTATTCATCATATATATATATATATATATATTATATATATATATATATATATATATATATATATATATATACAGGGTGGGTAAAAAAAAAGTGACCCCTTAGCGGTAAACTGTTATATTAAAAAAAGTAAGGGGACTAGAGCTCCCAAACTTCATAGATTCTTACCTTAGCATGTTGTTCGTCTTAATTTTGAAGTTGCTCGATGTATCCCCCTTCCTGCTCACGCAGGCCTCCAAACATGGACGCCACTGATCAATACACCTGTTTACATATCGTTGAGACACCTTCTCCCAGCCGAGCAGAATTCTTTAGCGTAGTTCATCTATGTCTCTTATATTGGTACCAGGGATGTAAACTTTGGACTTCAGGGATTCCCAAACACCATAATCTAGTGGTGAAGGATCGGGCTACTAGCTGGCCACATATTGGGTTCGATAAAATCCGGTGTTTCGTTCTCAAGGAAAGTAACAATTTGGCATGCTCTGTGAGCAGGGGGTCCATCTTGTTGGAAAGTATATCTTTCACTCTATCTAACTGATTTGCGACGAATTAGTAGTGAAAGATATACTTTCCAACAAGATGGAGCCCCTGCTCACAGAGCACGCCAAACTGTCACATTCCTTGAGAACGAAACACCAGATTTTATCGAACCCAATATGTGGCCGGCTAGTAGCCCCAATCTTTCACCACTAGATTATGGTGTTTGGGAAGCCCTGAAGACTGAGGCTGAAGTCCAAAGTTTACATCCCTGGTACCAATATAAGAAACATAGATGAACTACGCTAAAGAATTCTGCTCGGCTGGGAGAAGGTGTCTCAACGATATGTAAACAGGTATATTGATCAGTGGCGTCCACGTTTCGAAGATTGCGTTGAGCAGGAAGGGGGACACATCGAGCAACTTCTCAATTAAGACGAACAACATGCTAAGGTAAGCATCTATGAAGTTTGGGAGCTCTAGTCCCCTTACTTTTTTTAATATGACAGGTTACCTCTAAGGGGGCCACATTTCTTTTACTCACCCTGCATATATATATATATATATATATATATATATATATATATATATATATGTTTTAATTGATTTTCTAATTAATAATTAATTAATTAATTAATTTAAAGTTATTTTCCAAAATAAAAAGTAATCTCTGTTTAACGTTGTAGACTTACACAGAAAATTAATTTGATTTTAATTAACAGGTTCTTTTATATATATATATATATATATATATATATATATATATATATATATATATATGTTCTTGTCTATACAGGGTTGTTCAAAAATGCTACCTATTAAGACAATATCGACTAGGTAATAAGTAAATGTTTAAAATAAATGACTCTCAGTACATTTTGGGATAAAAGTTAGCCTACAAACATAAAATTTCCAAAAGCATAAAAAATTACTAATTGGTAACATTCTTTTTTTTTTTTCTTTGAATATTTTATTTCATTTCGTAACTAATAAAATAAAAATAAACTCAGTCATTACCATTTAGTAATTTTTTTACATTTTTTTTTAGAAATTTTAGGTTTCATGGCGAACTTTTTTCCAAAACTGTAACAAATATTAAATAAAATAATATAAAAATTTATTAGCTACATCTTCATCACCATTAATACGCGTTCGGTCTTATATATATATATATATTATATATATATATATATATATCTATATATATATATATATATTATGAAATTTATATTAATTATAGACTGAAATTTAATTAATTATTACAAATGTATTTATTAAGACCTTGTTCAGCTTATTCACCCTTTCGGTGGGGGGGGGGGGCAATTATCCCATATTTGATGTTTTCCATAAAAGTAAAGTAATTTAAAATACTTGTTTTATATAATTTTTTTTAAAATTTAAAATAATTAAAATAATTAAAATAATAATTTAAATAATTAAAGTAATTTTTTAAATGATAAATGTGGGTAAATGTGTAAATATTTACTTCGGTCGATATGGTTGAAAACCATGACAAGACAAGGTCTTAAAAGTATTCATAATAATTAATAATTGATTAATTATTATTAATTAATTAAATATATAATTATCGTAAATATAAATTCAATTTTTCATGACAAAAAGTTTAAAAAATTTAAAAATGAGAATTCTTCTTTCAAAATACAGGGAGACCAATAAAGGAAAAATATTGAATTCTGATGATGACCTCAATGTTTATTATTGAAAACCGCTCTGAAAAGACCTTAATTTTAGTTCTTAATTTTAATATTATATTTTAATTAATAATAACCCATATTCAATAAGAAAGCAAAGCCAAAAGGTTTATATAGGAAGACAGGGTAATCCAAAAGTGACGATCGGATCGGCTTTGTCCTAACCTAGCTTGTGACGTAGCAAACCCGCAAATTTAAACCTATCATTGCACGTGATGAACTCAACACAGAAATTACTGATATCTGAGGTCTGCATTTCTTAAAAATCATATGTTAAACATAATAAATTTAATATATTTCAACCGATCGTGATTTTCGGATAACCCTGTACATTCTGTTATTATTATAATATGTCTAATGTTATATATATATATATATATATATTGATTATTTTTGTTATTTTATGAAAGTGTATATGAAATTAATATAGATATAATATGAATATAATGCACTTGTTATAATATAAGTCTAAGCTCATATATATATATATATATATATATATAATATATATGTAATAATTATTTTTGTCATGTTAAATACTGTGATATGTTTAATTAAATTTTATATTATTTTATGAGTTGTATATGAGATTAATATAAATATAATATAAATATAATATGAATATAATGCACTTGAAATAATAAATTTCTTGTCTAGCAAAAATTTGATGATTAAAATTTTTTTTTTTAAAAATGGACCATTCCTTAATCCACACTTGACCACAAGCACTTATTCGTAATGAATGATTTGGTTAATAGGATTTGTTTGTGTGTGTGTGTGTGTGTGTGTGTGTGTGTGTGTGTGTCGGAAGACGAACAACTGATTTGAAATGTCACAACCAAAAAAGAACAGGAAAATAATAACACTACCGAGCTAGTCCTTATCCACATGACTGTTGTTTGGAGAGGAACGGATCGAAAGAATGAAGATCACTACCTCAATTTACCTCTTTTATACCCTATTTGAGACGACCTTGCCCCGAAATGACCTCGCTTCTTCACCTCATGCACGATGCTTCTCACGAGATCCCCATCCACTCGTATTGCGTTCCCACCCAACTTATACATTTGTTCTCCATCCTTCGCATTATCCCCTTCCTCCCCCACATCACACACCCCTTTTATGGGGGAATTTACCTCATTATTCCTATTTTAATTAAACTGATAAAATTCCTTCTTTAATATAAACGACGGTTAAAAGAATACGTCACAGTTTTGTACTTGTTTTAGTGAATTTTAATATCAGATCATTAATAATAATAATAATAATAATAATAATAATAATAATAATAATAATAATACATCAAAACCTCTTTATTTAATTTAAACAAAGAATTTGCTCGTATTATATAGACTAACAAAGTGCTACGTTCAAAATCATGACTCCAAAAGTTTCGTTAAAATTGAATTGAAATAAATCGCTTTAAAATCCGCTTTTGTTTTACTTTCAGGTCAAATCCATATAAAATGAATTACATTTACTTGGAATAATTAATAATTTTCAAATTTCCTGTACATGAACTCCAATTCCAATTCCAAGTAAATATAAACCTAATATGCGTTTAATATAAACAAACTTTATTTTAAAGTTTGATCAGTTATTTTGTTCAATTTATTCTTTTGACAGAAAATACGAGTGACAAATGTCAGAAGAGTCGTAATTTTGAACGCAGTACTTTTGCTTTTGAGTGTGGAGTTGTTTAACCACTTTCTTAAAGCCAAAGGTCACTACATCATTTATTTATATATATATATATATATACGCAATCGAATTTTGAAGTAGGGCTAATACAATTACAATGTTTGGGGGTTTCAATTCCGCTTGTAGCGTTTAAAGGCCATGTGATAGAGGGGACCTACAACTTTACGTTGGAACAGAATCATCTAAGGGTCGCTACATCATCTGAACGCGGAAGACAGGGGTCACCCATCCAACTATAAAACGGACCCAACGTAAATATAATCTAACGGGAAGGGGTGTTGCGAGGTGGCTACGACGTAGTCCATTTTCAATGTAGTTAAAATCACTGAATTCGTATGCCGTTTTATTTCTATACGAGCATTCATTAATCCAACTCAATGATCCGACCTGTCATGAATTACTGATTGAGCGATTCACCACAATAAATGAACAATTCACCACAAAGCGTTAAATGGGTAATATATGAACCCCAAAATGGGCCAACGAGGCGTTAAGTTCCTAAACTTTATAACTGGTCTGTCTGAACCCCCAAATCCATTCTTTATTCTGCGATAGATTAAATAAAGCAAGACAAGATTATCTGCGTAGTTGCTTGAAGACGTCATTGCAGAACGTAACACATAAGAATAACTTTAAATAACAACGTCTCATCACTGCCTATAATAATAATAAGGTATCATCCCATTGAATGTGGTTCCTATTTCAATTCGCGCCCAAGAGCGAGAATCTGAAAAGAAGTAATTTTCAAAGCTATCTTTTACTATTTCATGCGGTTCTCATTTTCATCCATGATGGATTTCCGAGGAAATATTAACGAGAATCTCATTTAAAGCCTTTACCTCGAATGTGAATTGGCGTAACATATATTTTTTTCTCAAATGAAGAAACGCCTTTTGAATGTGGATTTCTCACTTTGTGTATTGGCATTAAGAGGAGAAATAATCTAATGACAATACGAACCAATATTTCCATTGTTAGTTTTGCATACATACTACTGTATGGGATGAATTTTACACTGAAACACGTGAAATGAATGAATGATACAAACCCACAAGGAAAAGAAAAAATTGATTTCAAGTCCTTTCGTGTATTCAACAATACACCTCGTCAGGGAATGAATCCATTCCATGAAGAGGTGTATTGTTGAATACATGAAAGGGTTTGGAATAATTTTTCTTTTTCCTTTAGATTTGCATCATACTTACTGTATCTATTATTTTTTTATACACCAAGAAACTAATATATATATATATATATATATATATATATATATATATATATATATATTGGTGGTCTGTGTGTGTGCGGGGGTTAATCATAATTTAACCCAACCGTGTAATAATAATAACATTAATAATAATCATTACGATTTTTTTTCTTTTCGAAAATAAAATTTTATCCTCATTCATTTTTCATTTTTCATCAAACTCTCGCGTCTACAGGAAAAAGGCAATTGTCATCAAAGAACTTATATACAGGGTTATGTAAAAGTCAGGCGCCGTAACAAATGGGTCTACGTCGTGTCCTCTGTCGTGACACCGCTTCCCGTCAATCAGCGAAGTTAAGCGACAGTGGGTCTGAGTTATAGTTGGATGGGGGACCGTCCCCTGCGTCTAGCTGGTAAAGCGATCGTGGTTCTGATCCCTGTAAAGTCGTAGATCTCCTCCGTCATGTTAACTTAAATGTCGCGAAGGAGCTTAAACAATCCCATCGAACAACAACAACAAGCAGTACAAAAGGCCGATTTCTTTTTTATTTGTTCGCTAGGGTACCCGACCTTTAAACAACCCCTTATTTTAACTTACGAGTATCATCAAATCCTATCTATATCTAGTCGGTCCAACCTCGCATTATAACATGAAGAAAAATTCCATAGAAAAATTTGTTAACAAAATTTTTAAGCCAGTGACTCCTTAACATTTATTTCAGCTCACGAGCAACTTAGATTTTAAAAGCAACTTTACAAATTATGACTCAATGGCTTTGGATGTGAATCTCAAAATTTTTAATGGCTGAGATACGTTTACTGACCGATTGACTTTTTCTCGACTGAACGAACGTGTATGAAATTTTGTACAACTCCGGTCTGACAATATAAAGGTACAATTTGTTAGTATAGTAAATTTTTCCGTTAAACTGAGATCAAATGATCTCCCTTGCAATTTGCAAACGTTGTTGATCAAACGCTGCGCCCATATGTCATCGAAGTTGCGTTGCAATACCGGCAAAACACTTTAGTATCATTAATTATAAGTAAATTACGAGACATTGCGTTAATTGCTTGAGATTCTACGCCAAAAATTAGTGCATTAATTCGTGCGTTCAGCTTATCGTGGGAAGGCGGACGCTCTCAATTCGTTGGTTAACATCAGGAAATTCTTCCCACACGATATTCTCTTCAATTTTCACCTGTTTTCGAATCCGTTGTCTTCAGACCAAATCTCAAGGTCACAATATTGAGCTACCTTTGCCTCTCTTTATATATCATATATATCATAGTCTTGGTCATTCTTATTTTGGAATTGATTCCGGAATTAGATTCTTGTCGGAAATTAGAATCTGAGTATTATTATTATTACTATTATTATTATTATTATTATTAGTTAACGTTCGAAGCTGGAGTCGAAACTGTGATTGATTCGGAATTTGATTCAGGATTTGAATTTCCCGCTGAATTAAGACGAACATTTTTGGGGGACATAAAAGCATAAATTTCCTACTGATCCTGGTCATTCATTCAATGACACGAAGTTACAAGGAAGAAAAAAGAGGCAAGAGAACGTCTGAAAATAATAATAATAATAATAATTGCAACATTTTAATGGTGAAATTTAATACAGAAATTTAATTTTTAGGAGAATTTCTCTTAAATGAATTTCTGACACTTTTCAACCATGATCCTCTTCTGTCAGTATTATCCCAATTAATGTGATTTCCATTTGATCTCCAAGAGTGAAAATCTCGAAGGGGGAATACATAAATCGATCTATTCTCATTTTCATTCAAGGCTTTCCCACTTCGGCTCAGGTTAGGTTAGATTAAGTTAGGTTAGGTTGTATTAAGTTCAGTTAGGTCATGGCCTTTTTTTATGCAGGAAGGAGGGGCCAAGGGCCATTAGTCATTGTCATTTGTCGCCTTTTACATATTTTTCAAATGAAGAAATTGTTTTTCTCAAATGTGAATGTCTCACTTTGAACATTCTCACTTGCGAACCGCTAATAGGAATAGAAATGACATTGAGGGGGAATTAATCCTCCTGTCGTCATTAATAACCTGAGGGTGAAACCTTATTAAGGAGTTAGGGTCTAACATGAGCACAACGTTGAGATTTAGCTGCTGCAGGAGAACTCTCACAACTATATACAGTAGTCACTCTGACGAAGGTGTAGAAGAAAGATTAAGCATTTAAGTCACGTAGAACGAAGGCAGTGTTAATCATTCAATTATATTAAGACCCTCAGAATATAGATTTGTGAAGAATGACTTACATCCTTGGGCATATTAATTGGATCAACAAGAAAAACGGGATAAAAGATGAATATATTCAATCTTTATTAACATCTTAACAATGACAATTGTAATTCTAGTACATGATACGACCACCACGACTTTTTATGTCTTGTTGAACACGGTTTGGTATTGAATCTACTAAGTGAGCACAGTCTGTTACAATCTGTTCATCTCTACACCATACTGCAATTATTGCCTGTATCAGCTTCATCATTGTTGTACAATCCTTTTTTCTAAGTCTTGATTTCATAATAGCCCACAGATTGTCAACTGGGTTTCAATCAGGAGAGTTCCCCGGCCAATCTAACACGTGAATGTTGTTCTCTTTGAAAAGCCTGAAAAACCTGGTCACAACTTTTGAAAAGTGACTGGGCACTGTCTTGCTGGAAAACACTGTCTCCATTCGGAAACCTCTTAGTCAACTTGTGAATCAAATTTCTTTCAATATATTGAGGAGATCTCATCATTCTTTCAACAAGATGTAGTGAACCGATGCCATAATAGCTGAAGGAGCCCCATAACATCATCTTTTGGCGATATTTTACACACTGATCTACATGACACTCTTTCCATGGTTTACCCACCTACCGATGCACATGCTGACTTCGTTGCACTTGCACAAAGAAATAACTCATCTGAAAAGATTGTCCTGCGCCACTCCTCTTTTGTCACGTTTTGTACTTTTTAGCCCAATCTAACCTTTTATTTTTCATTTGAAGCATTAGAAGCTTAGAAGCGGCTTTTTTTATTGGTCTTCTGGCGAATCTTCCACTAGCAATCGGACGGCGGCGGACAGTGCTTGAGCTAACTGTTACTCCAGCGACGGAAAGATCTTTTCCTCAGGCTTCGCTGGTCTTCCTAGAATCCTTTTTCTTTGACGGAGAAGAAATCGATCATCACGAGCGGATGTTTTTCGTTTTCTTCCACATCTGCCTCTTTGTTTGGGTGATGTGCTCTCAGATGATCCACGTTTCTTCAAGATTCTGGACACGGTGCTCTGATTAACACCACAAATTTTCGCGATCTCCCTCTGGGTTTTTGGAATGTGGTCAGCAAAAGTAATTATTTTAGAACGCTTACGAGAAATCACATCGATGAACCACCTTGATACTTAATGTTCCGTTAGTATGAAGTTCGGACGGACACTGAAATTGGTATAGTTGGTATCGTGGAACTTGTCGTCGATTGGTTGTAGGTGCGCATGCACAGTCGAACTTATCGTTAATTAATAGCTAGTACTCAAGCTCTTATGACAAAATACTACCTGGATCATAGTAGTACAACTAGAATACATTTAGACTTAAAACTGTGTATATTTGATAATTTGTCTACATGATGCAGTTAAGATGTATGAGGGTGTATCTTGTTTATGGAATAAACCATTTATTCCTTCTTTATTCCAGTTCATTTTCTCAACCATATTTTTTACTTTCGCATCTCCCTTTAAAAGCTCCATATAATAAGATAATTTTGTTTAAAAGGACTCTTCCTTTGTCATTAAAAACAAGAAACAAAGGCGTGGACCCGACTTTGTGTTATGTAGGTAGTGTTGCCAACCTTCAATATTCAAAATTTTTAAAAACTAATGTGAAAATTCCCTATTTCATTTGCAAGATGATTTTTATTTAATTTTATGGGAGATCAGATCTTTGCAACAAATGGATTATATTTCTATATATAAAATCAAAATGACTTCTGTGTTGTCGTAAGTAGGCTCATATTTTGAGGCATTTGAAGTTACTCATAATTTATTTTATTAGTTTGTGACATTTAGACATTTAGACTCATAAAAAAAAAAAACTCATGACTCACCATGATTTTTTTGCAAATACCTAATACAGTAATTTTTTGAAAAAAAAAAGTGTATCAACAGCGACACCGAGCTGGATGAGCAAAACTGTTTTAACTTGAGTCAATTTGGTTTTGTGTGTACCTAATAACTTTACTTCAGTGTTATACTTATAGATATATCCCATAATTTTCATCAGTCTCACCGATATCGAAATTCCTACAGGATTTCTAAGTTTTAAAGAAATTTGACTTCCTTATTTTCCCTAAGGAAAGTAAAATTTCCCTAAATCTAAGGAAAATTTCTTAAATTTGGCAACACTTTATGCAGGCCCTAGGCTAATAACATAACTAAACCTATAATACAGTTGTGCGGAAGAGTAATTGAACCCATCCATTGCAATTGATTTGTATGGATATGGCTGGAGAATATGTTTTGTATCTACGTATGACAAACTTTTTGCATAGTTGGTAACACTATCTTACCATTCGAAAATAGTTTACGCCTGTGTAATCGCACACAGAAACCTTATTGCGCTTATTTGTGAAAAGGAAGCCACGCGATAGTAAGTGAACCATTTATGTATCGTCATAAATTTGTTGAGCACCGGTGCTTTGCTTATATATATTTCATTCCGTGGAAAGTAGTATTCCTACTATGAATGTAGTGATATTACTTTAATGTGATCGATCACCTTTGTAATTAGTTTCCTTTGCATTTCAGGCATCATTTTGGTACTGATGACGTAAAGAGCATCGGGTATCATGCCTAGATTGAAGAAGCTCTCGAATGACCTACGGAAGGCCATTGTCAATAGCAAAAAAAAAAAAAATTAGTTGGCCTGGGTTAGGGTGCTGGGCTGCTGATCGGAAGGTCGGGAGATTGAGTCGTGGTTCGGATTCCACGCACGTTAAGTTGTAGGTCTAAGGTGGGGCAACAAGCTTCGCCAGAATGAACATTTCTGGCAAAAACAAAGCCAGAGTTGCAAAGGTGTGTGTGTGTATATATATATATATATATACAAGTATAAACGTATAAGTAACAAGTATAAAAGTTGTATGTAAATGTATATAGAATTAGTACATGATGTATTGTACAATAGTGAGTGTACATTTATTAAGAAGTAACGTGCATAAAAAATGCCAGAAAAGATTATGTATACATCGAGTGAGTACTTACAGAAAATAATTCGTACACGAAATATATACAAGTCTTTCACAATCATTTGTGTACAGTATAAAGCTTTCCACAACTTTTAAAAATGTGTCTCAAAGCGACATTCGTAATATGTTTCCTTGTTGTCGAGAAAGACTCGAAAAGGATCAGGGTCAGATTCTAATCACTGCATAATTTTAAAATATAAAGGATCATAAGATTGAATACGAGACCCATTTTTAAAGTTATTATATATTTTATTAAGAGTAATTGATAGTTTTCTGCTTTTTCCTAAAAATAAATGGAGTGCATTCACAAAAATAACGGAAATATCTGTTTTTATGAGTATTGTTCGCCACCCAAGAATAATCCCTCGACAAATGTATGTTCTATTCATGGAGAGTTAACAGGACTTTACAAATTACGTACGAATAGGCCTCAAATAGTAGTCTCAGTGACCGGAATCCAATTAGTGTTTTAGTGAACGAATTCTTTACATTTCCTATACAGTATGTGCTTGCGGGTTCCTCTTTGTGGGTTCCTCCCCTGTAATTAGAATTACATTGACTCAATTAATTATCCAGAAGTGAAATGGTGTAAGAAGAGTGTGGTAAATAAACAGGATTAAAATTCTTTTTAAAAAAAAGGAGATCCCACAATGAAACCATCCATCATTGAGTGCCCAGTTTCGTAACGAGGCACTGCCAACCCCTGTGAAACAAATAAAAAAAAATAATGTATAATAGAAAATAATAAATGTAAGTTAATATTATTTTATTTTCCATCATTGTTTTGACGGGGTCTCTAATCCAGTCTTCCAATCTTCCAGTTTATATATAATGGAAAAGCCTTTGGGTTCCATTTCTATTTTCGATTTTTGTTTCATGATGTTCTATTATAACGATGACTATTATATCTTTTTATGGAATTTCGTACACAAGGATGACGAGTTGTCTGTTCCATTTAAAAAAGAAAAAATACCGAAGGTTAATTTGGAAAATCTAGATTGGATGAGATCTGGTCTCTTGATGGCGTCATTTTTTTTTTTATTCCGGGGCGTCTTTATTAAATGAAGGGATCGCAAAATATTAAAATTTGAAGCTAACATTAAAGGTAAAATGTAATTATAAAATAAATTCATGATAAAAAGACCTCTGGACGTTAAGATAAATACAAGGATTTGTTTGCATTCTATCTTTTTACAGATTTAATCTCTCTCTCTCTCTCCTCTCTCTCTCTCTCTCTCTCTCTCTCTCTCTCTCTCTCTCTCTATGTATGCATGTATCTATTTATCTATCTATTTATATAAGAGGAGGGGAAACAAGCCTGACCTCCGTGAAATGAGGAATCATCGCAGGGAATACCTAAAAGGTTGAAAGGTATATATAGTAGATATATAGGGGGGTAGGATAAAACAGGGTGATAGGGTAAAACAAGGTACCCGCCTTTTCTACCCGAGTGGTGCTTCTATCAGAGTGTGAAAGCAGTTGTTAATTGCTCAACCCTGTGTCGTCGGTATAGAGATAGAAACCGTGGAAGAGAGACACTTTTGTGTTCGTAGTAAAACATACATCATTTTTGGAAAAGTTTTATAATATAGTTCTTTGTGAAGTTTGAGAGTAGCTTGCTGGCCTGATTAATTATAGGACCTTTTACTTTTATGTAGGCCTATTAAGTTTTTTTTTGGCACTATAGTGTTATTTAGTTTTAACTAAAATATACACAAAGCATTTCTTTTTTTTCTGTAAACACCCGTTTTAACTACAATTTTAGGTTTACTTTCACTCATCGTCATTCCCATTTCGATTCCGAGACAGAGAATAAGAAAGTGGGAATTTCAAATGAGGCATTTTCAAATCGGTTTATTCCCAATTTATGTCATACTCGGCTTTTCCCACTTTGGTCCGGATTAGGTTACGATTGGTTAGGTTAAGTCATGATTGGTTAGGTTACGATAAGTTAGGTTCTGATAGGCTAATGTTAGGTTAGGGTCTGATTAGTTAAAGTAAGTTAGGTTAGGAAATATTAAACATTCCCTCTCAGTGTCCGTTTCAACGACGAAAACCTTGTTTCCCAAATCAAGAAGCGCTTTTTTCAAATGTGATTTTTTTCACTTTTGTAGTCTCACTTCGTCGACCACGAATGCGAATGGGTATGCCATTGAATGGGTAGTAATCCAATTTTACACAGTTACCTACTAGTGGAGTAAAGTGGGTATGTCTCCCTCTTTCGGGAAAAACAGATTCACACACTAACAGTTAATGAAAACAATTAACGGTAATAATAGTGGGTACGATAAAGCTTGGGTGGGCACAAAAATCACATTGTTTGAGGCAGGAACATACGAGTTACAAAAAATTTAACATTAAGCACCCTGTTTTATCCCACTCTTCTCTCTCTCTCTCTCTCTTCGGTACAGAAACGATGCAAAAATGATGAAAAGAAATTATCTTTACGCGTGTTGTACAACGACTCCAGATTTTATTTCCGTAAAAACATTTAAAACGTCCTGTACGTAAACAAAACACACACACACACACACACACACACTCTACATTAATGCAGAGTTTTCGTGTCACCATTAACATACGGTCGGATGGACTACTTCCCACTCCGTGTCATTCTCATTCCATTCGTGGTCCGCCGCGAATGAAAATGCACAAAAGTGAAAAAAATCCATATTTGACAAAAAGAGTTTCTTGATTTGGGAAATAATGTTTGACTCGCGGAAAAAGCGCCAAATGGGAATAACTAATATTTCCTAACCTAAATTAATTTAATCCAATCTAACCTATCGTAACCTAACTAATCGTAACCTAACCTAACCTAAGTTAACCTAAGCCGAACCAGAGTGGGAAAGTCGTGGATGAAAATGAGAATGACACGAAGTGGGAATAGACTAATCTGAAAATGGCTCTTTTGAAAATCTTCCTTTTGCGGACCACGGATGGAAATGGGAATGACGATGTATGGGGTGGTACCTAACTTTCAACAACTTTTGTTCTAAATGTTTTGCTACTGTTTTGTTTCATTATTGTAATATGGATTTATTATATACTGTCTTATTTTAATAAATGTAATAAAGGTTGTAGTTCATTACGCAGTTTCATTTTGAACACCCTGTATATTCTGCACGGTTTACTCTTACTCGAGTGGGTAGTAATCTTCTGCACAAATTTAGACATCAATGCGGTTACTAAAAAATCGTGTGTATATATATATATATATATATATATATAATATATATATATATATGTAATAGAAGCCAAGTGATTTTTGAGGTGGAAACCAGTCGAATATATATATATATATATATATATATATATATATATATATATATATAAGGTTGTAACATATATTCTGCTCGATTTTTTAGTTCATTCAGAACAAAAATTAAATGACTTATAAGGACAAATTTGCTCGAATTTTTAGTTTATTTACAACAAAAATTAAATGACAAATGACAAATTAATTATCACTATAATAATTCCCTTCTTTTTCTATAACCTCCTCCCACCTGTAGAGAAGTTTTTTTATGCCACGTTCGAAGAAATCCCTTGGTTTCGAGTTAAAAAAAGCGATCACTTCGTTTTCGATAGCTTCCCTGGATTGCAACTTTTGTCCATCTAGGTGGTGTTGCAGACTTCTGAATAAATGGTAGTCTGAAGGTGCGATGTCCGGAGAATAAGGTGGATGAGGCATTTTTTCCCAACCAAATGCCTCCAATTGGGCAGTGGTGATTCGAGCAGTGTGAGGGCGCGCGTTATCCTGGTGGAAGAGAACACCTCTGCGATTAATTAATGCGGGACGTTTTTCTTGTAATGCCATCTTCAATCGTTGGAGTTGTTGGCAGTAGACTTCAGCTGTGATTGTTTGGTTATCTGGCAGAAGCTCAAAATGAATAATTCCTTGCATATCCCACCAAACGCATAGCAAAATTTTCTTTTGATGGGGTCCATTCCTTGGCTGAGGTTCAGGCTTTGTTTCACGGCTAAGCCACTGATGTCGACACTTAATATTGTTATAGAGGACCCAGTTTTCATCCCCAGTGACGATCCGATTCAAAAACGGTGCCTGCAGTTGCCGAGAATGCAGTGATGTGCAAATATCGATTCGATGTTGAAGATTCGCTTGTGACAAACCATGCGGAGCCCATTTTTCAACCTTCACTACTTTTCCTAACAGCTTCAAATGACGATGAATGGTCATATGGCTAACGCCGAGTTGCAGGCCAAGTTCTCTTTACAGTTACCGTTGGGTTTTCCTCCACTGCTGCTTTCAGCAACTCTTCATCTAACTCATTTGGTCGTCCAGTTCGTTGATAATCTTTCAGACTGAAGTCTCCATTTCTGAACTTCTCAAACCATTTCCTACACATCCATTCGCTCACAACATTTCCATAAACACTTTGAATGTTTCTTGCGGATTCACTAACGTTAGATCCTTTATGGAACTCATACAGCATCACATGTCGAATATGCTCTTTCGTGGGCTCCATGTTTTTTCAATTACTGTAATATCGTAGGGGTGGCGTTGTAACTGTATGAAAAACATCAGAGTAAATATTCATTAGCCTAATCCTACACTAGCCTAAGCCTACACTTGCCTAAGTCATTCTGTATCATTCTGTATCGTGATAAAACCTGTGCGAACCTGTCGCCGCGTGTATTTTGCAACATTTCTAAAACTATTTCACATTATCTTGAGGTTATTCTATTAATTATCTATCGTCCGTTTTCTAATCGAGCAGAATTTATGTTACAACCTGATATGTATATGTATACATATATATATATAATATATATAAAATGTTTCAAACTAACAAGGACCCTAGGATCCACTCATGGCTGGTCTACCTAACTGTGTTCGTAATTGTGTATTGTGGATGTCCTCCGTGGTGGCGGAGAGGACCTACAATTTTACGTGGGTTCCGAACCACAAGGCCTTAATTTTACTACCTTAAATTATACCCAATCTATCAACATATGCGTCTAATCGGTTTTTAAACATGTTTATAAACGTGCTACTAATTACTTCTATCGGCAAACTATTCCACCTATTTACTATTCTATGCGTAAAAAAGTTTTTGGCAACTGCTGTCTCGAACCTTCTACTTGCCAACTTACACCCGTTATTTCTAGTCCTATTATATTGAGATATTTCGAAAAAGCTATCTCTATCTACGTTATCGAACCCATTCATAATTTTGAAAACCTGGATTAGATCACCCCTTAGCCTCTTAGTCTCGAGTGTAGTAAATTTTAACTCCTTAAGCCTATCCTCGTACGACTTCGACCGAAGCGACGGAATCATCTTAGCTGCTCGTCTTTGAACTCTTTCAATTTTGTCTATATCTTTCGCATATGCGAATTCCAAAATTGGATCGCGTACTCCAAATGGGGTCTAACTAATGATTTATAAAGAGGAACAATAATATCGCGCGATTTGTACTCAAAATTGCGAGCTATAAAACCTAGCACTTTGTTCGCTTTATTGACCGCTGCTGTACTTTGTTTCGCCACTTTTAAATCACCAGTGACTATAACTCCTAAATCTTTTTCCTGCTCTATGCTTGCTAACTCCTTCCCTGACATACTACAGTATACGCAAAATTACCGTTACGCGAACCTATATGTAAAATTTTGCACTTATCGAAGTTAAATCTCATTTGCCATGTGACTGACCAATCAAAGATTTTATTCAGATCTTCCTGGATTTTACTTCTATCTTCGTCATTAATCTCCCTACCACCCAACTTCAGTAGTATAGCCGCAAAAGGGGAGAGTGCAAGAATGTTGCAGGTTATTATCAGTGGTGGGCACCGTTAACCAAAAAGTTAACTTCGTTAACCGCTAATCCGTTAACCAAAAAGTTAACTTCGTTAACCGTTAATCCGTTAATTCGTTAAACATGTAACGGAAGTTACCGATAAACCGTTAACGTTAACTTTTATTATAAAAAAAATGAAAAACACAATATATATATAATTTAATTTTCCCTCTTCTTCTCGTTCTCCATTTTGTCCATGAGATGCATGTTGCCCTTCATGAAAATTAGCATATCAAAGTTTTCATCAGACATAAAGGGTTAAGGTGAAAACGCTCCCATTGTAAGACATCAATTGACTTAATTTACGTCATCAAAGTGACATGAGAATTCAAATCTTACCTGATCAGTTTTATGGTTCTTGAACTGTATCAAGGAGACTACTAATAAGGTACTCACAGACATATTATAAATATACATGACTTACTTGACAACGATTATTTTTAAATATTCACTAGCACAAACATGTTGCGCAAGAGACAGACTGCAAACGAAACGAATGTAGTTATTTGTTGTAATTGTTACATATATATTATTGAAAGTGCCTTAAAATGCTCGTGATATTTCTTGAAAGAAGTTGAAACATTCAACTCAAGTGGCAAATCTTTCCGCCTGATTTTACAGTCGACCATGTTTTGCTCAAACCAATGCCATAAATAACTATCATATTTGGTAAGACAAATTGTGGCGACGGAAACAAATATATCGCCTGATTTTGCACTGCGGAAATGGAAATTCGTTCATCACTATTAACAGTGGCGGATTAATTGCGCACCTGCTCAGCACTGAAAATAATAGAAACTTTTAAACGTTTATTTATGAATTTTTTGGGTTAACGGACTTGAGTTAACGGAAGTTAAATGTAACGGAAGTTAATTAGTCCGATAATGATTTTCAAAGTTAACTTAAAAGTTAAATCGTTAACGAAAAAGTTAACTTCGTTAATTAACGATTAACGGATTAACGGTTTGTGCCCAGCTTTGGTTATTATGTAATGTTGCAAAGGGGGTGCTGGTGTTGTAAAGGGGGTGTGGGGATTGTTGCAAGGGGGTGGGGTTGTTGCAAATGGGGGTTGTTGCAAAGGGGGGTGGGGGAAAACTTGGAGGCGGCGTTATCCCCCAAGAGAAAGGAGGAGGAGAGAAAGGAGGAGAGGTGTTCACCTGGCAGGAGCCAAGTGCACATTAAGACTTCAGCCGAGTTGGCGTTGTTTTATAGGCTCCTAATCAGCCAGTTGGCGTAAATGGCTTGAGTTGCCAGATACCGCGATACCATTGTATACATTATTATAGACTCCTAATCAGCCAGTTGGCTGTAAATGGTTGTCAGATACCTCTTTTTAGCAGTATTATTGTATACATTATTATTATATACGTCTAATCAGCCAAGGGGGGAGAGGTACACATGCAGGAGGTACACACACATACGCACACATGCAGGAGGTACACATGCAGTAGTTACACATGCAGGAGAGAGAGAGCTGAAGGAGGGAGAGACGCCTGTAGGAGAGAGAGAGAGAGAGAGAGCTGAAAGGGGAGAGAGACGCCTGAAGGAGAGAGAGAGAGAGAGTAGTTGCCTTTAAGGCATATTATTTTCGTTTTCCTAACCTAAGAGGCCACTAAGGGGTTTACCAAAGGGCCAAAAAAAGAAGGACCAGAGGTCCTTGCTCGGCTGGAGCCGAGCTGGGAATGAGTCTTCACCAGCTTCTCGATCTTTTATAAGCCTCTATTCTGGCTGAGTTGCCAGATCACGCCTTGTATTGGGGTGCTGAGTTGCCAGATCGCACCATGTATTCTAATAAGCATTGTGTACCACAATATGGTAGATGAATTAAATAATTACACACTTAATTGAAATCTAGATGTATATAGTGTTTTACAATAGATGTATATAGTGGATTATATGCAAAATATAACATTAACTTGAGCTTCCTTGAAGTTGAACTTATCGAAACAAATAACGTAGTTATCCATAATTCAACCAACCATAGAAAACAGAATTATAGAAATATATATATATATATATATATATATATATTAAGCATTGTGTACCACAATATGGTAGATGAATTAAATAATTACACACTTAATTGAAATATAGATGTATATAGTGTTTTACAATAGATGTATATAGTGGATTATATGCAAAATATAACATTAACTTGAGCTTCCTTGAAGTTGAACTTATCGAAACAAATAACGTAGTTATCCATAATTCAACCAACCATAGAAAACAGAATTATAGAAATATATATATATATATATATATATATATATATATATATATATATATATATTAAGCATTGTGTACCACAATATGGTAGATGAATTAAATAATTACACACTTAATTGAAATATAGATGTATATAGTGTTTTACAATAGATGTATATAGTGGATTATATGCAAAATATAACATTAACTTGAGCTTCCTTGAAGTTGAACTTATCGAAACAAATAACGTAGTTATCCATAATTCAACCAACCATAGAAAACAGAATTATAGAAATATATATATATATATATATATATATATATATATATATATATATATATATATATATTATGAAAATCATACCAAGCGTATATTATTTTAAACTATACGTAAACCACAATATATATATTTATACAGTTAATCAGTTGGAAGAATCAAACATATAAAATAACAGTATGTTTATATAGATATTCAATTGGAAGATTCAAAGACGGAACAAATAACGTAGTTATCCAACCAACCATAGAAAACAGAATTAAGAACGATGCAATTCGAAACACATGAGCTTCATCCCTGCGAAGAAATTGAAAAACGAAATTTAAAGAAACGAAGAAAGTTGGAAATACCCAAAACATAATCCGATAGAGGAAAGGATTTCCGAGAATCTGCCCAACTCGGTCGACCATATTTTTACCTTTCTACGAGTCAAATCAAACAAAACCTCACCTCACTCCTTGTTTTCAGCATTCATTCATTTCACGTGTTTTATTGTGAATTTCATCCCATATATATATATATATATACCCTTTGGATAACCTTTGGTTAGCTTCCGCCCGAATTGTTCATTCTGACGAAGGTCAAGCTTTCCACTCCACCTTAGACCTACAGTTTAACGTGGAACCATCAACAGCCAAGCGTCTTAACCACTAGGACACATAGGGTACCCATTTATCTGCCAACCACTTTCTTTTATTATGTTGAATGACCACCTTAGACCTACAGTTTAACGTGAACCATCAACAGCCCAGCGTCTTAACCACTAGGACACATAGGGTCCCATTATCTGCCAACCACTTTCTTTTATTATGGAAGACCACCCTTAGACTACAGTTTAACTCCGAACCATCAACAGCCCGAGTCTTAACCACTAGGACACAGTAGGGTGCATTTATCTGCCAACCACTTTTTTATTATGTGTAATGACCACCTTAGACCTACAGTTTAACGTGGAACCATCAACAGCCCAGCGTCTTAACCACTAGGACACGTAGGGTCCCATTTATCTGCCAACCACTTTCTTTTATTATGTGTAATGACCACCTTAGACCTACAGTTTAACGTGGAACCATCAACAGCCCCAGCGTCTTAACCACTAGGACACGTAGGGGCCCATTTATCTGCCAACCACTTTCTTTTATTATGTGTAATGACCACCTTAGACCTACAGTTTAACGTGGAACCATCAACAGCCCCAGCGTCTTAACCACTAGGACACGTAGGGTACCCATTTATCTGCCAACCACTTTCTTTTATTATGTGGAATGACCACCTTAGACCTACAGTTTAACTCCGAACCATCAACAGCCCGCGTCTTAACCACTAGGACACGTAGGGTGCCCATTTATCTGCCAACCACTTTATTTTATTATGTGTAATGACCACCTTAGACCTACAGTTTAACGTTGAAACCGAATGTTATTTTTAAAATATAATTATGATATATTTCTTTATACCCTCTCGATTACATTAGTGACTAATGATGCGGGAAATTGAGTAAATGGAAATATTATTTTCTCGAAAACTATGGGTGATAGAAAACTTCTGAAACCATATTTGGAATCAATATCAAAAGTTCTATACGAATCACCAAATAATTTTCAAAGGAGAATAAGAGCATTAATTCTATTAGTGAAAATATAAAGATGCAATTACTCGTCCGTACCCGTTATAGCGGAATGGTACACGTCATAGCTCCACCCAGCTACATCGGCAGCCAATCACGACGAACATCTGGTCTTTTGGGCGGAGCTTGGCGAATGTGCATATAAAAGGGGATATTTTCAGTTGGGAGTAACAGTAGCTATTTTCGCATCAGTGAATAATCATTCCTCAACCATGGACCTGTACGTCTCCCCAGATTTGTATGAAGAAAGTGATACTGCAGCATTAACCGCAATTAGTCTTTTCAATGCGATTGATTGTGGCGAATTATTTTCGACGCAAACCGTAGAAGATATTTGCAGTGACGCTCCTTACAATCCGACGCAAGGGACTACCATAGAAATGTAAGTGTCCATAATTCGATTTTATATATATATGGAGAGTTGTAGTATTTCGTCAAATAGATACTAGTCAAAAATGTCAATCAATGTTATTTCCCCATCATGCTAAAATCGAAATTGGTAATCGAACCAAAGATATCTTCACATAATGGGGATCTGTCTGTATACTCTGTATATGTTTTAAAAGCATTATTCCTTTAAGGTCCGATGAGGATTTGACACGTGTTATACAATCTTTTGAAGAACCTCGGAATATGGATGATATACTGATCAGTCAGCAGTGTCACACATCCTCCACCATGGACCTGTACGTCTCCCCAGACTTGTATGAAGAACGTGATACTGCAGCATTAACCACAATTAGTCTTTTCAATGCGATTGATTGTGGCGAATTATTATTTTCAACGCAAACCGTAGAAGATATTTGCAGTGACGCTCCTTACAACCCGACGCAAGGGACTACCATAGAAATGTAAGTGTCTATAATTAGAATTTTATATATATATGGAGAGTTGTAGTATCTCGTCAAATAGATACTCGCCAAAAATGTCAATCAGTGTTATTTCCCCATTATGCTAAAATCGAAATTTTTATGGCGTTCACTCCTCGAACCAAAGATATCTTCACATAATGGGGATCTGTCTGTCTGTATACTCTGTATATGTTTTAAAAGCATTATTCCTTTAAGGTCCGATGAGGATTTGACACGAGTTATACAATCTTTTGAAGAATCTCGGAATAGGGAGGGTATACTGATCAGTCAACAATGTCACACCGAAATAATGTAAGTGTTTTTCGATCTTTTTGGGATAAGAAGACACAATATATTTTCATAAATTTATTAAATGAAAGAAATCAGTACAATAAACGAATATACCGTTACAAATATACGAACAAAAACATTATAATATACAACGAGTACGTACAATTGGAAAACGGTTTTTTATCTGTCTGCATACCATTTCATCGTTTCGGTGAGTGTGACACGGGTCAAATAAATTTAAAAAATTTATAAATTCTTTATCATTTGACATATGCATGAGAAATGAGACACAGTACATTCCGCAAACATTAGTAAAATATCCCTGCATACGAAATGGGTTCCATACAACTTCGGGAATATGTAACTGAGCGAGAAATTTTACAATAATAGGGTCACTCCAGGGTTGAGTACCGAGTGAATCAAAATAGTACAGGCGCTGTCTATTTTTAAAATAGACAGCGATCCAGTGAATCCCTTCATTACCGATGATGTCTGTGTTCACAATAAGACTACCGCATTCTCGCGTACTTGGCAAACTCAATGTTTCATTCTTCGCAAACACGCCGATAAATTTGGAACGTGTGACTCGCTCCATTACTTTCTGAAGTGTATTAGCATCCATTTTAAAAGTCAGTGATAACGCTTCTAAATCTATCTACTTCTATTAGGGCTTGCGATTCGAGATATACTAGTACACTAATAGGAGCGTCTATAGGCTTGGCGAATTCCAGCCGCACTGAGATGTTACCGCTCTGCTGTGGTGTTAAATGGGTATTTACGCTAGCAGATAAGTCAGGTGTAATGTCAAACGGATAAAGGTTAAATTGATCAATGAATTCTTCCTGCGTTACCCCATTACCAAGCTCATCACAATCACCTGCAATATGGGTCAGATTACTATAGGCTCTGGCACAAAGAGGTAACACAGCGTCTGATGAATAGTCCGTACCCATTGTTCCACCCAAAGCAGTGCCATTAACGTATAGAGTTATATTTTTAAGTCCGAAATTCTCGAATTTAAAGGCACTCTTTTTATATTTTCCATTCACCGAAGCGTGGTCCTGCATGCCGATTAATATCCTTTTAGGAAGATTTCCCAGGGCAATGTTTTCTATCTGCTTCGATGCCAACCCTGCAGGAACCGTATATAGTTTGATCTGCACTCTGTTAATAGGATATTTCACTGTAGCGTTTAGTAAATTTTTCTCAATTTCTAGTTGTTTTGGTGAACTTAATTTCACTCGCCGTACGCGGAGGTATGTGTCCATAATGTGAACCACAACGGACTTTGCACCCTCTTCTTGATTCGCATCCAGATTTAAGCAGATCTCAGGACTCGTGCGGGTGAGCTTTATTTTCATATCCACCCCGTTCACAAGCAACTTCTCCTGGAAAGTGAAATCTGTGTGCAACCGTCCAAAACACTCGTATATTTTCTTTTTAGAATTTTTAAATTTGTCCTTTATACTATTTTCATCTTTAGTTTGATAATATCCCTCCGCACTTAAAAAGGTAGCCTTCGCTTCTTTGGAAAAGTTGAGGACATTTTCCAAATAGGCTCGTAGATGATAGTACCCCGTGCCTGCCGATATGTTGGTCTGATTTAAATATACGTCACACTGGTTGAATATGGCGTGCAGAAAGTTTGTTTCAGGGTATACAGCATATTTGTCATCGCAGGCCGTTCCATCAGAATGGGCTATACGTAGCTTAGCGTACATGTGCACACAGCTTGGATCAAAAAAGTAAGGACCTGAGCTGGGTATCACGAATTCTATAGGTGCACTCGGTGAACTAATTGTGTTTAAAGGGTTAATTGTAATAAAGTCACTGTGCTCAATAGAAACTTGGGTTGGCGGGAGCTCAAAAAAGGACAGCTCCGATTTACAGCATTGTGAACTACATGGGTGGATGAAGCGTGCCATGGCGAAATAGTGACTCCTCTCTCGACAAGTGGTAAACAAACTATGATTCATGAGATCAATATCCTTAGCTTATATCAGTCAAAAAAGTGGTCAACCATAGGTTTCATTCGCTTACAGCATTTCTTTTTTGATAGCCTTTTACGTTTAATACCACGTGACCCCTTCTTCTTCGGGGAGCCCTCTTCTTCTTCCCGCCACCACGCATTTTTCTCTTTGCATCTTTGATGATTTCGTTCCGTGTACGCTTTAAATGTTTTTTTAGAGCTTCTTTAGGTTTAGCCCCGGCCAATATGTCTTCTGCAGTGTTAAGGCCTGATTGTAGCGCTTTCCTTCCAAGGTATCTGGCACCCCTCTTCAGCAAAGGAACAGCCGTACGTAGTATGGATGAAAAAATGGATCCAAGTCCACTACCGCGCTGGTATCGCATCCCTCGATAGACGGTGAAAGGCTTTCTATCCATTATAACTCAGTGCGTCGAAAGTGTAGCTTCACTGTTAAGCTCCCGTTACCGAATGGGAAGTTTTCGCCCTCAATCGTTCTTATATATATTGTGATATTGGTTATTAAATTAGTTGCGACATTCACATAATGGGGCCTGTCATATGTAATACTCAAACTCCTTCCTCTATGGTTGGGGATGTGAGCAATGCGCAGCAGGCGTGCCTGGGTATCCCCAACAAACTGGTGCTCCACTATATTACTGTAAATATAGCACATGTCTGGGGACCTTTCAGCCAATTTCTCCATCTTCAATTGATACATTAATCTGGACAAGTTATACTGTGTCTCGTGAAATGTGTCTCTTTGGAAGGCTGCGCTATATCGGCCGTTGGTTAGAATTTTGAACTTTCTATGTTCTTTAAGACGTCTGTTAGTCTTTGATTTTAGGATTAGTGTATGTGCAGGGTTGTTTACGATTTCATATACTAAATCATTCGTAAGGTTTGAGTTTCTTAAACTCACGTTTAAGCCTCTCACAACATCCTCGGCCGAACCATATTGACCCGGCCCTAGTCTTACTTCTGTACTGTAATACCGTGTAATCTTAGTCCGAGCGATGCGCATAGTTTCATCCATAGCTACCCCAGCTTTTTCACACTCGTCAATGTCTCTAAGAATCGTAAAAACGGTTTCTTTATGTTCAATATTTAAAAAGACGGTGTCCAGCTGAATTTCGCATATCCCCACCTCATACGAATCACGACCCAATTCAATGTGCCCATGGAGTTCTGTTACAAAGTTGGCTAGCGTGTTGTTAGGGTGTACAGACAGGGACGAGGAGGACGGGAGTGTGACGTAGAAATGGTTAGGAGCCATGTTGCATACTATTTAAGCTTCATTATTGCATCAGCTTTTATATAGGTGTTGAAGCTTTCTGGGTACCCTAGCCATTTCACCAGGTACATTTTTCTCCTTCCTGAACCTTTGCTTCCTAAAATTTTCTCAATTTTAAACACATTTTTTTCTAAATTAAACGCAACTTTCTGCAATTCCTCGCGGTAAAAGCCTCCTGAGATTTCTTCCCCATTCAAATCTTCAATGTAATACATCATTATCACACCTTTAGGTCTCACAGCCCTAACTTTAAAAATCTCGCGTGTCCATCCTTGCTCAAAACCCTTTGCGAATTTATTCCCCGAACGCGACAGCCTTACATAATCATTGATTTTGAAGCGCACAGAGTGTGGTGGTGGTGGTGGTGGTGATCCATCTCTTCTCGGGAGCGTACCTCTTTCTAAAACTTCGTTAGGTGTTGCCCCAATCGTGCGATGGTGTGAGCGGTTGTAGGATGATGCCAATGATTCCAGAATGTCTAGAAATCTGTATGTGTTTTTATGTGTAAAATAACGGTGCATGCGTTCCTTTATGGTGCGCTGAACTCTTTCAGCTAAAGAAGCCTTATGTATAGAATTGGTTGTGTAATAGCTGATATTAAACTCTGTCAACATATTCTGAAAAGCACGGCCTATAAACTCCTTCCCCATATCCGTACAAAAATAGCCAGGAACCCTGTTTTCTTTTAACATTAGCGTTTTGGTGGCTTTAGCAACTGTTTCAGGTGATTTATTTTTCAGAGGAACTAGCCACAGATATCTAGAGAACACGTCTATTATGAATAGAATGTAGCGGTAACCATCGTTATACACAGAATATCTTTGCATGTCTGTTAAATCTGCTTGCCAAATAGAATCAATCGAGGAAGCCGTTGTCTTGGCTGTTTTAAACCTTTTTCTCACAGGCTTATGAAGCGTATAAGCGTCCTGCTCCCTCAAAAATCTTTCAACATCTTTTTTCCTACTCCGTAAACACTTCTGTACAGTCTATCTACGCCGCCGTAAGAGGATGGGGTAGAAATGTCATAATAGCGTTTAGTTAATACGTTAGCCATTTGCGTATTTTAGAGGCACGTGGGTAGGGTTGGTTTAACCTCTTCTTGCTCCTCTTCAAAGGTGTTACCGCCGGGGGTGACGGCGCCTTCAATTGTGTCACAGGCGTTGCATGTTCCAAGTCTTTTAACCTGTTCAGATTTCCTATCAACGTTTTAGGGACATTTATTTGTTGTAGTCTTGCTTTAATATGCTTCCATCCTGATGGTGATGGCCTATCCCACTTTCTCACCAGATCATGGACAATGTCTACGATATTCGATCCCTGTACCTTTGATCCTTCCACAATGATCTCCCCTGTATCGGTCCATTGTATGGCGGGATCCTCATTCAATAGATTATAAAGACTTAAGCCTTTACTCCTCAATGTAAGTGGGAGGGTATTTTTTAATACATGTTCGATATGTTGTGTGGCTAATCTTTTTGGTTGGTCAGCTGTGTCGCCGGGTACAGATCCTATGTCGCCATCGTCCCCCGTGCTGTGCCTAATAACCACAGGAATCTCTGTAGGGCTCTTATAATTTTCGTACTCGTGAAGAAATTTCTGCAGAGCTTCTTGGTATAAGATTCTTTTCTCATCAGGTGTTTTTTCACTGTTTAATAGGGCTAACAATTCGCTTTCCATTCTTTTAAGTCTGCTTTTACGGGGATCTAGATACGTGTCTGGATTCCTTTGCAGTGAGGCGTACACCTCGTGGGGAATCACTACCACTTTCTTCATTATATTAATCTAGTCAGTAAAGGACCCAAAACTGAAAATAAGATGGGGAGAAATGACCCTCCTGTTTGTACAATAATTCGCTTTTTCTTCGCTACAGTTTGGCTTTTACGAGCGAGTGCACGTATTATGTTCTTGTAGCGGCGTAGGCGAGCCTTCTGATGGGTTTTCATTGATACATTGCAATTTATAACGTTAAGACAGATTTCACAGATGCATTTTAAAAAGTCGGCATCGATATTTTTAATAAACATCTGCTGCATTGCCCGAGGCAGTCGATGATAGATTTTTATTAATTCACGGTATTTCTTTAGTCTCTTTGTCATTCTGGAATATACACCGTTTCAGGCTCGTTTGGAAATATATTCGTTCGCAGAAGCACTCTAAACGTGTTTCGCGGATGAAGGTCGCAAAGCAAATATCCGTAACGCGTGCTTGTAGCTTCTTTATAAACTTCCAAAAACTCCTTACGCTGATTCGGGAACATTTGATTGGCTAATACCCCAATTTGTGATACATCTCTACGTTGCGCGAATAAGACTAGATATTGCGTATTTAACGACACATCGCGCATGTATCTATTTTTGAAAAATAGATTCTGATTGATGAAGAACACGCTTATGTTAAGATGGTGGGAGAATACTGTAAATGTCTCGGCAAACGTTTTATCCATCTCCAACATGAGATCGTCAATTACAATGATTGTATGTTCATTTCCCTTTAACGAATTAACGTCATATACGCCTTTGTGGAACAAAATATCATCTTGGTACTCGTTGAACACTGATTGATACGTCGAATAGCACCATATAACTTTATGCACAAATTTCGAGAACATCTCCCCCTTTTCTTTAATGATTTTAAGCATAAACACAGTTTTACCACATCCTGTAGGTCCAGATATAATACATGTGGATGGGCTCGTGAATCTGAATTTTTCTACAGAGTCCATTTCTAACACGTCACACTCCTAAGTGAGTCATTTACAAAATATTACAAATTTTGAGTGCTGATCCTTATATTTCTTCTCCCACAGAACCGTGAATGACGATGAGGTAGAGCAGCCCATCATTACGGATGACCTCGACGACAGTGTAGTTGTGATCTCCTCCCCTGAACCCTCACCAGCGATACCGGTAACACGTCCAAAGCGGAGGTATGAGATACCCACGTCAGGTATAAAGCGACCGAAATACGCGTCTGTTGCAGCGGTAATAGATCCCCAACCCTCAACCTCTTACGCAACAACACCCCCAGCAGCACCTAATATATCCCCTTATTCATCCGCCGCCCCCGTTCTGTTAAGTCTACAATAATAGAGCCCCAACCATCAACCTCCTACGCAACAGGGCCCCCATCAGCAGCACCTTCCGCTAATATATCCACTAATTCATCCGCCCCCGTTCTGTTGAGGATGGTATAACGCTGGAATTGGTGCGATCCGCAGCCCCCACCCCAGCCTTGACTAGAAATCGGTATAGAGTCAGGGTCGACCCTAGAGTCATGTATAGCAATGGTATTGAGCGCGGACTACGCCGGGTTGTAGAGCGTATTATAGAGTTTGCTCTTCAGAATCGTGACGAGCGTGAAGTCAGGACGAGTATGTCCTTTGGATTCGGGTCAGATGACGGTGATGTAGACGATTATTGGGTGATAGTGCCATTTAGACGTTTGGCGGCTGAAGATGTAGAATATATATTAGGGCGTATAATGCAAGCCGCCCAAAGTAGTATAGCCTTCAATATGGACAACTTCACGGTAAATATTGACCATGTATACCGTGTTGCGGGTCATAGTGCCATACCGTATACTCTTAACTTCAATTCTCAAGCTATTTATAGACGGCATATAAACGTCGATCGTGGTTGCGGCTTTATAGCAGTACTCTTAGCACGTATGTTTACTGTACAAAATACACGAACTCAAAAAATTTGGTTGCCTACAGTCGTGGAGCATGCCCGTAAACTAGCTGAAGACTGTGAACTTGAATTTGACTGTAATATGGGTCCTGAAGAGCTGAGAAGGGTAGAACAGGAAATGAATGTCCGCATAGTTGTGTTTGGGTTGGATGATCGTCGTAGGACTGTGTATGTTTTTAAAAGCTGTGTGAGAGATCGTACAAGGCCCCTACTTATTTTAGGATTGTCAGGGACAACGTATCTCCCCATCCGTAATATAAGGTGGCTTTACGCGAGTTATGACAAAAGTCGAAAATATGGGAGACATCATGATTTGTGTAAGGGGTGCCTCGAGTTTGCGGATGATATAGTGAGACATTGTAAAGAATGTCACATGGTATGTGAGCAGTGTAAAAGCACCAAATGTGAAAGCCGTGTAGTTGAAGCTGAGAAGAGAGACTGTGATGTGTGTAGACGCACATTTTTCAATAATAGCTGTTTTGATTTCCATAAATCAATTGGCACGTGCAGGAAAATGAGAATCTGTGAATGTGGTATGTTTCACACAATGGATAATTGGGGAAAATTTAAGCACAAGTGTGACGTAATTCACTGTCCTACATGCCAGGAGGAATATAAGGCGGATGGAGTAAAGCATGTATGTTATATGAAAGATGCTAAGCCTAAAAATAACCCCTGTATAACTGTATACTACGATATAGAAACATATACGAACGCTGAAACCAAAGAGGTAATTCCACATTTACTTGTGAGCCAGACTATCTGTGATGAGTGTATGGATATCGAATGTGACGAGTGCCCCAAATGTGGTAAACGGACAAACGTTTTTAAAACGAATGTCAGCGATAGTCCTGTGAAACTATTTGTGTCCTATATTGTCAAGTTAGCCGACAAGTTCAAAAAAATGACTGTGTATATTCTCGCCCATAACGGGGCAAAGTTTGACACGCAGTTCCTTTATAAGGAGTTGCTTGAACACGAATCCTCTGAGATATTTACAGGTGATCCATTGAAAAGAGGCAACAAATTAATACAGATGCAGATAAGAGGCAATGTACAATTTAAAGATACTTTATTATTCACACCTTGTAAATTAGCAAAGCTACCCAAGGTGATGGGAGTAGCAGCTGAAGTTTCCAAAGGATACTTCCCATACACTTTCCTCACCAGCGAGACTTTAAACTACGTAGGCCCACCACCCCCCAAACATTATTTTGACTGCATGGATGAACGTGAAGACTTTGATCGATACTACGACAGTTTTAATGAAAGTAACCCTTATAATATAGCTGATGAATGTGAGCGTTATTGCGTGAATGATGTGCGCGTGCTTAGAGTATGTTTCCAGGCCTTTAGAAGGATGTACATAGCCCGTTTCAAATGCGATCCACTGCAAGTCGCAACCACCATCGCATCATTATGTTTTACGGTGTTCAAGAATAACTTCATGCCGAAAGACACCTTAGCCATTATTCACCGAAACAATCCCCGCAGTTACGGGCACAAGGCTATTTACTGGCTCATACACCTACAGCAACAGACAGGTGTATACATAAAGCACGCCCGCAACACGGGTGAAGTACCCATTAAGATTAATGGACGTGTTTTTTGGGTTGATGGGTTAAGTGAAAACCGTGTCACTGGTGTGAAGACTGTGTACTCCTTTAACGGTTGCTGGTGGCATGGATGCCCCCGTCCTGAGTGCGGAGTCACCGGAGATATCAACGGTAGGTCTCCTGCCGACTGTCTTGCATCGACCCGCACCCGCGATCAACTTATAGGATCACAGTTCACTCACAAAGTCTTGTGGGAGCATGAATATGATGCACGGATGGAGACAGACGAGGTGTACCGTGAGGAAATAAAAGCGATCAAGCGTTCAATGGTGCTGGATCCTCTCAAATGTGGTGATAGCTTGTTTGGAGGACGTACAAATCCTTTCAGACTATACTTCCCACCTACGGAGGGCGTGAAGCTCCATTACTACGATTTCTGTTCTTTATACCCATACGTGATGAAGAGCAATCCGTACCCCGTGGGCGCTCCTGAGAAACTGGTGGGGCCTAGCCTACCATCCATCAATGAATTTTCAAAAAATTTGAATGATCGTTACTTTGGGATCTCTTTCGTAGACGTACTCCCCCCACGCAATTTATGGATGCCGATCTTACCTGTCGTTATCGACGACAAGCTCATGTTTCCCCTGTGCGTGAAGTGCGCGGAAGAGGATAACGGCGAATGTAACCATATACCCCACCAGCGTAAGATCAGAGGCGTATATACAAGTCCTGAGTTGGCCCTAGCCGTGCGCCATGGTTATAGAATACTGAAGATACATGAGGTGTGGAGGTTTCAGAAGCTACCCAACCTTTTCACACCATATATAAACACCTTTTTGAAGGATAAGGTTGAGGCATCAGGGTATCCGCGAGGAGTTGATACCGAAGATGAAAAGTCTGCCTATATTCAACGTTACCGCGACCGCGAAGGTATACAACTTGATCGTGTCCAAATTGTAAAGAATCCTGGCAAGCGCTTTAGTGCAAAGTTGTGTCTAAACAGTCTATGGGGAAAATTTGCGCAGAATACCGGCAGAGGGAGCATTCATTTGGCACAAAGTTATAGCGATGTCTGGGATTATGCCAATGCCCCCGATAAAGAGGTCATGGAGATCGTAAATGTAGGTAATACTTACGTAATAAAGTACAACAACACTGAATTTGCCACAGATACCTCAAGGGTTACAAACATACCTGTGGCCAGCTTCACAACAGCCTACGCCCGTATAAAACTTTGGGGTCTATTGCATTCTCTTGGGCGGAGAGTATTGTATGCCGATACAGATAGCGTGATATTCACAGAGAGGGAGGGTGAATACATGCCCACTATTGGGGAGTTCCTCGGCGAGCTCACTGATGAGATCAAGGATGAGTATGGGGACAACGCATACGCCGACTCTTTTGCCTCAACAGGACCTAAGACTTATGGGGTACGGGTCAGGGTGGGGGATGAAATGAAATATATCGTGAAGGCAAAGGGTATTACGCTCAACCATGCGAATCGGGAGGTTGTTAACTTTGAGTCGTTGAAGGATCTAGTATGTTTGGATGAACAACCTCACCAACTAATTGTAGGCACCCACAATTTTCGGGCGCAGAAGCTGGGGGGCGTGAAGGAACTTAGGGGTACGATGGTGTGCCGTAACACCTATAGGAAACGTTACCAGTTACCTGGTACCTATGATACCGTACCCTTTGGATACCAATGATGCTTCTAACTCACACGTCTTGTATATAATCGTATCTATTTGTAAATATAATATATATATATATAACTTGAATATCTCGTTTATTAAATCGTATTTGTAAATATATATAACTTGAATATCTCGTTTATTAAATAAATCATGTTTCAAATAGCGTTTCACTTTCTCCTTTGTGTGTGTGTGTGTGTGTGTGTGTGTGTGTGTGTGTGTGTGTAGGTGAAAGTTCTAAGCTCCGCCCACTGTAAGACCGTGAGTCATGCTACTATCTGGGATCCCTGCGTGGTCAGTCGACCGCAGTAAGCCCGAGAGATCAGACGTGTATTCAGATCAGACGTGTATTCAAATGGCTACCTTTAATATTGCTTGTACAACGTTTACGAAATGGTATTCAGTAAAGTGCCAGGATGTGGTGGATACCGAAAAACTTCCTATTCATCCCTCCTATGCCTCTTTTAAAAACACATTGGATTGTGCGAAGTTCCAAGATGTACAAATACTCTACGGATGTTCTGGTGAGACCGTTGAAGGCTTTCGTTGCACAGACGATGTGCTGAAGTATACTGCAGAGCTAAACTTTATAAAGTCTCACATACACCGTGAAGTAAAAGAAACAACGCGTGCAGAAGAGAAGCAGCAGGTATGGATAATGAGTCTTGCTGATGGGTGGTGTGACAAGCGGTATTACGTCATGCTACACCATGTCGATTACTCATACCCTACGACTGGAAATGTGAATCTCGTGATCATGGACAATCTTAAGTATTTTTATCACTATATTAACGTATATCATGATGAGGTTCGTAGTGAGGTTGTGGCTAGTGCCCTGCGTGAATTTTAACAGAGTTTAGAGACGAGTATCGTTTGATGGGCAGAAAGGAAAAATATGAACATATGTTCCTCTCAAATAGTGCGCCTGAGTGTGGAGATGTTTAGTAAAATGTTCCTAGTTCTTATCCAAAATGTCTGGTGCGTAGGCTGGTAGTGATATTCTTGTACCGGTACAACAATTCGACTCGCGGAACAAGCCCATTCACGTATCATCGAGTCAGCCGCCCGTCGAACCATTCCTGCCTACCTGCGTGCCTCACACGGCTCATAGTTATCTCAGAGCTTGAGCCGAGTGGACGTGCGCTCTTCGAATACGATGGAACTTCCTTTGAGCAGCATTCTCAACGCCTCGTACGATGTGTCCGTGACGAAATCGTTGCGCGTGTTCAGGCGTAATTCCGGTACCATTAGCTATGTACTGGAAACGGAATGTAGACCGACAAACAAAGGGTTTATTTAAGTATCGAGGAGATGAATAGAATCTTTGTGATAGTTGAGAAGTGGAGTGAAGATCGTTATAAAATACCTGCTAACGTAGGTACAAGAAGAGAGCAGATTAGTGACGCACCCTCATACGCCGTTGTATGTACGTTGTGTATAAATAACGATCGGCCGTGCATTGATATAAGGCTGATGTGGAAGAATGCTTCTGATAATAACGCTCTTATTCCTACGCGAAACCGTTTCATCCTCGACAGAATGTTTGAAATCGTCGGATTCCGTAAACTGAAACCTATATTAGACGCGCGTGTTACGGATATGTTTTATTTTGATACAGTACTTGAATACGCATACACGCTCTGCTCGATGGGTTTACCGAGTGTAGGGCTGGTGAGAATGGTCTAGTGCTGGATGTTTATTTAAAAAGTTTAGACTCTTTGAAATACCATGAACTTTGGTACAAAGCAATTGATCGGTACAAGGCTGAGCTCACCTACACCGTTCACCCTGAAGAACTATTTCTTTATATAACGCGCAGTTGTCGTAACGATTTAGAAGATTATTTCAATTGCCGCTATGTTGAGTGAGTTCACGATTGAAAAGCTCGAGTCGGTAGAAATAAACCCTCGATTGGAAAAGCGTTCTTATAAACTTGTGTTTAATAATGTAGCTAACGATGAACTCTTTGTGCGTGCTTTTGATTGTATTCTAGACGTGTTTAAAGATGACTTACCAACCGGTTGTAAAGTGGGAACAAAAATAGTACTGAACGATATGAAAGCCCTTCATATCGAATACAGGTTTCCCTATACTTTAAGCGGTGAAATATTATTAAGCCGCATATACTGCGTAATGCAGAGCAATAATGATGTAATTGTAAACTCGATTAAGACCGAGTTTAGTATTTTGAAAAAAAAGTGAATGTATATATATTTTGCTTGACATTTCCCACGATTATACGCATATTTCTATTGATTTGTGTATATATATATATTATATATATATATATATATATATATATATATATATATATATATAAACACAAATCAATAGAAATATGCGTATAATCGGGGAAATGTCAAGCAAATATATATACAATTCACTTTTTTTTCAAAATACTAAACTCGGTCTTAATCGAGTTTACAATTACATCATTATTGCTCTGCATTACGCAGTATATGCGGCTTAATAATATTTCACCGCTTAAAGTATAGGGAAACCTGTATTCGATATGAAGGGCTTTCATATCGTTCAGTACTATTTTTGTTCCCACTTTACAACCGGTTGGTAAGTCATCTTTAAACACGTCTAGAATACAATCAAAAGCACGCACAAAGAGTTCATCGTTAGCTACATTATTAAACACAAGTTTATAAGAACGCTTTTCCAATCGAGGGTTTATTTCTACCGACTCGAGCTTTTCAATCGTGAACTCACTCAACATAGCGGCAATTGAAATAATCTTCTAAATCGTTACGACAACTGCGCGTTATATAAAGAAATAGTTCTTCAGGGTGAACGGTGTAGGTGAGCTCAGCCTTGTACCGATCAATTGCTTTGTACCAAAGTTCATGGTATTTCAAAGAGTCTAAACTTTTTAAATAAACATCCAGCACTAGACCATTCTCACCAGCCCTACACTCGGTAAACCCATCGAGCAGAGCAGTGTATGCGTATTCAAGTACTGTATCAAAATAAAACATATCCGTAACACGCGCGTCTAATATAGGTTTCAGTTTACGGAATCCGACGATTTCAAACATTCTGTCGAGGATGAAACGGTTTCGCGTAGGAATAAGAGCGTTATTATCAGAAGCATTCTTCCACATCAGCCTTATATCAATGCACGGCCGATCGTTATTTATACACAACGTACATACAACGGCGTATGAGGGTGCGTCACTAATCTGCTCTCTTCTTGTACCTACGTTAGCAGGTATTTTATAACGATCTTCACTCCACTTCTCAACTATCACAAAGATTCTATTCATCTCCTCGATACTTAAATAAACCCGTTTGTTTGTCGGTCTACATTCCGTTTCCAGTACATAGCTAATGGTACCGGAATTACGCCTGAACACGCGCAACGATTTCGTCACGGACACATCGTACGAGGCGTTGAGAATGCTGCTCAAAGGAAGTTCCATCGTATTCGAAGAGCGCACGTCCACTCGGCTCAAGCTCTGAGATAACTATGAGCCGTGTGAGGCACGCAGGTAGGCAGGAATGGTTCGACGGGCGGCTGACTCGATGATACGTGAATGGGCTTGTTCCGCGAGTCGAATTGTTGTACCGGTACAAGAATATCACTACCAGCCTACGCACCAGACATTTTGGATAAGAACTAGGAACATTTTACTAAACATCTCCACACTCAGGCGCACTATTTGAGAGGAACATATGTTCATATTTTTCCTTTCTGCCCATCAAACGATACTCGTCTCTAAACTCTGTTAAAAATTCACGCAGGGCACTAGCCACAACCTCACTACGAACCTCATCATGATATACGTTAATATAGTGATAAAAATACTTAAGATTGTCCATGATCACGAGATTCACATTTCCAGTCGTAGGGTATGAGTAATCGACATGGTGTAGCATGACGTAATACCGCTTGTCACACCACCCATCAGCAAGACTCATTATCCATACCTGCTGCTTCTCTTCTGCACGCGTTGTTTCTTTTACTTCACGGTGTATGTGAGACTTTATAAAGTTTAGCTCTGCAGTATACTTCAGCACATCGTCTGTGCAACGAAAGCCTTCAACGGTCTCACCAGAACATCCGTAGAGTATTTGTACATCTTGGAACTTCGCACAATCCAATGTGTTTTTAAAAGAGGCATAGGAGGGATGAATAGGAAGTTTTTCGGTATCCACCACATCCTGGCACTTTACTGAATACCATTTCGTAAACGTTGTACAAGCAATATTAAAGGTAGCCATTTGAATACACGTCTGATCTGAATACACGTCTGATCTCTCGGGCTTACTGCGGTCGACTGACCACGCAGGGACTCCCAGATAGTAGCATGACTCACGGTCTTACAGTGGGCGGAGCTTAGAACTTTCACCTACACACACACACACACACACACACACACACACACACACACAAAGGAGAAAGTGAAACGCTATTTGAAACATGATTTATTTAATAAACGAGATATTCAAGTTATATATATTTACAAATACGATTTAATAAACGAGATATTCAAGTTATATATATATATATATATATTTACAAATAGATACGATTATATACAAGACGTGTGAGTTAGAAGCATCATTGGTATCCAAAGGGTACGGTATCATAGGTACCAGGTAACTGGTAACGTTTCCTATAGGTGTTACGGCACACCATCGTACCCCTAAGTTCCTTCACGCCCCCCAGCTTCTGCGCCCGAAAATTGTGGGTGCCTACAATTAGTTGGTGAGGTTGTTCATCCAAACATACTAGATCCTTCAACGACTCAAAGTTAACAACCTCCCGATTCGCATGGTTGAGCGTAATACCCTTTGCCTTCACGATATATTTCATTTCATCCCCCACCCTGACCCGTACCCCATAAGTCTTAGGTCCTGTTGAGGCAAAAGAGTCGGCGTATGCGTTGTCCCCATACTCATCCTTGATCTCATCAGTGAGCTCGCCGAGGAACTCCCCAATAGTGGGCATGTATTCACCCTCCCTCTCTGTGAATATCACGCTATCTGTATCGGCATACAATACTCTCCGCCCAAGAGAATGCAATAGACCCCAAAGTTTTATACGGGCGTAGGCTGTTGTGAAGCTGGCCACAGGTATGTTTGTAACCCTTGAGGTATCTGTGGCAAATTCAGTGTTGTTGTACTTTATTACGTAAGTATTACCTACATTTACGATCTCCATGACCTCTTTATCGGGGGCATTGGCATAATCCCAGACATCGCTATAACTTTGTGCCAAATGAATGCTCCCTCTGCCGGTATTCTGCGCAAATTTTCCCCATAGACTGTTTAGACACAACTTTGCACTAAAGCGCTTGCCAGGATTCTTTACAATTTGGACACGATCAAGTTGTATACCTTCGCGGTCGCGGTAACGTTGAATATAGGCAGACTTTTCATCTTCGGTATCAACTCCTCGCGGATACCCTGATGCCTCAACCTTATCCTTCAAAAAGGTGTTTATATATGGTGTGAAAAGGTTGGGTAGCTTCTGAAACCTCCACACCTCATGTATCTTCAGTATTCTATAACCATGGCGCACGGCTAGGGCCAACTCAGGACTTGTATATACGCCTCTGATCTTACGCTGGTGGGGTATATGGTTACATTCGCCGTTATCCTCTTCCGCGCACTTCACGCACAGGGGAAACATGAGCTTGTCGTCGATAACGACAGGTAAGATCGGCATCCATAAATTGCGTGGGGGGAGTACGTCTACGAAAGAGATCCCAAAGTAACGATCATTCAAATTTTTTGAAAATTCATTGATGGATGGTAGGCTAGGCCCCACCAGTTTCTCAGGAGCGCCCACGGGGTACGGATTGCTCTTCATCACGTATGGGTATAAAGAACAGAAATCGTAGTAATGGAGCTTCACGCCCTCCGTAGGTGGGAAGTATAGTCTGAAAGGATTTGTACGTCCTCCAAACAAGCTATCACCACATTTGAGAGGATCCAGCACCATTGAACGCTTGATCGCTTTTATTTCCTCACGGTACACCTCGTCTGTCTCCATCCGTGCATCATATTCATGCTCCCACAAGACTTTGTGAGTGAACTGTGATCCTATAAGTTGATCGCGGGTGCGGGTCGATGCAAGACAGTCGGCAGGAGACCTACCGTTGATATCTCCGGTGACTCCGCACTCAGGACGGGGGCATCCATGCCACCAGCAACCGTTAAAGGAGTACACAGTCTTCACACCAGTGACACGGTTTTCACTTAACCCATCAACCCAAAAAACACGTCCATTAATCTTAATGGGTACTTCACCCGTGTTGCGGGCGTGCTTTATGTATACACCTGTCTGTTGCTGTAGGTGTATGAGCCAGTAAATAGCCTTGTGCCCGTAACTGCGGGGATTGTTTCGGTGAATAATGGCTAAGGTGTCTTTCGGCATGAAGTTATTCTTGAACACCGTAAAACATAATGATGCGATGGTGGTTGCGACTTGCAGTGGATCGCATTTGAAACGGGCTATGTACATCCTTCTAAAGGCCTGGAAACATACTCTAAGCACGCGCACATCATTCACGCAATAACGCTCACATTCATCAGCTATATTATAAGGGTTACTTTCATTAAAACTGTCGTAGTATCGATCAAAGTCTTCACGTTCATCCATGCAGTCAAAATAATGTTTGGGGGGTGGTGGGCCTACGTAGTTTAAAGTCTCGCTGGTGAGGAAAGTGTATGGGAAGTATCCTTTGGAAACTTCAGCTGCTACTCCCATCACCTTGGGTAGCTTTGCTAATTTACAAGGTGTGAATAATAAAGTATCTTTAAATTGTACATTGCCTCTTATCTGCATCTGTATTAATTTGTTGCCTCTTTTCAATGGATCACCTGTAAATATCTCAGAGGATTCGTGTTCAAGCAACTCCTTATAAAGGAACTGCGTGTCAAACTTTGCCCCGTTATGGGCGAGAATATACACAGTCATTTTTTTGAACTTGTCGGCTAACTTGACAATATAGGACACAAATAGTTTCACAGGACTATCGCTGACATTCGTTTTAAAAACGTTTGTCCGTTTACCACATTTGGGGCACTCGTCACATTCGATATCCATACACTCATCACAGATAGTCTGGCTCACAAGTAAATGTGGAATTACCTCTTTGGTTTCAGCGTTCGTATATGTTTCTATATCGTAGTATACAGTTATACAGGGGTTATTTTTAGGCTTAGCATCTTTCATATAACATACATGCTTTACTCCATCCGCCTTATATTCCTCCTGGCATGTAGGACAGTGAATTACGTCACACTTGTGCTTAAATTTTCCCCAATTATCCATTGTGTGAAACATACCACATTCACAGATTCTCATTTTCCTGCACGTGCCAATTGATTTATGGAAATCAAAACAGCTATTATTGAAAAATGTGCGTCTACACACATCACAGTCTCTCTTCTCAGCTTCAACTACACGGCTTTCACATTTGGTGCTTTTACACTGCTCACATACCATGTGACATTCTTTACAATGTCTCACTATATCATCCGCAAACTCGAGGCACCCCTTACACAAATCATGATGTCTCCCATATTTTCGACTTTTGTCATAACTCGCGTAAAGCCACCTTATATTACGGATGGGGAGATACGTTGTCCCTGACAATCCTAAAATAAGTAGGGGCCTTGTACGATCTCTCACACAGCTTTTAAAAACATACACAGTCCTACGACGATCATCCAACCCAAACACAACTATGCGGACATTCATTTCCTGTTCTACCCTTCTCAGCTCTTCAGGACCCATATTACAGTCAAATTCAAGTTCACAGTCTTCAGCTAGTTTACGGGCATGCTCCACGACTGTAGGCAACCAAATTTTTTGAGTTCGTGTATTTTGTACAGTAAACATACGTGCTAAGAGTACTGCTATAAAGCCGCAACCACGATCGACGTTTATATGCCGTCTATAAATAGCTTGAGAATTGAAGTTAAGAGTATACGGTATGGCACTATGACCCGCAACACGGTATACATGGTCAATATTTACCGTGAAGTTGTCCATATTGAAGGCTATACTACTTTGGGCGGCTTGCATTATACGCCCTAATATATATTCTACATCTTCAGCCGCCAAACGTCTAAATGGCACTATCACCCAATAATCGTCTACATCACCGTCATCTGACCCGAATCCAAAGGACATACTCGTCCTGACTTCACGCTCGTCACGATTCTGAAGAGCAAACTCTATAATACGCTCTACAACCCGGCGTAGTCCGCGCTCAATACCATTGCTATACATGACTCTAGGGTCGACCCTGACTCTATACCGATTTCTAGTCAAGGCTGGGGTGGGGGCTGCGGATCGCACCAATTCCAGCGTTATACCATCCTCAACAGAACGGGGGGCGGATGAATTAGTGGATATATTAGCGGAAGGTGCTGCTGATGGGGGCCCTGTTGCGTAGGAGGTTGATGGTTGGGGCTCTATTATTGTAGACTTAACAGAACGGGGGGCGGCGGATGAATAAGGGGATATATTAGGTGCTGCTGGGGGTGTTGTTGCGTAAGAGGTTGAGGGTTGGGGATCTATTACCGCTGCAACAGACGCGTATTTCGGTCGCTTTATACCTGACGTGGGTATCTCATACCTCCGCTTTGGACGTGTTACCGGTATCGCTGGTGAGGGTTCAGGGGAGGAGATCACAACTACACTGTCGTCGAGGTCATCCGTAATGATGGGCTGCTCTACCTCATCGTCATTCACGGTTCTGTGGGAGAAGAAATATAAGGATCAGCACTCAAAATTTGTAATATTTTGTAAATGACTCACTTAGGAGTGTGACGTGTTAGAAATGGACTCTGTAGAAAAATTCAGATTCACGAGCCCATCCACATGTATTATATCTGGACCTACAGGATGTGGTAAAACTGTGTTTATGCTTAAAATCATTAAAGAAAAGGGGGAGATGTTCTCGAAATTTGTGCATAAAGTTATATGGTGCTATTCGACGTATCAATCAGTGTTCAACGAGTACCAAGATGATATTTTGTTCCACAAAGGCGTATATGACGTTAATTCGTTAAAGGGAAATGAACATACAATCATTGTAATTGACGATCTCATGTTGGAGATGGATAAAACGTTTGCCGAGACATTTACAGTATTCTCCCACCATCTTAACATAAGCGTGTTCTTCATCAATCAGAATCTATTTTTCAAAAATAGATACATGCGCGATGTGTCGTTAAATACGCAATATCTAGTCTTATTCGCGCAACGTAGAGATGTATCACAAATTGGGGTATTAGCCAATCAAATGTTCCCGAATCAGCGTAAGGAGTTTTTGGAAGTTTATAAAGAAGCTACAAGCACGCGTTACGGATATTTGCTTTGCGACCTTCATCCGCGAAACACGTTTAGAGTGCTTCTGCGAACGAATATATTTCCAAACGAGCCTGAAACGGTGTATATTCCAGAATGACAAAGAGACTAAAGAAATACCGTGAATTAATAAAAATCTATCATCGACTGCCTGGGCAATGCAGCAGATGTTTATTAAAAATATCGATGCCGACTTTTTAAAATGCATCTGTGAAATCTGTCTTAACGTTATAAATTGCAATGTATCAATGAAAACCCATCAGAAGGCTCGCCTACGCCGCTACAAGAACATAATACGTGCACTCGCTCGTAAAAGCCAAACTGTAGCGAAGAAAAAGCGAATTATTGTACAAACAGGAGGGTCATTTCTCCCCATCTTATTTTCAGTTTTGGGTCCTTTACTGACTAGATTAATATAATGAAGAAAGTGGTAGTGATTCCCCACGAGGTGTACGCCTCACTGCAAAGGAATCCAGACACGTATCTAGATCCCCGTAAAAGCAGACTTAAAAGAATGGAAAGCGAATTGTTAGCCCTATTAAACAGTGAAAAAACACCTGATGAGAAAAGAATCTTATACCAAGAAGCTCTGCAGAAATTTCTTCACGAGTACGAAAATTATAAGAGCCCTACAGAGATTCCTGTGGTTATTAGGCACAGCACGGGGGACGATGGCGACATAGGATCTGTACCCGCGACACAGCTGACCAACCAAAAAGATTAGCCACACAACATATCGAACATGTATTAAAAAATACCCTCCCACTTACATTGAGGAGTAAAGGCTTAAGTCTTTATAATCTATTGAATGAGGATCCCGCCATACAATGGACCGATACAGGGGAGATCATTGTGGAAGGATCAAAGGTACAGGGATCGAATATCGTAGACATTGTCCATGATCTGGTGAGAAAGTGGGATAGGCCATCACCATCAGGATGGAAGCATATTAAAGCAAGACTACAACAAATAAATGTCCCTAAAACGTTGATAGGAAATCTGAACAGGTTAAAAGACTTGGAACATGCAACGCCTGTGACACAATTGAAGGCGCCGTCACCCCCGGCGGTAACACCTTTGAAGAGGAGCAAGAAGAGGTTAAACCAACCCTACCCACGTGCCTCTAAAATACGCAAATGGCTAACGTATTAACTAAACGCTATTATGACATTTCTACCCCATCCTCTTACGGCGGCGTAGATAGACTGTACAGAAGTGTTTACGGAGTAGGAAAAAAAGATGTTGAAAGATTTTTGAGGGAGCAGGACGCTTATACGCTTCATAAGCCTGTGAGAAAAAGGTTTAAAACAGCCAAGACAACGGCTTCCTCGATTGATTCTATTTGGCAAGCAGATTTAACAGACATGCAAAGATATTCTGTGTATAACGATGGTTACCGCTACATTCTATTCATAATAGACGTGTTCTCTAGATATCTGTGGCTAGTTCCTCTGAAAAATAAATCACCTGAAACAGTTGCTAAAGCCACCAAAACGCTAATGTTAAAAGAAAACAGGGTTCCTGGCTATTTTTGTACGGATATGGGGAAGGAGTTTATAGGCCGTGCTTTTCAGAATATGTTGACAGAGTTTAATATCAGCTATTACACAACCAATTCTATACATAAGGCTTCTTTAGCTGAAAGAGTTCAGCGCACCATAAAGGAACGCATGCACCGTTATTTTACACATAAAAACACATACAGATTTCTAGACATTCTGGAATCATTGGCATCATCCTACAACCGCTCACACCATCGCACGATTGGGGCAACACCTAACGAAGTTTTAGAAAGAGGTACGCTCCCGAGAAGAGATGGATCACCACCACCACCACCACCACACTCTGTGCGCTTCAAAATCAATGATTATGTAAGGCTGTCGCGTTCGGGGAATAAATTCGCAAAGGGTTTTGAGCAAGGATGGACACGCGAGATTTTTAAAGTTAGGGCTGTGAGACCTAAAGGTGTGATAATGATGTATTACATTGAAGATTTGAATGGGGAAGAAATCTCAGGAGGCTTTTACCGCGAGGAATTGCAGAAAGTTGCGTTTAATTTAGAAAAAAATGTGTTTAAAATTGAGAAAATTTTAGGAAGCAAAGGTTCAGGAAGGAGAAAAATGTACCTGGTGAAATGGCTAGGGTACCCAGAAAGCTTCAACACCTATATAAAAGCTGATGCAATAATGAAGCTTAAATAGTATGCAACATGGCTCCTAACCATTTCTACGTCACACTCCCGTCCTCCTCGTCCCTGTCTGTACACCCTAACAACACGCTAGCCAACTTTGTAACAGAACTCCATGGGCACATTGAATTGGGTCGTGATTCGTATGAGGTGGGGATATGCGAAATTCAGCTGGACACCGTCTTTTTAAATATTGAACATAAAGAAACCGTTTTTACGATTCTTAGAGACATTGACGAGTGTGAAAAAGCTGGGGTAGCTATGGATGAAACTATGCGCATCGCTCGGACTAAGATTACACGGTATTACAGTACAGAAGTAAGACTAGGGCCGGGTCAATATGGTTCGGCCGAGGATGTTGTGAGAGGCTTAAACGTGAGTTTAAGAAACTCAAACCTTACGAATGATTTAGTATATGAAATCGTAAACAACCCTGCACATACACTAATCCTAAAATCAAAGACTAACAGACGTCTTAAAGAACATAGAAAGTTCAAAATTCTAACCAACGGCCGATATAGCGCAGCCTTCCAAAGAGACACATTTCACGAGACACAGTATAACTTGTCCAGATTAATGTATCAATTGAAGATGGAGAAATTGGCTGAAAGGTCCCCAGACATGTGCTATATTTACAGTAATATAGTGGAGCACCAGTTTGTTGGGGATACCCAGGCACGCCTGCTGCGCATTGCTCACATCCCCAACCATAGAGGAAGGAGTTTGAGTATTACATATGACAGGCCCCATTATGTGAATGTCGCAACTAATTTAATAACCAATATCACAATATATATAAGAACGATTGAGGGCGAAAACTTCCCATTCGGTAACGGGAGCTTAACAGTGAAGCTACACTTTCGACGCACTGAGTTATAATGGATAGAAAGCCTTTCACCGTCTATCGAGGGATGCGATACCAGCGCGGTAGTGGACTTGGATCCATTTTTTCATCCATACTACGTACGGCTGTTCCTTTGCTGAAGAGGGGTGCCAGATACCTTGGAAGGAAAGCGCTACAATCAGGTCTTAACACTGCAGAAGACATATTGGCCGGGGCTAAACCTAAAGAAGCTCTAAAAAAACATTTAAAGCGTACACGGAACGAAATCATCAAAGATGCAAAGAGAAAAATGCGTGGTGGCGGGAAGAAGAAGAGGGCTCCCCGGAAGAAGAAGGGGTCACGTGGTATTAAACGTAAAAGGCTATCAAAAAAGAAATGCTGTAAGCGAATGAAACCTATGGTTGACCACTTTTTTGACTGATATAAGCTAAGGATATTGATCTCATGAATCATAGTTTGTTTACCACTTGTCGAGAGAGGAGTCACTATTTCGCCATGGCACGCTTCATCCACCCATGTAGTTCACAATGCTGTAAATCGGAGCTGTCCTTTTTTGAGCTCCCGCCAACCCAAGTTTCTATTGAGCACAGTGACTTTATTACAATTAACCCTTTAAACACAATTAGTTCACCGAGTGCACCTATAGAATTCGTGATACCCAGCTCAGGTCCTTACTTTTTTGATCCAAGCTGTGTGCACATGTACGCTAAGCTACGTATAGCCCATTCTGATGGAACGGCCTGCGATGACAAATATGCTGTATACCCTGAAACAAACTTTCTGCACGCCATATTCAACCAGTGTGACGTATATTTAAATCAGACCAACATATCGGCAGGCACGGGGTACTATCATCTACGAGCCTATTTGGAAAATGTCCTCAACTTTTCCAAAGAAGCGAAGGCTACCTTTTTAAGTGCGGAGGGATATTATCAAACTAAAGATGAAAATAGTATAAAGGACAAATTTAAAAATTCTAAAAAGAAAATATACGAGTGTTTTGGACGGTTGCACACAGATTTCACTTTCCAGGAGAAGTTGCTTGTGAACGGGGTGGATATGAAAATAAAGCTCACCCGCACGAGTCCTGAGATCTGCTTAAATCTGGATGCGAATCAAGAAGAGGGTGCAAAGTCCGTTGTGGTTCACATTATGGACACATACCTCCGCGTACGGCGAGTGAAATTAAGTTCACCAAAACAACTAGAAATTGAGAAAAATTTACTAAACGCTACAGTGAAATATCCTATTAACAGAGTGCAGATCAAACTATATACGGTTCCTGCAGGGTTGGCATCGAAGCAGATAGAAAACATTGCCCTGGGAAATCTTCCTAAAAGGATATTAATCGGCATGCAGGACCACGCTTCGGTGAATGGAAAATATAAAAAGAGTGCCTTTAAATTCGAGAATTTCGGACTTAAAAATATAACTCTATACGTTAATGGCACTGCTTTGGGTGGAACAATGGGTACGGACTATTCATCAGACGCTGTGTTACCTCTTTGTGCCAGAGCCTATAGTAATCTGACCCATATTGCAGGTGATTGTGATGAGCTTGGTAATGGGGTAACGCAGGAAGAATTCATTGATCAATTTAACCTTTATCCGTTTGACATTACACCTGACTTATCTGCTAGCGTAAATACCCATTTAACACCACAGCAGAGCGGTAACATCTCAGTGCGGCTGGAATTCGCCAAGCCTATAGACGCTCCTATTAGTGTACTAGTATATCTCGAATCGCAAGCCCTAATAGAAGTAGATAGATTTAGAAGCGTTATCACTGACTTTTAAAATGGATGCTAATACACTTCAGAAAGTAATGGAGCGAGTCACACGTTCCAAATTTATCGGCGTGTTTGCGAAGAATGAAACATTGAGTTTGCCAAGTACGCGAGAATGCGGTAGTCTTATTGTGAACACAGACATCATCGGTAATGAAGGGATTCACTGGATCGCTGTCTATTTTAAAAATAGACAGCGCCTGTACTATTTTGATTCACTCGGTACTCAACCCTGGAGTGACCCTATTATTGTAAAATTTCTCGCTCAGTTACATATTCCCGAAGTTGTATGGAACCCATTTCGTATGCAGGGATATTTTACTAATGTTTGCGGAATGTACTGTGTCTCATTTCTCATGCATATGTCAAATGATAAAGAATTTATAAATTTTTTAAATTTATTTGACCCGTGTCACACTCACCGAAACGATGAAATGGTATGCAGACAGATAAAAAACCGTTTTCCAATTGTACGTACTCGTTGTATATTATAATGTTTTTGTTCGTATATTTGTAACGGTATATTCGTTTATTGTACTGATTTCTTTCATTTAATAAATTTATGAAAATATATTGTGTCTTCTTATCCCAAAAAGATCGAAAAACACTTACATTATTTCGGTGTGACATTGTTGACTGATCAGTATACCCTCCCTATTCCGAGATTCTTCAAAAGATTGTATAACTCGTGTCAAATCCTCATCGGACCTTAAAGGAATAATGCTTTTAAAACATATACAGAGTATACAGACAGACAGATCCCCATTATGTGAAGATATCTTTGGTTCGAGGAGTGAACGCCATAAAAATTTCGATTTTAGCATAATGGGGAAATAACACTGATTGACATTTTTGGCGAGTATCTATTTGACGAGATACTACAACTCTCCATATATATATAAAATTCTAATTATAGACACTTACATTTCTATGGTAGTCCCTTGCGTCGGGTTGTAAGGAGCGTCACTGCAAATATCTTCTACGGTTTGCGTTGAAAATAATAATTCGCCACAATCAATCGCATTGAAAAGACTAATTGTGGTTAATGCTGCAGTATCACGTTCTTCATACAAGTCTGGGGAGACGTACAGGTCCATGGTGGAGGATGTGTGACACTGCTGACTGATCAGTATATCATCCATATTCCGAGGTTCTTCAAAAGATTGTATAACACGTGTCAAATCCTCATCGGACCTTAAAGGAATAATGCTTTTAAAACATATACAGAGTATACAGACAGATCCCCATTATGTGAAGATATCTTTGGTTCGATTACCAATTTCGATTTTAGCATGATGGGGAAATAACATTGATTGACATTTTTGACTAGTATCTATTTGACGAAATACTACAACTCTCCATATATATATAAAATCGAATTATGGACACTTACATTTCTATGGTAGTCCCTTGCGTCGGATTGTAAGGAGCGTCACTGCAAATATCTTCTACGGTTTGCGTCGAAAATAATTCGCCACAATCAATCGCATTGAAAAGACTAATTGCGGTTAATGCTGCAGTATCACTTTCTTCATACAAATCTGGGGAGACGTACAGGTCCATGGTTGAGGAATGATTATTCACTGATGCGAAAATAGCTACTGTTACTCCCAACTGAAAATATCCCCTTTTATATGCACATTCGCCAAGCTCCGCCCAAAAGACCAGATGTTCGTCGTGATTGGCTGCCGATGTAGCTGGGTGGAGCTATGACGTGTACCATTCCGCTATAACGGGTACGGACGAGTAATTGCATCTTTATATTTTCACTAATAGAATTAATGCTCTTATTCTCCTTTGAAAATTATTTGGTGATTCGTATAGAACTTTTGATATTGATTCCAAATATGGTTTCAGAAGTTTTCTATCACCCATAGTTTTCGAGAAAATAATATTTCCATTTACTCAATTTCCCGCATCATTAGTCACTAATGTAATCGAGAGGGTATAAAGAAATATATCATAATTATATTTTAAAAATAACATTCGGTTTCAACGTTAAACTGTAGGTCTAAGGTGGTCATTACACATAATAAAATAAAGTGGTTGGCAGATAAATGGGCACCCTACGTGTCCTAGTGGTTAAGACGCGGGGCTGTTGATGGTTCGGAGTTAAACTGTAGGTCTAAGGTGGTCATTCCACATAATAAAAGAAAGTGGTTGGCAGATAAATGGGTACCCTACGTGTCCTAGTGGTTAAGACGCTGGGGCTGTTGATGGTTCCACGTTAAACTGTAGGTCTAAGGTGGTCATTACACATAATAAAAGAAAGTGGTTGGCAGATAAATGGGCCCTACGTGTCCTAGTGGTTAAGACGCTGGGCTGTTGATGGTTCCACGTTAAACTGTAGGTCTAAGGTGGTCATTACACATAATAAAAGAAAGTGGTTGGCAGATAAATGGGTACCCTACGTGTCCTAGTGGTTAAGACGCTGGGGCTGTTGATGGTTCCACGTTAAACTGTAGGTCTAAGGTGGTCATTACACATAATAAAAGAAAGTGGTTGGCAGATAAATGGGTACCCTACGTGTCCTAGTGGTTAAGACGCTGGGCTGTTGATGGTTCCACGTTAAACTGTAGGTCTAAGGTGGTCATTACACATAATAAAAGAAAGTGGTTGGCAGATAAATGGGTGCCCTACGTGTCCTAGTGGTTAAGACGCTGGGCTGTTGATGGTTCCACGTTAAACTGTAGGTCTAAGGTGGTCATTACACATAATAAAAGAAAGTGGTTGGCAGATAAATGGGTACCCTACGTGTCCTAGTGGTTAAGACGCTGGGCTGTTGATGGTTCCACGTTAAACTGTAGGTCTAAGGTGGAGTGGAAAGCTTGACCTTCGTCAGAATGAACAATTCGGGCGGAAGCTAACCAAAGGTTATCCAAAGGGTATATATATATATATATATATATATGGGATGAAATTCACAATAAAACACGTGAAATGAATGAATGCTGAAAACAAGGAGTGAGGTGAGGTTTTGTTTGATTTGACTCGTAGAAAGGTAAAATATGGTCGACCGAGTTGGGCAGATTCTCGGAAATCCTTTCCTCTATCGGATTATGTTTTGGGTATTTCCAACTTTCTTCGTTTCTTTAAATTTCGTTTTTCAATTTTCTTCGCAGGGATGAAGCTCATGTGTTTCGAATTGCATCGTTCTATAATTCTGTTTTCTATGGTTGGTTGGATAACTACGTTATTTGTTCCGTCTTTGAATCTTCCATTTGAATATCTATATAAACATATTGTTATTTTATATGTTTGATTCTTCCAACTGATTAACTGTATAAATATATATATTGTGGTTTACGTATAGTTTAAAATAATATACGTTTGGTATGATTCTATATATATATATATATATATATATATATATATATATATATATATATTTCTATAATTCTGTTTTCTATGGTTGGTTGAATTATGGATAACTACGTTATTTGTTTCGATAAGTTCAACTTCAAGGAAGCTCAAGTTAATGTTATATTTTGCATATAATCCACTATATACATCTATTGTAAAACACTATATACATCTATATTTCAATTAAGTGTGTAATTATTTAATTCATCTACCATATTGTGGTACACAATGCTTAATATATATATATATATATATATATATATATATATATATATATATTTCTATAATTCTGTTTTCTATGGTTGGTTGAATTATGGATAACTACGTTATTTGTTTCGATAAGTTCAACTTCAAGGAAGCTCAAGTTAATGTTATTTTGCATATAATCCACTATATACATCTATTGTAAAACACTATATACATCTATATTTCAATTAAGTGTGTAATTATTTAATTCATCTACCATATTGTGGTACACAATGCTTAAATATATATATATATATATATATATATTTCTATAATTCTGTTTTCTATGGTTTGGTTGAATTATGGATAACTACGTTATTTGTTTCGATAAGTTCAACTTCAAGGAAGCTCAAGTTAATGTTATATTTTGCATATAATCCACTATATACATCTATTGTAAAACTATATACATCTAATTTCAATTAAGTGTGTAATTATTTAATTCATCTACCATATTGTGGTACACAATGCTTATTAGAATACATGGTGCGATCTGGCAACTCAGCACCCCAATACAAGGCGTGATCTGGCAACTCAGCCAGAATAGAGGCTTATAAAAGATCGAGAAGCTGGTGAAGACTCATTCCCAGCTCGGCTCCAGCCGAGCAAGACCTCTGGTCCTTCTTTTTTGGCCCTTTGGTAAACCCCTTAGTGGCCTCTTAGGTTAGGAAAACGAAAATAATATGCCTTAAAGGCAACTACTCTCTCTCTCTCTCTCTCCTTCAGGCGTCTCTCTCTCTCTCCTACAGGCGTCTCTCTCCCTCCTTCAGCTCTCTCTCTCTCTCTCCTACAGCGTCTCTCTCCCTCCTTCAGCTCTCTCTCTCCTGCATGTGTAACTACTGCATGTGTACCTCCTGCATGTGTGCGTATGTGTGTGTACCTCCTGCATGTGTACCTCCTGCATGTGTACCTCTCCCCCTTGGCTGATTAGACGTATATAATAATAATGTATACAATAATACTGCTAAAAAGAGGTATCTGACAACCATTTACAGCCAACTGGCTGATTAGGAGTCTATAATAATGTATACAATGGTATCGCGGTATCTGGCAACTCAAGCCATTTACGCCAACTGGCTGATTAGGAGCCTATAAAACAACGCCAACTCGGCTGAAGTCTTAATGTGCACTTGGCTCCTGCCAGGTGAACACCTCTCCTCCTTTCTCTCCTCCTCCTCCTTTCTCTTGGGGGATAACGCCGCCTCCAAGTTTCCCCCCACCCCCCTTTGCAACACCCCCCACCCCCTTTGCAACAACCCCCACCCCCCTTTGCAACATTACATAATAACCTGCAACATTCTTGCACTCTCCCCTTTTGAGGCTATACTACTGCCCTCCTCCCATTTCAAATTTCCCTCCATATTGCTAACTAGTTGTTAGATATGAAACTAGTGTTTTATATTTCAATTATATTTTACACATGTTAATTTCATACAATTAATCAGTTTACTACACTCCAAAAAACTATTCAATTTCCTATTTAAACAGGGGTTAGACAGAATAATGGAAACACTCGCATTTTCGATGCTATATTTTCTGGTATCAGTAATGGCATTATGTACTTTATTAAATTAATATATAACTGCATATAATATTGAGAACATCTTCTATTTTAATATGTTCATATTGGTTTTTCATGTTCTTGGAGAATCAATGAAAATATAGCGCTTGGAAAAAATGTTACTGACTATGAAAGGGGCTTGATACTGTAGTAGGAGCCCGTTTGGTTGGTGTCTCAATATTAAAAGTCGCATGATTGTCCCTGCACCTTGAGGAACAGTTCCATAGTTATGAATACATGGAAATAAATAAAAAAAAAACTACACCACATAAGCACAGAATTGTTCTCATTATTCTCCCCAACTCCAAATTCATTAGAACTTTGGTACTGGTTGGTGTTAAAATAGGCGTTACTACAGTTCCCATAACATAGTTATGACTGACACTGGCCTTTTCGGACTATTGTTAAATTTTGAGCAAAAAAGTTTTGATGCAACAGTCTGATTGATTCTTCACAGCTCGTATTATCATATAAGGTTCTTCTGTCGCATTTTGTCAGTGTTGCTTTACACTCACTATATTCCTTATTTGATGTTCTTTTTTATTATTTTTGCATGTATTCATAACCTTGAGAACTGTTCCTCGTGATACAGGAGTAATTATGTGACATTTATTACTGAAACACAATCAAAGGGGCTTCTACAATCATGCCCCTTTCACAGTCAGTAACATTTTTTCCAAGCGCCAAGCGCTATATTTTTATTTATTTTAAAAGAACATGAAAAACCAATATGAACATATTAAAATAGATGTTCTCAATATTATATGCAGCTACATATTAATTTAATAAAGTACATAAAGCCATTAATAATATCAGAAAATACAGCACCGAAAATGCGAGTGTTTCCATTATTCTGTCTAACCCCTGTCGGTGCTGGTCTGCGTCAAGGATGTGTGATGTCTTTGTTGCTGTTCAATCTGTTTATGGATGGAGTGATGAAAGAGATGGAAATGCGACTGCTAGAAAGAGGACTGCATCTGATGCGTGATTGGAATAGGTGGGGCCTGTCAAAACTGTCGTATATGGATGACGGTATTCTATTTGCTCAAATTGAGTGTGATATACAAGAGGCTGTTAAGAATTTTTTGGCGTGTGTGAGAGAAGAGCATTACATAGTTACAGGCTAACAAGACCCTAAGGTCCACTCTAGGCTAGCCCATGAAAGAAGGTGAAAAATAGCAAATGAAAATAAAGAATACTAAAGGCTGATATCATTCTTACACTTATGAATGTATAAATCTTTCACACGGCTGTAAAAAGTATTAAAAAAAGATCACCACCGCTTGTTTAATCTTTCTAACTTTATTAAATAGTTTTCAGCCTTCAAAAAACATGAAATAAAATCCCTGGTCGAACTATTAAGCCACGATTCAGCTATCACAATAACCTCATAATGTTCAACATGAACTAGAGCTTTTAATTCGCTAAATTTATTGCGCAAACTCCAAGCATTATAACGCTTTTAAACTATTCTCCGTGTTACTGTTCGTTCTTCTCTTTGCTTTAGGTTTCCCATTTACTAATCGAGAAGGAACTAGTTCGTCTTGCGTACGTTTTACGTATATCCTATTTATTTTTTTAACAATTAATCTACCCAGTGTAGCATTAACTATTTCATTTATGTGTACGATATCCTGAACAAATAAACCCTGCAAATCAAAATCTGACCCAAAATTAATGAACTCACCCCGTCAAGTACAACATCGCTTCTAATTTTGTATTAAATATATCGCTTTACTTAACAGTCTATTATTTTCATAGATACTAGGAAGTAATCTACAAATTATTCGACCTCTCTTTCAAAACCCTAATAAATTTTGGTTCTTAGCTAACAAATCCTCCATCCTGTTATTAAAATTATACAAATCATTAAGAAATTAAAAGATGATTCATTGTTTCTACTTTAAATTCTTTACTTACTGCTCAATACGCTCGATTTTAGCTCCTGGTACGCGTATTCTTTTTGTTTTACCAAGTTTCTTCAACAAAATTCGGTATCCATATACCTAACTACGGATGAACCTATCAAAACCATTTCATTTTTATTATCATTTGTGTCTATAAGACTAAATTCATTATGACACTCGAACTGAAAACTCGATGCTTTCTTAGGCTTACCTAACCGTTTTTAACTAAAATAAAATTATTATCGTTGCGTTTTCGTTTCGATTGAATCCGACCACTAAATTCAACTACCTCCTTCGCGTTAATTTTTTGTACTTTATCCTGAACAAGTTCAACACTATCGTTTAATTTACCCAAGGAATTCGAAGTATTATTAAGTTCACTTCCATTTAAATTCTCAATACTCGTTAATTACATCAAAATTAAATTCACTACCCTTTAAATTATTCTCAATACTTGAAACCTTTTTATTAATTACATTAAAATTAAGTTCACTTCCATTTAAATTATTATCGGTATCTGAAACATTTTTGTTAATTACATTACGATATCTTGCACGCCAACATTAAATTTTTTAATCACATTATCTTCAAATTTGGAATTAATTTCTTTCACCAAATCCTTAAATAAGACCTTCCCAACCTTATCATCAATGTACAGTGCGTACACAAATTATTTTTTACAACTTCTCTCTCAAATAAAATATTAGGAAACAAGGTACACCTACCGTTTTTGCGCCATCTGTAAGAGAAAGTAATAAAGTTTCACCTAACCTCAAACACATTCAACATGAGCACCATTTGTCACACGTAAGACGTCAAAACGGTATTCTATCTCCATCCATGTACGCTGCAACATTTCAACGTCAACTCTTGCAACAGCAGCAGCAATCCTGGTCTTTAAATCGTTGATGTTGGCCACTGGAGTTTTGTACACGTAGTCTTTTACATAACCCCATAGAAAAAGTCACAGGGTATTATGTCTGGTGATCTGACCGGCCAAGAGATGGGACCCCCACGGCCAATCCACCGATTTGGGAAATGCATGTTAAGATGTTAAGGGAATTTCGTACCAATTTCGTAATTTGTGTACACCCTGTACAATAATCTGACAAGTACCACATGAAATTCTATTACTTTCTCTCACAGATGGCGCACAAACGGTATGTTACCTTGTTTCCTAATATTTTATTTGAGAGAGAAGTTGTAAAGATAATTTGCGTACACCCTGTATAACTTTCAATCACAAAATTTACCAACATAATTTCCTCATACATGATTATTCACTTGAATATCTCGCATAAATTCCAATGCGCAGAAACTTCACGGATAATACAGAATTTTAAAGACAAGTATAAAAATAAAACACAAATATGCCCAAAATATAAATCTACTTCAAGATGCAGACGAAAATGTTATGTATATAACCACAAAATTTGAATAAACAATCCCCAAATATATTTTTAAACAAAAATCACCTAAGGACTTCAGCAAACGTCTAGACAGCAGGGTTGTAAACTGTTGAAAGTGAATGTGAGTAAGAGCAATTTATTGATTGTAGATAGAGAGAGAGAGGAAAATTTGGATTGTCATCTAATGGTGAAAGACAAGAGGTGGTAGAATCCTTTAAGTACCTGAGATATGTATTGAACAAAAAGGTACGAGTGCTGACGAAGTTAGTAGCAGAATCAAGGAAGAAAGGTGGTGAGTTCACTGAAAGTGGTTGTAAGAAAGCTGGGACTGGATAGAGATGATGCGAGCTGTTTACGTGAAGCTGCGTTAGTACCTTAGTACCGACATTTTTGTATGGGTGTGAAACATTGGCATGAAACGAGAGAGAAGTTAAGACAATACGCCAAAGGTCCTGCGGGCTTATTGGCTTCATTTCTGAGACATCAGTTTTTATTTGTTCCCAAAAATGCTCAGTGGGGTTAAGATCTGAACATTTTGGTGGAAATTTCAGCACTTGAACCTTCCCAATCCGTTCCTGTTCCTGCCTCTTCAAGAAAATCTTGTTGGATATTACAGTACGTTCTGGGGAGTTATCTTGCTTGAAAAATGAGTCCCCCTCCCAACTAAACGAACTCCACTCAGCAGTGCACGCTGAATCAGAATTTTCTGGTAGCGTGTCTTATTCATAGTCCCACCGAGTTTTACGAGATCGCCCACTCCACCTGAACTGAATAAAATGAACACCACAATACGACTACCACTATGTTTCACAGTTTTCAGTTAAATTGAAACTATTTGTGACTACGTTGTCTCACAAACCTTTGTCTTTCATTTCTAAAACGTTTAGTTCGCTCCACAGTACATTTTTCTATTCATCACGCCCAGGGCCGTTTCTAGCCATTAGGGCTGTGTTAATAAAAAACAATTATGAAACAATTTTAATGAAACATTTATGTCCAAAACAACAAATATGTACTTTCAGAAGACAAACCGAAAAATACTCTTCATGAAATTCCTGAAATTAGCTTATACATTAATTAGAATAAATGACACAGAACTATGTATAAAAAAATAATGCAATTATCAACTACCAAACAATTACTAACTCTACGATACAATCGTGTAATAGCTAACAGTTATACAGAACAGTTTGTATCTTCCAAATTTTTGCCTCTTAGATTTTTTCTTGGCGAAATCATCAATAACATCATCATATGAAATCTCCCTGCCAACGTCCTGGTTGATGCTTATGATGCCAAGGCCACTGAGGCGATCCTGCCCCATTGATGATCTGAGGTAGTTCTTGATTAGCTTCATCTTAGAGAAGCTCCTCTCGGCTGATGCTACTGTCACAGGTAGAGTGCAGGCAATTCTTAGTGCAACCCAAAGGTTGGGGTATAGTTCCTCCAGTTGCTTCTGATGAATGAAGGAGAGAAGCTCCAATGCAGTCATGTTGTGTGAAGGTAAAGTCGGCAAGTTCTTAATTTCGAGGGCCAGTTCTCTTCCATCAATGTCAGAGTCAGGTCCAGAGCTCAGTATCTTAGAGAGCTTTTCACACTTGCAGGACAAGTCTTCCTTGTTCATTGTGGTGAAGTTTAGGAGAACCCCAAATATGTCCCTCACATCATCTACTGTTTTGAATCTCTCATTTATTGACCCGATGGCACAATCCACCAACACATTGAAAAATTTGATTTCCAGCCTCTTTAAGGCTTCTGTAAATGGTTCGTCAGGAGCTTCGTAATCAAAGTGCTTTTTTGTGGATCTGAGCTTCTTCTCCTTCAGCACAGCTTCCACATTCATTTCCTCACATATGTCCCTAGCTACGACTTGTGCTGCAACAAAACCTGTGTTTCTGTAGCTGGTGAGTGAGTCTTTTGTTTTTGTGAGGAGGTTGACTGCCACATCAAACTACATTGTAGGAGACTGCAGAAGTTTTCTCACATGGTTAACTGCATGAAGAATGTCATACCATACTACTGTGCAAATCTGAAAGCGATAAGACCCTACCTCCTCTGCAAGTGCTTGTGCTTCAGTCCTGGCTATGGCATCTGTGGCATTGTTTCTGACTTCCAACAGGGCCTCTCTGATGTTGTGGCTCTGGTATCGCACAGCCTCAATGCTCTTAAGTCAGCTCTCTCCCACCTGGTTTCACTCCAAGACTTGAGTGTTATGTTCACGTGCTTCTTTAGGATTGTCCATCTCTGTGTAGCTGCTGCAAAAAGGTTGTACAATTTTTGTACGTTGCCAAAGAAGCTGATGGCATCTGTGGAAGCTTTAGCTGCATCAGCCACTACAAGATTCAGAGTGTGAGCCCCACATGGAACATAGAGTGCACGACAGTTCTTCTCTAATAACCTTGCCTGAACACCTTTGTTCTTGCCCTTCATGTTCGCTCCGTTGTCATATGACTGTCCTCTGCAGTCATCAAAGTGAATATTCAGTTCATCTAGTCTCTTCAGAATCAGAACTGATAAACCCAGGCCTGTACTTTCTGAAGCCTCAAGAAAGCCAAAGAAGTATTCTTTTATTTCTGGTACTTCACCAATTTTAACAGTTCTGACAATAATCGACATCTGTTCTTGGTGGCTTATGTCTGGAGTGCAGTCTAAAATGAGTGAGTAATATTTAGCTTGTTTTATTTCTGCAACAATGGCATCCAAGATCTTCCCACTAATGGACCCAATGAGCTCATTTTGAATGATGTTTCCTAGGTAACTTGAAGGACTATATTGGCCACTTTCGACTCTGCTGATATGTTGTTTCATCACTGGATCGAATTTGGCAAGCAGCTCAACCTCCTTCAAGAAGTTGCCATTGTCTCGATTGTACAATGTAGAGGAAGACCCCCTGAAAGCAAGGTTTCTCTCTGCCAGTGATTAGATTATACTTACAAGACGTGTGAGAACATCTCGCCAGCGTCTTCGCTCTACCTCCATTAATGACATTTCAGTTTGGTCAATGGTCCTCCCAGTTTTTAGCCGCAGTTCCAGATCCTTCCATATTGCCATGTCATCTGCATGTTCTGAACTATTTTCATGGCCTTTCAGAAGCGAACCAACGTTTATCCAGTCTGAAAGTCCATCCGTAATTAGTTTGTACGACTTCCTTGAAAACAACTTGCAGCAGAAGCAATAAAGAGCATCATTCCTTCTAGAGTACATCAGCCAGCTTCGCTTTATTTTTTCACCATTAATTAATGTTCTGTACATGTAATGGTGATGAACGCTTCTACCGTCCTCTCTTTTAGGGAATGTGAAATCTGGACTGATTTGAAATGGTCCTCGAGACACCAGATCTGTCTTCAAGGCATCTGACAGGACAACTGGCCAGTCATACGGATCAAGCGGTGGAGCAGATCTTGGTTCTTGTTGCTCAGTAGAAATGCCTGTGTGTGGTGTTTGAAGCTGAACAGAAGATGGGCCACTTGTTGGTTCATCAGGCTATACTTCTACTGTTGTTTGAGGTTGCATAGAGGATGGTCCTGCTGTTGGCTCATGATGCTCATCAGGCTTTGCTGAGGATGGCTTTTCCAATATGTCAGTAGTGCTCCTGAGAACATAACATTACATATTCTGTTAATTTTTGCTAAAATACTCTTTCTTATCTTGTTTGATAATTGATCTGTGTGAACAGAATTTGAGGTGATGTGATCCATTAAATTTCACATTTCGAAATATTATAAATATTACAGAGACTAGCTTACTCTACACGATTCCTGAGCACTTGCCTAGCTTGATGGTCTACCTAACCTAGTTGCCTGAACTGTAATCATAAGAATATACAAGTGGCACATCTCACCTGTGCTACTGGAAAGCTTCTCCTCCTCTATTTTCTTCTTTTTCCGTTTTTCAGCTCCTGATGGATAATGTCGTTTCATTTTCCAAGATGCACGAAGTTACATCTAGTTAACCACAACTAATCTGCTAAATAATAATAATCATGATAATAATGATGATGATAATAATAATAATATAATAATAAGGATAATAATAATAATAACAATCTATATATTATAATGGAGGTAAGTGCGATATATATATGTAACCCAAAAAAATTTATAAACTTTAAAATGCATTTTCGCTGCTGTTCTTTTGTATAATGTTAAAGTAAATCCTATTGAACATTATATTGCTATAACTGTAGAAAAATGAAAATTTAAAGCTAAATTTTGAGCAAGAAAATCAATAAGGAAAACTGTTGATTGGTCCTTGGAGGTCCATGGATTTTTTTTAATATAATGGAAGTAAGTGCGATATATATATAATATATATATAATATATATATATATATATATATATATATATATATATATATATATATAATAATATATAATATTATATATATATGTAACAAAAACTCCAAACTCGGAAGGATTTAACTGCGGAGCTACCTCGGTTTATTGAAACTGGTTAAAATACCACCCACAAAAGAACGCAGCCATGAAAATCTTGAGCTTCACATTGTGTCAAGATTTGTGAAGCTTAAGATTTTCATGACAATAGTTTTACTGACCAAATAATTGAACCCCCAATTACTGTCGGTTCAATTATTTGGCCAATAAAACTACATATAGAAAAGAACGCAGTCATGAAAATCTTGAGCTTCACATTCGAGCTCATTGTATCAAGATTTGTGAAGCTTTAGATTTTCATGTCTGCGTTTTTTTCTATAGTTTTATTGACACAATAATTGGTTCGCCAGTAATTGGAGGGCCGCAGGCACCCCAATTACTGAGGCCCAAGGTGAGAGGAATAGGAGTGATATCCAGATAAAGGGCTACTGATGTTCAAATAAAATACGCCGTAGGGCCACAATTCGGTTTGGGCCGAAGGCCCAAATACCGTAGATATAGCAAAATCGGCGCGTAGCGACGATCTTTTGCTAGTAATATTAATAATAACTTCAGCTATATTCCTATTCTTGCCCACTGAGCTATGACGTTGGATCCTGTCTAGGGGCCCCCTAGTAGCAGCGGGGCCCTAAGCGGCCGTTTAGTCTGCGTATGCCAGGAAAAGGCCCTGATCACGCCAATTTTGATGTTCCTTTGCAAACTCAACCCTGTTTTTCTGATTCACATTACTAATATACGGCTTTCTGACAACCACTTTTCCCTGCAGCTCACGCTCTAGAAGTATTTTCACAGTAGACTGCTTACAGCAATTCCATGGTCTTGAATGATTGCACACTGTACATACATATATCCAGGGTTCGAATTGAGGGGGGATAAGGGGGATAGCATCCCCCTTGTTAACTCAAAATCAATAACTATCTCCCTTGTTATCTAAATATGCTTTAACAACATCCTAATTCCGACTAAAGTACAGAAAGTAAAATAAAATATTTCAGTATTCCTTTTTTTGCTTTACTGAAAGACTAATATACAGGATGTCCCATAAGTCTGGAACCATAGGGTAAAATAAGTAATTCATGTTTTTCCGTTTATGCAAGTGCCCATGATGTCTTTGAGTAAGGAAGAACGCATCCAGGTAATTCTGCTCGTAGGAAATCGGGGTCAGAGGGAGGTCGCTGAGGAATTTAACAGATTGCATCCGGACCGCGCGCCGATAACACATAGCTGTGTCGGCAAACTTGTAGCAAAGTTCAGGGAAACGGGATCCATAGGAGATAAACCACGCAGTGGACCTCCGAGGACATCCACCGACGATGACACAGCCGCTACCATCCTCGCTCATTTCACAAACAGTCCCCAAAAGTCTCTTCGGCGTTTTTATTGCCTTTTTTATCATTTTGCCCTATGGTTCCAGACTTATGAAACACCCTGTAGTTATGTTTTTATGTGATTTAAATGGTTTAAAATAAATATTCTATGGTCATATAATGTGTTGTGATTAAGGGAAGGGAACAGGAGGTTGATTGTGATTAAAATGGATTTTATCATAGCATTTCAAAATATAAGTTCCAAGTCAGGTTTCATAATCTAATATACTATTGAGCTAAAATGTGTGTGTGTGTGTGGTGTGTGTGTGTGTGTGTGTGTCCGCTTTTTTCGGAACCGTGCACAGCCTAAACGGCACATCGGAAAATTCTGCAACCACTACCAACTGATAGCCCATGAGCTGACGATGTGCTCTGTCAAGTTTCCCGGTCCTAGGTCACCGGTTACTGGATCCGAAGGCCCCAGCACCGCGATAAAACTACAGAAAAGAACGCAGCCGTGAAAATCTTGGGCTTCATATTTATACTGTGATATACTGTATATACTGCTACCGCCCGGAGGGCGGGTAGCAGTATAATGGGGAGAGGTGGGTGGGGTAATTGGGGGAGTGGGGGTAATGGGGGAGTGGGGGGTAATGGCTTATTTACTTTTCTGTGTGGGGGGGTAATGGGAGAGTGAGGGTGGGAGGGTAATGGAATATAGGGGGGGGGGGTAATGGGGGTAATGGCGTTTTTTTAATTTTGTAGCTTAGCCACTTCTTCCTATGAGCGCCTCATGTAATATAATAAAAAAATACATGAAAAAGTGAAAAAATATATGTCTTTTTCTCTTTACATTTGTGATTGATTGGATAGCCCAAAAGGACTCTCAATTTAATTGTGATATTAAGCTTATATTACCGATATTTTATAAAGTATTGGTGGTTACGATTGTACCATCCAGTGATATGCCATATATATGAGATATATGTGATATGCCATACTTTTGTCGTTTAGCCACTTCTTCTTATGAGGGCTTCATATAATATAATTTTAAATCTACAACCAATAAAAAAAATGAAGTAGTGAAAAAAAAATCCGGAGGGCGAAAGCGCCAACTAGGACGTTTTGGCGCCGACATTTTGGCGCTGGACGTTTTGGCGCCGCCGTTTGGGCGCCACCGTTTGGGCGCGGAGCCGGTTTGGCGCCGCCGTTAATTAGTATTAAGTATTAAGTAGTAATACTTGGTTATTAACCTGAAGTGCTGTCTGTCTTTTCAGATAAGTTGTGTTGTTGCCCTTAATAACATAAATGTCTGAAAATATATCAAGTAAGAAAGGGAAACAGAAGTTTTCAGATAAAGGATATTTGTATGTGTTGATAAATGTAGCAAGCGCCACCCTTCGTTACTTTTTTGGCGGTGCGAGCAAAAGAGTCAGTGTATTATAAGGTGTATATATAATATGGGTACTTTTCCGTTATCTGCTCCATTGACGATTGGTTAGGTTCAGTTATGATATTTTCGTTAAAACTAACAAAAATATCACAACTTAACCTAACCAATCGTCACTGCCCGGTTAGGTCAACTGTACGCCCTTGACGATTGGTTAGGTTAAGTCGTGATATTTTCGTTAGTTTTAACAAAAATATCACGACTTAACCTAATCAATCGTCAAGGGGGCAGATAACGGAAAAGTACCCATATTTACGTATATACACCTTATAATACACTGACTCTTTTGCTCGCACCGCCAAAAAAAGTAACGAAGGGTCGCACTTGCTACATTTATCAAACACATACAAATATCCTTTGTGAAAACTTGTTTCCCTTTCTTACTTGATATATTTTCAGACATTTATGCTATTAAGGGCAACAACACAACTTATCTGAAAAGACAGACAGCACTTCAGGTTAATAACCAAGTATTACTACTTAATACTTAACCCTTTAATGCCCAGCGTTTGAAATTTTCATCGTTAACTTTGGAAGCAATTTTAGACCTTCCAGTTCCCAATGTGTAAAATTTAACACATTTCGTATTTTATTAATTATGAACAATAAAACTTTGTAAAATATATTTTTCAGTTATTTTGGGTCCAATTAAACGATTTTTATATCCCAATTTTTTTTTTTACTTTTCGACTTAATTTGGGTATGAAAGGGTTAATACTAATTAACGGCGGCGCCAAACCGGCTCCGCGCCCAAACGGCGGCGCCAAAACGTCGGCGCCAAAACGTCCCATTCCGCGATAGCGAGCTACCGCTTGTCCTATATACTATTGAGCTAAAATGTGTCTGTGTGTCTGTCCGCTTTCTTCGGAACCGTGTACAGACTAAACGGCACATCGGAAAATTCTGCAACCACCACCAACTGATAGCCCATGTGCTACCGATGTGCTCTGTCAAGTTTCCCGGTCCTAGGTCACTCCGCGGCCGAGCACGAGCTATTTGCAGCCCCCCAATTACTGAGGAATCAATAGTTTTCTGTCAAAAGAACGCAGCCATGAAAACCTTAAGTTTGTTTACTCTAATGAAAAAATATAGAAATCACTAAAAAAAACGCTTCACTAAACTAATGATTTTGCTGCATACCTTTCCCTGAAAAGTCACCGAATGTAACACTATGCAGTTACATTTTTTAAATTTTCGCGGGGGGCATGCCCGGGACCCCACTACCCAACCCACCCTCATTACCATCCCCCTCGTTAAAATTTTACAATTCGACCACTGCATATATCTATAATGGTCTTAAAGCGATTTGATAAGGAGTTTCTGAATATTGAGATCCTGTCTGGCAGTAATTATTCTAGACCGAGAAGCCAAACTGATATTTTCCTGCACCCGTTGTAAGAATGCATGAATAGTACTTTGGATATTTTGAGCATCAGATACAACTTCTCTTTAACTGTGTGTCCTGTTTATGGAGAATGAATATTTGGGCCCTTAATTCATGTATGAACTCCGTTCACTTTGTAGTGAGGAGGATTATCAGACATATTATAAGAATATGTGAAAACTATAAATCAGTTGATGTTATTTTATCTTTAATCACATCTACCCTCGTATCAGAGGCGGATTACGACACCTCGGGGACCCGGGGCAATGGAGAATATGGGGGCCCCGCTCCGTACATACTCTTCCTCTTACATGTTACAAACGTTGTTTTTGATTAAAAATACACTTAGATCTACAGACGTGTGTTTGTTATAAATTCCCATTCTTTTGAATATGTAACGTTTTTTTAATTGCACTGGTCTACAAATTTTGAAAAAGTTTGTGCTTCGGAGATAAAATGTGTTTCCTATTATGGATTTTGGGGTGCTGAAAACGAATATGACCATAAAAACAGTCGATTGGCTACAGTTTCCAAGAAAATTTAAGTTACACATTTTGCGTATATGTATACCATATATTAGTAACATACCTGTATAATGCAGTCACTTATATTGATTCAACCCATCGCTTCTTTGCTTGTCTCTTGTATTCAATTTCTGGAGCATCTCTTGTTATTGTCCAGCAGTAGTCTGCTAACAATGATGGACTTCATTTCCCCTGGTAGCGTTTCTCCATCGCTGAGATATCCTGGTGGAAACATTCACCATGTTCATCGCTGACTGCTCCGCAGTTGGCCGGAAAAAATTCGTCCTTCGTAATTGGAGCATTTGGGTGTGTTAGGGCACTTGTCTGGGCGAGTGATTTCTCCGCAACGAACACACAGTTGGTGCGGTTGTCGGCAAACTGAGCTGACTTGTCCGAATTTTCATTTAAACCAAGGGGTCGAGTCTGGGATGTATGGGCACAGTGAACTCGCACGACGTGCGGTCTCCCATACCCCATACAATACGGTCAGGAGGGACTGAGTATTGAAGGTAAGAAGTAGGCGCGGGGTGGGGGAGGGGATGCCACCCTCTCGGAATGTGAAGCGGAGCGATGGATCTTGGTGACACTCTGCGGTGCGAGGTCCTCCAGGAGCGATCGATAATAGGCGGGTGGCGTAAATAGTGCCCTGACTCTGGTTCAGGCGAGGATCACCTGAAACGTCTGTTCATAGTTGGTCGAAAGGGATTCAGAGGTAGGCCGAATCACTAGGAATTTGTGGATACTTGGAAGGGATAGGGAGGCTGTAGAATCGAGGTGAACTGGGTTATCCAACAGTCGATAGGTTGGACGTGAATGCCGACTTTCCCGTCCACCGTAGGGCTCTCTCCGTGTGAAGGCGGACCGACGGCAGGTGAGGGGGGACATACGGGGAGAGCAAGAAGCCAGGTTTTGGTGGCAAGCCTTGGGTGGAACTTGACTTGCCCGAAGGCAGATGAGGTGGACTTGGGCAGGACCCCTGCTTCAGAGGGTGTATACCCAAGGGCATGTTCAAAGTACAGGCTGGGGTCGGTAACGGAAGAGGAGAGAGCAAGTGTTCCGCTGCCAGAGGAGGGGCGACCTCCTCGAGACATGGTCTTCCAGTGGTAGAGGACTCGGGGACCTGGTTGCTCACCACCAGAGTTCTAGGACAAGAAGTACTGGTCTCCATATGTTAATAATGTTGTAGAACACGGACCCAGGGGACTGTCTGGGTCGAGAAACTGCCTACCGGTGAGAAAGGGAGGCCGAGCGCAAACCGCAGGGGGCGGGATACCTCGTCCCCAGGGGACACACCGTCGGTTTAAAAACGGGGCCCGTGATCTGAAAGTTTGCCCCCAAACGGCGCAAAGACCCCAGCCCGCCAATCCCACCGGCCCGGACACCCAACCATCCAACATAGTGACGCCCTAAGAGCGTCACCTCCGGAGGACATCTCTGGAGACCCGTACTGGGAGCCAAAGACTTTAGTGGCTCTTAACCCGGTCTCCCCAGTCGCCTTTTTAAAGAGGTATACGGGTCTTCGTATAGAGATATATAGGGTGTCCATAAATGATTACCCTGATTAAAGCATGCTATAACTTTTAAATAAACACTCGTATTCACACACAGTTTTAATCATAAGTAGATAAACAAACAAAGTTTTGATACATAGTTAATGAACTTAATAAGCTTCCACATGTGCACCCCTAGTGGCACGTAAAATGTCTAAACGGTATTCACACTCACGCCACACATTTTCCAACATTTGTGGGTTAACTGTTGCAATTCCATCCGTAATGCGTTCTCGCAATGTCCTGATATCTGGAACAACTGTTGCATAGACCAAATCTTTAACATGACCCCAGAGAAAGAAATCCAGCAGGGTAATGTCTGGTGATCTTGGGGGGCCATGGGATTGGCCCGTCCCTGCCAATCCATCGATTTGGAAATGTTGCGTCGAGTTTCACGAACAACATGCGCCCAATGAGGGGGTGCCCCATCTTGTTGGAAGATGACAGTTGGCTGCCTGTCCTGCAGCTGGGGGATGGCGTAATTGGTGAGCATATCCAGGTACAAAGTTGCGGAAACAGTGTTCTCAGCGAAGAAGAAAGGCCCAATTATCTGGTCATGCATTGTCCACACCAGACATTGATCTTTGGACTGCCCCGAATATGCTCCCTTACGGCACGTGGGTTTTCCGATCCCCAAATACGCACATTGTGTCTGTTGACTCTACCACTAAGATGAAACGTAGGCTCGTCTGAAAAGCAGACACGTAACAAGAAGTCATTATCCTCGTCAATACTGAACTGAACTGAACTGAACAGCTACTACAGCGCCTCTAGCGGCGAATGCGGTAGACGAAACACACCAGCACAGAAATTCTACGCGTGTACGAGATCACCTGTAAAAAGAAAACGGATGTAAGATTCGTCATTAAAACATGAGAGCATACTGTTTTCAGGGTAAACATTTATGGATACCCTGTATAATTCTTTTAAAAGAGGTACTGTATAGGTATTGACACAGAAGTAAAAATAAAAAAATTATAGATATAAGTGGCCTCCAGAAATGAATTTTTAGTATAATTCCTCATTATTATTAATTATAATATATACAAATAAAAACATCTTAGATTTAAAGAAAATCCAATATTTCTCAATCTTTTTTTCCATTTTTCGCTTAGTTCATTAATTTCTCTCTCTCGTTTCAATTTTTTTGTACACATTATTGTAATTTTATGGAAAATTCCCTTTCGAAATATATATATATATATATATTATATATATATATATATATATATATATATATATTGTAAATGGCGTTCGAGAATCGTTTGAAATAGAATAAAACTTCAAGTCTCTTAAACTAAATGACTTCACCATAAACGCTTTGCAACAATTAGTGTTGGTTCACCAAATTTATGTTAATTATAGTATTGCCACTCTGTTTAAGACAGTGCAGTGCAGCTTATCTTTAAATAATTATCTATGAAACTACGGAGTAGCCACAAAGTCCCTTTGCAATGAAATTACGACATATCTGCATGTTGCCCCTGTTTTTCATGCAAAGAGACTCTGTGGCCACCCTGTACTATTTATTACTTGAGATCGCAATTTATTCCACGTATTTACATTTTTTTGTGAGAAGTTAATGCAAACATTTGTTCCAGGTTTTCTGGAAATCTAAAATAATTTAATAATCTAAAATAATAACTGTAAATAACTTATTAAAGAGTATTTTATTAGATATGTTTGAAGATAATCTAGAGAAGGTCTTAAATATACTTGTAATAATTAACTAAACTTAAATATATAATTAAAACATTGTAGATGAGTCTGCCTACTGTCCTAGAGTCTGCCTACTGTCCTATCTGTCGCAAAACGTTTATATTTTTTTTAATTAAGAGATATGAATTTTTATTTTATTTCAAACTTTTCTTGGACACCATATATATATATATATTATATATATATATATATATATATATATATATATAATGTAAACCCACAAGGAAAAAGAAAAATGATTCCAAGGCTTTGTGAACTTAGAAGCACACCTCGTCAGGGAATGACGAGGTGTACTTCTGAAAACACGAAAGGCTATGGAATAATTTTTCTTTTCCTTGTGGTTTACATCATTCATTCATTTCGTGTTTAATTGTGAAATTTCTCCCATATATATATATATATATATATATATATATTAGTGATGGATCGAGTGGTCGGTTTTTCACAACCGCGGTTGCGGTTGTGTTTGCGGTTGTCGAATTTTTTCCAACCGCGGTTGCGGTTGCGGTTATCATATACTAGGAAAAATGCGTAATTATTGACTGGATTTAGCCACTATAGTGCGATTTAGCCACACTTGGTACATAATATATACTAAATAGTATTTATTTAGTAAATACCTTATGTTGAACACAAGTTTTGCAATACACCGCTACCGCTATTTGTGTGTTGCAAAACTTGTGTTCAACATAAGGTATTTACTAAATAAATACTATTTAAATGAAGTATATTCTAAACTTATATAGCTATTATGAAAGAATAGGTCAAATTAATTAAAACCATATTTTGCACTAAGTGTGTTACCAGGATGAGGGACGAGGACCTATCGCACTGTTCATCCCACCTACCACTTTCCCCAGCCTCCACCCATTGGAAAGTTATGGATTATTATTCATTTGAAAAACTGATGTCAAACTTAATGACAGGCAGTGTGAATTTCAAGAATAATATTTTTGCTGCATTTTCACCTTACAACCGCAACCGCACTTATGGAACGGCGGTTGCGGTTACGGTTGCGGTTGTGAATTTTTGTGCGGTTGTAGTGCGGTTGCGGTTGCGGTTATTCGATCCATCACTAATATATATATCAACGTAAAGAACGACGCTTGTATAGGAGAAATACCGCGCAAGATGAGAGCGAGAAAACGAAACAAATCTTGCGCGGAATATTCTCCTATACAAGCGTCGTTCTTTACGTTAATTATACTGCGTGTTTGCAGTTTAAATGTTTTAAGAAGCTATATTTTATGACGTAAAAGATAAAATAGTGCCGTATGTTTTAAAATAAAGCACAATACTGTACTGTACTTTCAATTTTAATGACTCACGCACATACGACACAAAGACTCATGAGCACTGACTGGTCTCTGACGCGTGTTATGGTGAGTGTAAAAGAGAAACCAGAATGCGTGTGTTGGTTAGTTGAATATAAGTCAGCCACCTCTTTTCAATGTCACTTTCGGCGTGGGTATGAGGAGGAACCTCCAACTGATGAAACATTCGCAAAGTGGCATAAGCAATTCAAGGAAAGGGGGGGAGTGTCTTGCCAAGCCACACACGTCAGACCACACGGCAGACCACACACGTCAGATGAAGATGTCGAACGTATAAGATTATTTTAACTTTTACGCATCGTGACATATAGCTCGTTAAAATCGTGAAGAACATTTGGGAAAATCCTGCCTATGTAAACATTTCGTAAAGGAATTTTACCTAAGATCATAAAGAATGAATAGAAAAATAGTGTGTGTGTGTGTGTGTGTGTGTGTGTGTGTGTGTGTGTGTGTGTGTGTGTGTGGTGTGTGTGACAGAGAGAGAGAGAGAGAGAGAGAGAGAGAGAGTATTACCCATTTAATAAAGAAAATGGGAAAAAGAGGTTGGGAGGTATTGGATTCTCCTTACATCAAAATGTTTTATAAGAAGTTTTCAATATGCTAAAAGTCGGAAAATGGAAAGTAATTCTTCAACTTTATCATACTTAGAATCACATTTTAGTAGATTGAATGAATGGATTGCCTGGAGTAAATTTGAATAAAATAAATCGCTCTATGTGAAAAATAAACTGAGTTATATGCGATGATTTTGTGATTTGGGCTTTTGGGCAGAAATTTATCGTGACACGGAGGGAAGAGGTCGATTTCATGCTGGTTGGTTATGTTTGTTGGTTTGTGGATTTTGCTGTGAAATAAAACTTTTTTTCACAAAAATGCTTCTTAAAATACCAAAAGGTTTGCCATATTATTTGTATTCTTGACTAAAAAATTGGAAAAAATAGTGGTTCTGTAGACGAGTGAATACAAGTGTTGATATAGACTAGAGTTGGCAGCAGCTCCTCTCTGGAGCACTTTGAAGCCCGGAGCTCGCAATTTTAAGGGAGGCTTAGAGCCAAAACTGAAAAAAAAGGAGCGTGGTGAATCGCAGATCTATACTGCCTGGAACTGCATATATGGGGCCGAAGTCAAGCTTAGAGCCGCATTTAATGATCAAGAATTTTGATTTTCACATTTTGTCAATAGCTAATGATATTTATTCATGGGAAACTTTTGAGCATACCTGAATTTGAAAGAAGCAATATTCAGTTATGAAAGTAGTAAATATAAAAATTGTTGTCAATATATATATATTTAGAATTTAAGGGACCATCAGGAATGCCCTTCCCCCAATCCCTACTTGGTAAGGACAGTTTCATCCACTCAGCCACGACTTAAGAATCCTGACAAAATAAATATCGAGTGTGGAATTTTTCTTCTTTTCTATATGCAGTCTTTTGTACAATTTGAATTTGCTGCTTATTTTCATGAAAAAACTTACAAATGTTCCAAGAAATTACTTTTTTCGGCCTTCCTAAGGCTTGAATATTGTCTCAAGTGAAGCCTTTAATATGAATATTTTATGTAAAATGAACGATGTAGACTAGATACGTTTGGAACTGGGAAGCAAAAGGGTGTTTTGGCATACTCACATCTCACAATTTAGCTGTAAACCCTCTGGCTCGTGAGACGAGTTTAACGTTGCGTCCCACGTATCAGTGATATCTGTAACGGGACCGGCCTTACATTATGCCTTTCCCGAATTAAGTGGGCTGCCCGATGAAGATTTACCGATCCAACACACTATCCAAACGGGATTCAGCCAGACTAAGAAATCTGGAACTTTTATTTTACCAACCAAACTCAGCCAGACAATGATCAAAACCGTTTCGAACAATACCTAAAACTAAAATACATACAAAAAACTCGGAAATATTTTCAGAAGAATCAACAATGAAAGCAGTATTATTATTGAAGTGGGATATGAAATAATACAGATTAAAACCTTAGAAAATATCTCACTCGGCTCCCAAAAATCTCGAACTATTTATTTACGAGACCAACATTGAAAGCAGAAGTAAGAATTAAATAATATATTTCAAAACCTTAAACATCTCACTCGACTTCCAAGGATCTCGAACTATTTATTTACGAGACCAAACAATGAAAGCACAAATAAGAATTAAAAGAACTTAAATTACAAATACAAACACACACCAAAAAAGTGTAGCAGACTGGAAACTCTGAAGGCTTTTGCAAGTCCAATACACTAACCATTACTATACCGCCAAAGAAGAAAACAAAAACTTGTCCTCAAGATTACTGCTTTGACCCGACACCTATTTCCCACAATAACCTCAAGAATGTCATTTACCCCTAATATGGCTAATTATAAAATTTAACCCCCGACCTGAGGGGTATTCTTTTTAATTTCCAGCCAGTGAATTTGTCTTATTTAACTTCAAATTCACTCAACTAGAATAATTATTATTGTAATTAAATTTTATTAATTAAATTTTATCTGTCATTTAAACGCTCCCGTTATTTAATTATTTTTATTTAAATAAGATAATTTCGAAAAGACGACCCATTACACCCCCTATCTAGTTCATTGAAGATGAATAAAATTCCTTTGGGGTGGTCGTCTTAAATCTCATAAAACAATAGAAAAAAAAGGAATCTTAAAAAAAATACTTTTTAGAATAAATATTTAAAGTTCATACACCGTCACTTCTCCAACAATATCCTCCAGATTCACTCTCTCCAGTGTCTGTTTAAGTCTGTTCAGTATTCCAGTCTTGTATATGACTGTTCTCAGAGAGCCATAAAATATCCGTAGAGCTTTCTGAAACGGATGCACCCCATCCCAACAAAGCTTAGGCTTTACCATTCTATCAGCTCTCTGATAGAACTATTGGATCACTGCTTCTTCAATATCTTTGAACCAACCCTCCATCAATTGCGCCATCTCAAAGTTATTGTTAACGTGTCTCAGCAGATTTGGAATGACAGGGCTAGTCCAAATTATCTGTAACCAACGAATGTAGAATTTTGCTTTCATAATACCCAACGCAATCCAGGAACTTAATGAAGTCGATATTCTCTCCAACCACTAACGATGGAACCTCTCTCTTATAGTGTCTCTTCGTTAGATCGCACTGGAAAAGGATAATCACAACTGTGTGATACCTGCGAATGTCGACCCTTCTCAGTACCTTTTCTCAAACTTATCCGTGACCCCGTTGTTATAATAAACGTTCAGACAGGGCTTTAAATTTCCTCTTAAATTTTTCTAATCAAACTGCCGAGCTCTAGAGTCTCCCAATAATGCACGCTTTGGTTCAGTAAACTTCTGAAAGAAAGAGAGAAGCCTGGTTAGTTTGCATATTAAACAGCAATTAATCTTCAGAAATTACTCCCCCGATTCCATACTCCATGTTTCATCATCCATAGGCAATATGTCCCATATTTAGCGGTGTGCCTCGAGAACATACTCCATCCCCTAAAAATTCTTTATTTATCGGTTGGGGATTTAGTTTTGTATTTCCCATTTGCAACTTCGACACAATTATATTCGATTCTTTAAAACCCTCTAGAAGAACCCATCCTTTCTAGAAACCTCGTCCAAAGATACCTCCGGAACATTCCTCTGGATAGGCTTATTCTTACCCAAATAATCAAGATCTCCACTATACCATGGCTTGAGTATGTCAATATGAGGTAAACATGTATTGGAACTACCATATTTTCCTACATTCTTGGACAAACTACCGCATCCGCCAGAACTACTTCTACTACAAAACGACCCTCATGCTTTGCATCCAATTTGTTACGAATCCTCCCATGCCCTGGTCTCTGTTTAACTACCTTGGCCTGGGGCTGATACGGTTTGAAGGGCATGGCCAGTTCCTTCCAGAACTCCTTCCCGTCAGCCAAAGGAATATCTGGAACGTCTCTCAAGAGGAACTCAAATGGTGACATACTAATTTCGTCATGATGAAGAGAATTATATGGTACCATTACCCTGTCAAACATAAACCCCATTTACGTTCTTCTCCCACTGTAAGTCAAGAAAAGTCATATTTACCCTTTCCACCATCCCATTCATTTTGGGGTCATAAGGGACAGAAAACTTCAATGCGATAGAATATTTTTTCATTAATGCCTTGAAGGCAGCCCCTGTAAGCTCCCTGCCATTACCCATCATAACTCTACGCGAAACACGGAGAAGACGAGGGCGTATTCGTTCCTCAAAGACACGTGCAACTGTTTATGATTTCTTATTCCTAAGAGGAACGACAAGATACTTGCTGAGTTTATCGATAACCACCAAAGCATACATTGAGCCCCTCGAAGATTTCGGTAACAGCAACTTCTTCAAAGGGAAAGGAGACCGCTGTTTTATGCAAAGGTGCCTTAGGTTTATTAATAGGTACTTTCCGCAGCTGGCAATGAGGGTAAGTCCTTACTTCTTCCCTCGCTAATTTCCACACCTTGGGATAGAAGAATAATTGCTTAACAGCCTTTTCAGTCCTTTTTCTACCAGGATGATTTAAAACTTTATGTACCTTCCCAATCAGAAATATACATTCCTTCTCTGGTACAACTATCCCTCCTATTATTTTTAATCCATCTTTTAAGTTCACAGAAAAAATGAACATGTCATCCAAAACACCAAAGGGAGGGAAATACTAACAAAACATTTTAATCCCTCATACTCTGCTTTTCAACAAACTCCTCTTCCGTCAGATGACATGGTCCCCTTCTTGAAGACCCTTCATCTAGTCTTCTGTAACACCTCGTGAAAGCTTAAATGTTATGTGCAAAGTGTCTCTCTAGTGATTTTTCTGGAGGAAGCGTTGGTTATCTTCCTTTTCTTTTGCTTTATTATCACTTTCCTCCTCTTCTGTCTGCAATAAACAAATCACCTTCGACAACTTGGATTCTTCTTTACCCGATGTCCTCGGGGCAACTACGTTCCGATCAGACTTACTCTTGAGGAGGTTAAAGTGGATACCATGTTTCAATAATAAGTGTATCTCCCTTGTAGCAGTCTCTGACAAGTACTTGCCTACTCTTATTCCAGCTTGGTGGACATAAATACTGACATTAGAGACATTGGCTATAGCTTGCACCAAACTCAAAGATGGGATAACCCAATTATATCTCATTGACCTAACTTGCCTCAACAAACCCTTTGACGCTTTACGATTTTTAGTATTTTTAATTAATTTTTTCAAATCATCTACAGCTCTTCGATGAATGTTTTCATGGAAGTTATTGACTTCCAAAGAGAGTGCCTGAAATCAGAGTCGGATTAAGACACCTCGGGGCCCCAAGGCAATAAAGAATATGGGGGCCCTTTTCTATAGCTTTTTATTAACAATACATGTACATGTACAGTACATAGTACATTTACAGGAATTATATGTACGGTGCTCAGGCTAATTGAGAAACAAACTTAAAAGAACCTTGACACAGTGTATTTTGCCGTTTGCCAAAACCAAACAGTATTAAACAAATTTTACTTTAGGGCCTAAAAAACCTAAAATAAAACAGGGAATTTGTTAGTTTGTGTACTCTGTCATATTTAATCAAAGAAGTTTGCGAAATCTCGAATTATATCATTGAAACTCAGTTGATTGGGGGGCCTCTCAAGCATGGGAGCCTGAGGCTTCAGCCTCAGTGATAATCCACCACTGCCTGAAATAATGAATCAGTTCCTCCTTAAGTGTCAAATATCTCAAACTTTGTCAAATCCACATCCTTCAAACCTTACTCTCCGATCATACACTCATCATATGAGATAAACATGTATTGTGGGTCCGGGAAGCTCCGGCCCGATGTGAAAGATAGTTTAAAACGCCGATCCGTGATAAAAAATAATTTAAACGTCTTTTATTGTAACGTGCGTAGTATTAGAAATAACTTGAACGAATTTAAGGTGATAATTTATTCTGGGAACTACGATATAGTTGCTATAATCGAAACGTGGTTGAATACCGTAACTCGGGACTTGTTGGGGGAACTTGATATAGCGGGTTTTAAACTTTTTAGGAATTATAGGTTACACAGGAGTGGTGGCGACGTTTTGTTGTACAATCGTAATTCCCTTAGGGCTATCGAGGTTAAGATAGATTTTCCGGCAGCAATTAATGCGATACGCGTTGAAGTTAGGGCGCGTAGTATTAGCTTTAATTTCGTTGTTGTTTATAGACCTCCCGTTCAACCCCTCGATACCGATACTAGATTTTACACACTTCTTGGTAACTTTATTAATAATCGGGATAGTATAGTTGTCGGAGACTTTAACTGCTCTAACGTTAATTACGAGATTTTTACTGGTAATGATGAAGGTTTGAGACTGACTGAGTTCGTGGAAGATAATTTTTCACGACAGATGGTTACCGAACCAACGCGCGGTGACAATATTTTAGACGTGGTGATGACGAACGATGAAAATACAGCTGAAGGTTTAGAAGTTGGTGAGAGTTTGGGATGTAGTGATCACCATATTATTAGGTCTAAGCTATTGATAGAAAACAGTAAGGAGAGTAACGTAATAGAAGTCCCTGTTTTCGTAGGGCTAAATTTGATAGTTTTGCGGATAGGATGAGAATAGTGGACTGGGATAATTTATTTATGGGTAATGACGTAAATTTTCATTGGGAGGCGTTTAAAGAAAGTTTTTTGAATATCGAAAGAGAGTTTATTCCGCGTAGGCCAAAGCGTGCTAGTAATCATGGTAGGCCCAAGTGGTGGACTCGGGAAATAAGTGAGTTCATAAACGAGCGTAACAGAGCGTTAGACTTAATAGGCGCAATGGCACGGTAGCTAACTTTAATAGATATATCGAGCTTAGACGTCAAGTTAAAAGATGTTAGGAATGCTAAGCGTAATTTTGAGATACTTGTAGCTGCGGATAGTAAATATAATCCGAAAAGTTTTTTGAATATGTCAATAATCGTAAGCCGATAAAAGATAACATAGGCCCTCTAGTGGATGCTAACGGCGCTTTGGCTTCCGACGCTCAGGCGATGGCGGGTATTTTTAACAACATTTTTGCGACAGTTTTTACCGTAGAAGACGTAAATAATGTCCCCCGACGTGGACGATATCGTTCCATTTTGTAACGAGACTATTTTGAATGAAATAACTGTTTACGAGGAAGATTGCGCATTATATCGATAAGTTAAAAGTTAGCAAGGCTCCAGGCACTGACACGTTTTATCCTAGACATTTGAAAGATTTGAAAGACGTTATCGTAGGCCCATTAACAAAAAATTTTAATAAGTCATTGGAAACGGGGATTATTCCTGAAGACTTCAAATTAGCTAACGTTACGCCCATTTTTTAAAAAGGCGACCGCACAGTAGCTAGCAATTATAGGCCTATTAGCTTAACGTCAATTGTCGGTAAACTTTTGGAATCCGTAGTTAGGGATCGCATCGTCGATCACTTTGAGAGTCGCGATTTGATCAATAGTAGTCAGCATGGGTTTCGACGCCATATATCTTGCTTAACTAATTTGTTTGTTTTATAACGAAATAGTGCGCGAATACGATAGGCATAGAAAGGCTGACTTATTTATTTAGACTCTATAAAAGCGTTCGATACAGTTCCGCATAAAAGATTAATTGCGAAAGTTAAAGCGCACGGTATACGGGGTCAGGTAGCTAACTGGTTAGAGGAATGGCTTCGTGCCAGGAAACGGAGGGTCGTTGTTAATGGTAGGGAATCGGGGTGGTTGGATTAGGTAGTGGTGTCCCTCAGGGTTCAGTGCTAGCCCACTGCCATTCGTAATTTACATTAACGACATAGATGTAGGCTTGACCAATGACCAGTAACGTGTCAAAATTCGCGGACGATACTAAAAATAGGTGGTAAAGTTCTTAACGTGGACGATAGAAATAGGCTCAAAGACAATGTAAATAGGATTATGGAGTGGACGGATAAGTGGCAGATGCAATTTAACGTAGACACATGAAAAGTTTTGCATATAAGTTCTCGTAACAACAATTACACGTACACGATGGATGATACAAAGTCAGCAAGCGTTGACGAGGAAGTAGATTTAGGTGTACGTGTATCTAAGGATTTAAAAGTTAGGAACCAGTGCCTGGAGTCTTGCGCAGAAGCTAATAGGATGTTAGGCTTCATAGCTCGTAATTTCGAATTTAAATCGAAGAATATTATATTGCCCCTTTGCAAGTCTCTAATCAGGCCTCACTTAGAATCTGCCGTTCAGTTTTGGTGCCCGTATTTGCGTGAGGATATTAATAGGTTGGAAACGGTTCAGCGACGCGCCGCAAAACTAATTCCGTCACTACAAAACAAGTCTTACAAGATAGGATTAAAGAGTTAGGCTTGCATTCACTCGAAACTAGGAAATTAAGGGGGGAGCTTATTGAAGTTTTCAAAATCGTTAATAAAATCGATAAGGTAAATTTTGACAAACTATTCATTTTCGATAATAGCAATACTCGTAACAACGGATTTAAGTTGCGTGGCAGACGTTTCATTACTAACATCGCTAAAAACGTTTTTACGTTTAAAGTAATTGATAAATAGAATAATCTTCCCTCGTCCGTCGTGAACTGTACCAGTGTTAATAATATGTTTAAAAACCGTTAAAATAACGAAAATATCACAACTTAACCTAACCAATTATTAAAGGCGTACAGTTGACCTAACCGGGCATTCAATTAACCTAACTGGGCATTCAGTTGACCTAACCGGGCATTTTCCGTTATATTAACCTGTTAGGTTAATTCAGTGCTTGGTTAGGTCAATTGAATGCCCGGTTAGGTCAACTGTACGCCCTTGATGATTGGTCAGGTTAAGTTGTGATATTTTCGTTAGTTTAAACGAAAATGACGAGAGCAAAATACATAACAAACAGTTTGGTGGCGGGCGGTTGGGTATTCCCGTTAACAGGAAAAACACTCGTGTCTGTAGCTGCAACATAATGAAACAAGTTAAATATTGAGAAAAAGCGCTTACATCCTCACATTTCATCTTCAACACGTGGAAAATATTATGCCATATTAAGACCTAGATCTAAACTACGTTTTTCACTAATTAAAAATTACATGTCTCTTAACCCTTTGCCTGTCCCGGCATCACATGTGATACATGCATCACATATGATACACAGAGCGCATCATAAATAATATTTAGTGTGATACATTCTATGATCACATATTACCACCAACTAAACCAAAAAAACCTCCTATAACCAAAAGTCTGAAAACAAGCATGGACGTTTGGACCAAACTTATGAAAATGCTTTGGACAGGCAAAGGGTTAATAAATTACAAAATTAGTTACCTCTTAATGAATTACATAAGAAATTACCAGTTAATAAATTACATAAGTAATTACACAAGCGCCAGTGACCTGACTTGCTGGCACTCGCGCCCTGCGCTACGCGACCCGCTTGTGACGATAAATATAAACCTTTTTATTTGAATTATCTCTTGTTGGTTGTGTCATCTTCCTCATGATGCAAAATAACTGTATATATATATATATATATATATATATATATATATATATATATATATATATATATAAACGTGAGATAAACTTTTGATGAAACAAGTACGTCAAGTGCTCTCATAAAGATTAAAGCACCGCATTTGCTCCCGTCTAACCGTATACAGTATACCCTATGCAAAGGTTTGTCTTCCAAAGCGAACAAACATTGCGCAGAAAATTAAGCAACAGAATTAAATGAGAGGAATTATCTATGCATGAATGCCCTTCTACTTTTGCGAACTACGAGGAAAATGATTAAACGTAAAATTTGAAATGGGACGCATTTATAATACAATCTTAAATTAGTTCAGACTGAGAGTTTACTTTATTATTTGAAACTCTCAGGACGCTTATACGAATTTCCCCGCGCAGGCACGATCGGAAGAGCTACGCATGCACTGATAAATTCACACATTTTCTGAAAAATTTCTTCTTGTGTCCGTAAAATCTGAAAGACAACCACTCCATGATTTTCACAAAGAAATTGAAATCATTGCACGCTACGCGCTTTTACATATTTTTTAAAGCGCTGTAAGCGGTGTCAAATCATTGAAGAAACAAAAAAGATAATAGCTCCTTTACCCATATACTGTATAAGGATTCAGCTTTTGGTATAATCGCTTTATGTTTAGCTGTAAAAGAAATCTTTATAAATGAATTTCGCGATATAGTATCAATTGATTTTGCATCGAATTGCGTATAAACCAATCCGTGTCTAAAGTTGGAACGGCTGTGATGGTATTGTACAAGATCTGAATGAGTGTCATTCTGGAAATCGTTTAAGACGAAGATGCTCATTGAAATGAGAATTGACTGCGAATGTTAGCCACTTAAGCGGCCTTTGTCCGTTACACTATTATTGCATGTCATAGGGAGAGTAATTTTGATTTTGAACATTTATTCAAGTTTCTTTATCGGCGCTTTTGACAATTCGGAAAGAGGTGAAATTACTTGAATTACATCTCTCTCTCTCTCTCTCTCTCTCTCTCTCTCTGTCTCTCTCTCTCTCTCTCTCTCATATATATATATATACATATACTGTATATGTTTCATATTTAAATGGACAAACTTAAATGCTTATTTGTCCAAGCAAATGAACACGAATGTTTGGTATGTCGTTCATTTTAATGCACAAACAGTACATAATTTCATTTGATTTTAACAAAAATTATCTGAACACTCCACATGTTTTACTCGAATCATCACTAATATCATGGTGTTATGTTTGGGTTGGCATATGGAGTGTCAGGGTAAGTGGCCCTCCTTTTTTTCATGGTACGGTGACACGCTCTTCCTACCTGAAGATGTTACGACAAACTGCGTCCCTTAAAGTCAAGAATACTTAGAATTCAGTTATGGTTCCTGCAAGATGGCTTTCCCCCATAACATTATAACCTTCCGGTTAGGCAGTGGTCGGATGAACCTTTTCCAGACCACTGGTTAGGAATGGCCTCCAAAGTCGCGTGATCGAACATCCACAGCTTCATTTTATAGAGAGCCGCGTAAGACAAAACTGTCAGCAAACAGCCATGCACAACTTGCACCGAAGAGTACATCGCTCGCAAAGGTTCGTTTGCAGGGGTGTCGAAATAAAATTGGTGCACATATTCATTACTTTTATTTCTTTTGAGTTGACATCGGATGAAATTAAGTGTTGTTTATGTATTAAAATTAGATCGACCTGCGGTCACCCCTCTGCAGCATCCCGCCTCATTTGCGAGATTTGGAGAAGAGGGCATTACTTTCCGATCTCCTCCTGTCCTCGTAGCCAGCCATGCATGGCTGGTCAGGGACTTTGCACAGGAATCTGTCCAGCTGGTTCTTGAAGTTATCAGGTCGGTGTGCTGGAGGTTCCTCACTTCCATCCTTATTTTCATGGCCCCCTGTCCCACCGCAGCTGGAACAGTACAAAATCTGCCTCTTCTCTCATTCCATTTTGTTTCTATTTCATTTCTATGGTTGGGGACAAAACCCTCAAGTATTTCCATATGTACGAGTATATTATTGTGTACCGCTCGCGCCTTCTTTCCAGAGAGTACAGTTTCAGGGATTGTAGTCGAGACCAGTAGTCTTCACCTTTCGTTTCTTCTATCTAGACGTAAAAGTCCTTTGTATAGTTCACTGTTAGCAGTGCTCGTTTTCTCTATATACAGTATGTATATATACGAGTATATACATAATAATGGGTATCGTAAATACGAGAAGTTGAATTATTAAGAGAATAAAGCCACAGATGAGATGTGGATTTATTAAAAACACAAGCTTTGGACTTCTTGATGAAGACCTCAGAATAGGTCGAAAGCTTGTGCTTCTCATAAATCCACTTCTTATTGTGGGTTATTCCACACACACACACACATATATAATAATATATAATTATATATATATATATATATATATATATATATATATATATATATATATATATATATATATATTATCAATGCTTAAGACATTCGTAATTTAGTTTAAGTGAAAGTAAGATGAAAAGCTTAACATTTTTCACATAGAGCATCATTCTGCCCATCCTCCCATTTCAGGGTACGAACAGCTCGCAGCAGTATTGCGGGGAGTCAATATATTGACGAGGTTTCCATACGTAGGTTATCACCACTGAAAGCAACAATGCTCCGCGTTATCTCAGTTCAATGAATATCCAAATCTGTATCCGTTTTTCATCAGTTTTCATCAGTTTATATTGTAGAATGTAGACACTCCAGTTATTATCAGTCTAGTGGCATGATTCTTCAGGAGGAAGATACACCGTACGTTTGTACGTTTCCCCCAAGAAAACACAAATTTACTCGTATCAATCACAATTATATTCGTATCCCCCCCCAAGACCTGCTCTACACAAACTGAACCTAAAACACCAAACCATTTGTAATCGCAAAGTTTCCGTATAAGGGGCTGAATTTTTACCAGGGCTTGCAGGTCGGATCCGGACCTGGACCCAGACCCGGGTTTAACCCGAAAGTGAGATAAGACCCGGACCTGAACCCGGACACGATAGTGAATTAGAAAAAAGACCCGGACCCGGACCTGAAAGTGAATTTTAAAATTGACCCAGACCAGACCCGACCCGAAAGTGAAGGACCCGCACAGCCGGGTTTTTAGTTTACAAAATTTATGTGCGCGCCTTCAAACTGTGTCACTGAGTGTGAAGTTTAATGCAGGTGTGATACAGTTTGAAAAATGTCCTCGCCTCGCGAAAAAGTGAGATTCAGCTGGGAAACTGATCCATCAAGATCCCATGAAATGGTGGATGGAAATGGGAGGAGAATTAAAACAGGCAGCCTTGGTAGCATTGTCTACTCCGTGCACGCAAGTTAGCTTTGAAAGATTGTTCTCCGCTCTAAGCTTCATTCTGAACCTGCAAAGAAATTCTCTTTCGCAATCATTATTAGACGCAGTATTGTGTTTGCGATCGAACGGTGTTGGGGAATAAAGTCTTCTCAAATAAAATAGTGTAGAATAGTCCTAAGAAAAATATTTCAGTTAAGAAGCGCATATATATATATACACACACTGTGTATATTCAAATAAAAAAATCAGCTAAAAATTCAGAAATTTCTTTCCTGTCTTGCCACAGCTTTCAATCTTATAGATTCTAGGAGAAATAAGTATCGGCTATGCCGCTACATCAATATCTGTTTTAAAGGAGTTCACAGAATATGTTGCCCTCAAAATATAAAGACAATATTACTACCAAATGACTAATTATTTCATATTATCGGTTTTATTTTTGTTTTTTAAGATAAATAAAGTATTTAATTTTAATACAAGAAGATGATAATTTCTATTTGAGTTCACTCAAAAAAATATAGAATTTGTTTTCACAAAATGAATTAAAATTTAGAATAAGGGGGCTGAAGAGAGCAATCATACATCGTACTTTGCCCCTTAGCAATGCGTGTATAACTATACCTAGTTACTATTAAATATTAATACAATTAATACACCTACTTTCAAACATTTCCAAAATCGGATTAATTAATATATATGGTTAGGCTACTGCCGTATAGCCATAAAATGTTTTACTATGTTTCAGGAAACATGTTAATATAGCTACGGTAGCAGTCTTATTACCTATCCTATACCAATTATAATTATTACATTTTTAATAATGGACCCGACCCAGAACCGGGTCATATACTGAAAGACCCGACAGGACTGAAAGTGAACTTTCGGTCCGACCCGGACCCGGAACCGAAAGTAAATTAGAAAAATGACCCAGACCCGGACCCGACCCGAAAGTGATAGACCCGCACAGCCCTGATTTTTACTTATTTTTATTGTGTTTATTTTATCATTATCAGAGTTAATTTCTCCTTCATTAAATCTCACCATCTAAAGATCTTATTTAATTTGAACTCAACTAATCTATTTTATCCTAATTACACTGGCCAACAAAATGAAACTTTTTTTCTCATCACAAACATGATCACACTTTTCTTAATGCATTTTTCGCGCTGATTCTGAATCTGGTTTATTTTTTCTAGCACGTATAGTTATATAGATACACTGGTTTTGATATTTTTAAGTTTTTGATATTGCTATAAGAAAATTTATGGATGTATAGATCACACTTAGGAATGCTAAACAACAAATACATCATATACCTTATTCAATGTACTTATAAATAAAGAATATATACATTATTTTATTAAAAGCGCTGTGAGTGTGATTTCCTTTTGTAAATTTGGCCTGGATTGTCACGATACAGCATCCAACAATGGTCCGCCATCATGCTTTCATTCCAATATCCTTGGTAGCGCTTCTCCATCATCTGAATATCTTGATGGAAGCGCTATCCTTGCTCGTCACTCACTGCACCAAGGTTTTCAGGAAAGAAATCTAAGTGGGAATGCAGGAAGTGAATTTTTAACGACATTCGACACTCCATTTCTTTGAAGGCATCAAGGAGGTTCTTGACTCCATCCTTATACGCAGGTGACTTGTTGCTTCCAAGAAAGTTTTCACATATCCATTTCAACGCCAGCCAAGCCTTCAATTCCAGCGGACTTAGGACTTTTTCAAATTCAGTGTCATTCAAAACCTCCCTTATTTGTGGCCCAACAAAAATTCCTTCCTTCAATTTTGCTGCAGTAACATTCGGAAATTTCCTTGAAAGGTATTGGAACCCTTCAGAATTGACTTTACCCATTGCTTTAACAAAATTCTTCATTAAACCAAGTTTAATGTGAAGGTGGCAGATAGATCTTTTGGGGATCCACTAAAGGGACAGACTGGACATTGCTTATCCCTGGGACATATGTATACCTAAGTGGCCAGTCACTTTTGGTGTAATGTTCTATAGTGGCGCGACTGTCCCACAGGCAAAGGAAACAACAAAATTTTGTGAATCCTGACTGCATACCCATAAGCATTCCTATAACTTTTAGATCTCCACAAACATTCCATTGATGACTGTCGTATTTGATTGCCTTAAGTAGTATATCCATATTGTCATATGTCTCTTTTAGATGGACGGAATGGGCAATGGGGATGGATGGCATTATATTACCATTATGCAAAAGAACTGCTTTCAGGCTTCTCTGCGACGAATCAATAAAGAGGCGCCACTCAGATGCCACATACGTCTGAGATATGGCTGTAAATAGTCCATTGATGTCATGGCAATAACAGAGAGGACCGTCTACTGAAAAGAATGCTGTTAATTCAAAATTCCGTTTCGGTAGTAACTAATACGAACATTGTTCTCAAGTAAATTGTTCTCCTTTAGTCTTGAGGCGAGAAGCTCTGATTTCTCTTTAGACAGCGATAAGTCTCTAACAAGATCATTCAACTGTCCTTGGGTTAACTTTTTAGGCTCTAAATATCTACCTTCAAAAGTGTACTCTGGTTCTGTAGATGGTCCGGAAACGCCAGTTGCACCTTCATCACTTTCCATGTCATCTATGATAGAATCTAGCCTATCACTTGGGGGAATTGGAATGGGCAATGTTTCATCATGTTTTACTGGTCTACGTGCTGAATCCAAGTTTGGGTATACAATCTGGTGTTTGTTCTTGGCAGAAAACCCCATTAAGTTCACACTACAAAAATAACAGTCTTCATGATGATCTCTCGGCTTCCTCCATATCATGGGTATGGCAAATGGCATTGAAGCTTTCTTTTTGTTAAGCCAATCACGTAATCCATTTGAACAGCCAGAACAGATTTGATGTGGCGCCCATGGTTTATCTTGGTCACCTAGATGGCAACCAAAGTATAGCTTGTATATTTTCTTAATGTCGGTTGTAATACTTCGTCGCTGTGTTTTAGTTGTCAACTGGCCGCATACGAAACAGAACTTGTCGGCGTCATTCTTACATTGTCGAGGCATGTTGACTGACCTGAGCAAACTATAAATTCAAAAAAAATGTACACCAACTTGACACAAGTTCTTGGACTGGACTGATCTTTTGACACACAAAGCACGGCGTTGTTGCCTGAATCACAATGCTGCTAGACGTAAAAGCTCACACCTGAAATACATAAGATGTATAATTAAGATAATTTAAATAAATAGATGAATAAACTAAAAAACACAATAAAATAAACACAATCAAATGTTGAAATATTAGTATTTTGCCTATTTAAAATGGTTAAATCTGTGTAGTTATATATATGCCTTCATCTTGAAAACTATATGTGCTAGAAAAAACTGAATGCAGTTTTGGAATCAGCGTGAAAAATGCTATCCAGCCACCACAAATTTTACTCTGATGAAAAATCTTTGTTGACCAGTGTTATTATAGGTAATAATTATGTTTTATATCTCCAAACGAAATAAAAATTTACATGTAACCTTAAAGCGGAATAAAACCGATAGAAGATTAATTATTTAAGAATAACACTTGTTTTTTTTATATCTGCAGACGCAACACGGAAATTGCAGGAAATGCTTTCTCGTACAAAGGGGCAGATATCTGGAACGCTATACCCATAAACATCAGACAAGCACCATCACTAATTCGTTTCACAACTCACTAAAGAAACACTTTATAAACGCCTACTAATACTAATGTATGTATATATATATATATATATATAGTATATATATATATATATATATATATATATATATATATATATATATATATATATATATTATATACCGTGCATGGAACAAGGAACTCTTCTGGATAATTAAATCCACTATAGTCCGAATAAGTAATGGTAAATGACAAATACCATAGTTTTTCTTTTTCATGATGCAAGCCCGACGTGGGCAACGGGTCTCTCGCAAAGAGGTCACATAAATATAGCTTCCCTCACCAGCTATCTGCAAAGCAGATAGGATCCAGCTTTGGGACATGGATCTAGGTTTAAAGCAGCCTAGCCCCACTACATTTAGAACCTCAATATAAGTAAAAGACTCGTTGCATTCACGTTGCGAGAGACCCGTTGCCCACGTCGGGCTTGCATCCTGAAAAAGAAAAACTATGGTATTTGTCATTTACCATTACTTATTCGGACTATAGTTGATTTAATTATCCCAGAAGAGTTCCTTGTTCCATGCACGGTCTGTGTGTATCATAAAAAACTCAGGGAACCATTCTGAGTTCATTCCCATATATATATACATACACGAGGGTTGTTCAAAAAGTAAGTTTACAAGGTGCTTTAAAGAAACTGTTTTATTACAAGGCAAGTAATTATTACAAGTGTTTCAACAAATTATGCTACTTTTCTACATAATCACCAAACAAATTCAAACATTTGTCGCAGCGTCGGACAAGCTTTCCGATGCCGGTCGAGTAAAATGTAGGGTTCTTAATTTTTAACCAGTTTTGTACGACACTTCTGCATCAGGATCGTTTTGAAATTGTTTACCTTCGAGGTGTTCCTTTAGGGCTGGAAACAAATGGAAGTCGCTTGGTGCAAAGTCAGGACAATGGGGGATATGATCCATGACTTCCCAGTGGAACAATTCTAAAAGTTGGCATGTTTGATTTGCAGTGTAAGGGCGTGCATTGTCATGCAAGAACACCACACCTGCAGTAAGCAACCCGGGACGTTTTCTTCTGATAGCTGTGCGGAGTCGCTGTAAAATTTCACAATAAGAAGTGGCATTTATTGTTGTCCCTTTTTGCATGAATTTAACATGCAAAACGCCTTGATGGTCCTCAAAAATCGTTGCTATCACCTTACCAGCTGTTGGTGCAATTTTGAACTTTTTGGTTCTTGGTGATCCCGGATGTTGCCACGTTACAGTTGCCACACATGCCTAACAAAATATTGTACTACCAACAACATTATTGTATCATACATGCATAATGCACCGGTAATTAACCTTGTAAACTTACTTTTAGAACAACCCTCGTAGATTGCAACTTGTAAATATTACTAAACAATGAAAATCACTTATTATACTGTATATACAAAATTCACAATCTTAAAATGGGTGCAATCATAAACCATATAAATTAGATGTTAAAAGTTTCCATTATATTACGCCATAGGTATGCTATGCCTCACTCATCTGTATTTTTGTAACTTTAAGATTGTATTATGATTTGTATTGTTCACCATTTTTCTTTTCTATTATTTCTATTATCATTTTTTATTATTTCAAAGATTATTTCAATTTTCATTTGTAATGAAAGAGTTAACTAAATGCAACATTATTTTATTTTCCACAAATTCTATTTATATTTGACATTTTCCTATGTAAAAATAGAAATGAATCTCAAAGACTTTTGCCTGAAAAGCTGTCATGCTTTCCAACGACATATTCAGATAAGAATACTGTAATTAAACTAAAAAAATTAAACGTTAATCCCAACATTGTGTAAACCAGTATGGATGTAATGTATATCTTATGTACCATGTTCTTTCTGAATAAAGATTATTATTATTATTATTATTATTTGTAAATTCAAAATGGAATAAAATTTAAAAAGACTACACCCCAAGGCCGAATATACCCCCAAAATACTCAGGCCAGAATAAAACTCGAAAAATCGTATTATCTGACCATTTTTTTTCTTTACAGTATTCCGTAGTTACGACGATATATATAAATACTTGTGTGTGTGTGTGTGTGTGTGTGTGTGTGTGTGTGTGTGTGTGTGTGTGTGTTATAAGAAAACCATTGTAAAATGGGATGATTTCATAGCTCCATTATAACCTTATTCAAAGAATGTCTATAACATATGAATCCTTCTAGACTCTATTGTAGAAGGTGAACGCAGAAGAGGTCCAATATACATTAGCTATTAGGTCGAAGAGAGTATTGTATAAAACATCGTTAAAACGGTGTTGATAAGAATAAGGAGACATTAGAGTTGGTAAAGCGTCTGAAACAAATTTAATAAATGACGAGAGTGAAAAAGATCGTGCATAATGTTCGAAATGAAATATGAAGGAATACCCGCCTTCTCCTTTACTCCCTCTATCGATCCATGATTAGGCGAGAAACCGAGCGGAAATAACAAATTACTCCCAAATCTTCAACAATGTTACGAGAAAAGATCTTCATTTACTTTCCAATAATTATTTAATAAATGAATTAAGAAAATCTTTTCAGACTTCATCCCACGAGATTAATTAAACCTTTTACAAAAGATTAAAAACAGACTTATTTTTCATTAAATCAATTACTAATTATCAATAATTTAATTAGTAAGATTAATTTCCCTCCATTTCAGATATCATGAACTATTTATTACACACACGCGCGCACACACACACACAAACACACATATATAACCTTCGTTAACCTTAGTTTAGCTTCCGCCCGAATTGTTCATTCTGACGAAGGTCAAGTTTGTCACTCCACCTTAGACCTGCAGTTTAACGTGGAATCGGAACTACGCCCCACCAGCAGCCCAGCGTCTTAATCACTAGGCTACCAGGGTACCCATTTATCTACCAACCAATTTCTTTATTGTGTGGAAGGATGAACAGCTGGGTTTTGCTGCGTCTCCTGCCCTCACCAGGTCTCGATCCCAGGGCCGATGGATTCGTAATCAACGACTCTAACCACTACACCACCGAGGCGCATACACACACACACACACACACACACATATATATACACACACATATATATATATATATATATATATATATATATATATGTTAACCCTCCGTCTATGGCCTTGGTTGGTTCGAAGTCGACGGGGGTTCTGGTTAGGAGGCAGCAACGGATTTGTTACTCACAGTAGTTTCTTCTATCATATAATACTCTCCGAGTTCTTCTGTAGTGGTTCGGAGGATTCCTTGAAAACTTACTAAATTCTCTGAAGGTTCCCTGATGCTTCTTATAACGTATCGGGAACTTATGTTTCTCTATTTAAGACTAAGTTCTCTGAAGAGAGCAAAACTCGAAGGGGAAGATAAAGACTTTTTCTTACTGTAATTTACTGCTAAAATGTACAGGCAATGCTCAGCCTCTAAGTTTAATTTACAGGGGGAGGGGTTCGACCTCTTTCGACCATGGCTCAGGCCGGAATTTAAAAGTGCGGAGGCGAGGGCCTCCTCAAGGAGGGCTCCTCCTCGCTCAAAGGCTGCTAACAAGGGAGTGTCTCTTATTTTACAAATACAAGCATCATATAAGTGTAAATGTTGGGGGAGTGCAGTTGAAGGTTAAGTTCCCCCCGTTTAATGGAGATCTACGTTAAGCCTAATTTTAAACACATGATCAGAATTTTGAAAGCTTCCAAAATAAAACGAAAAAAATAAATAAATAACAAAAAAAATAATCGCAATATCGCCGAGTATACATTCCTAAATGGCGACAATTTCGGAGTAGTATATTATTAAGTACATTGTAATTTTGGTTTACTACAACTCTGATTATAATTACCAATTAAATCACATTCGCTTATTTTATCGTTAATTACAGTCATTAAAGTACATTAATTACATTATATACATTATTATCGTTAATTATAGTTTCATTAAAGTACATCAATTACATTATATTAAAATATTACAGTTAATTACAATTAAACAGTTAACTATAGCTTTGTTTTTTTACAGTTTTCATATTTATAGACAATGATGTTAGGAATATAACACAAAGTACATGGGCACATACGGTGTGTGTATGTATGTATATATATATATATATATATATATATATATATATATAATATATATATATATATCTATATATATATATATATATAAAACATAACACACATAATGTTTATAAATTAGAAGCAAGCGAGAGGAGATTTCCACCTCAAGAGCGCTCGCTTTCGCATGGTCAGCGGAATTCGAACACTTACATAAGCATTTATGAGATTGCGAGAAATTAATTAATTTAAAGAAAAGAAATAAAAAGAATACATGTGAACGTATATACAAGTACGTAACTATGTACGTAATCATGATCATCAGGGGACATGTACGAATGCACAAAGTATTGTATACATATTGGTAGTCGCACAGTAGGTTGACAATAGGTAGACAATAGGTAGGTCGATGAATGAATAATTAATTAATACAATTAATAAAAGTTAACGGTCAAGATAAGATATGATGTATGAATGAACAACATTTATTATTATATTAAAGAATTTGCCATACATTGAATACTAGAGATATGATGAAGGGAAATTAATGACGGGAAAATGTGAAGGGAATTAAGCTACTTTGTGACGTCATAGTTATTCAAATTATGCCATACGTCAATTCATAATTAATACGCCATAGTTATTTAATTTGTACGTACAGTACAAGTCATTACTGGAAGAATTTAGAGGAGATGAATTAGAGAAATACATTAATGAATAAAGAAGTACAAAGAAGGGTTCAAATCATGCCACAATTGCCACATGCAATATTTATGCATAGTGTAATAAAATTTAGGGATGAGGGTTAGATGCAAGACAACAATAATTAATTATCATAAATTCTCTAATAAATGGAAAATGGAGATAGGGTAATATTGTGATGGAAATGTTAAACGATCTAAAGTCTAAACCATCAATTGTCTTGTTTGTACTTTAAGGGAATGCAATTAAGGGACATTCGTTTCTCACAACGAACCTTCAATGACACAAACATGGATTCGACTTAACCATAGAAATGGTAGGTCGCATGGTTGTGAAACTGCAAAAATAGAAAGCAACAAATAAATTTTTTATCCAAACTCGCGTTTGGCGACTTTGGTTCTTATGTAAAAATGAATATTTGATTATATAGGAATTATTCATTGTTCATTTTTACATATATGCAATAAAATCACAGAACAACACGTGATCTCTTTAATAAGCAAACAACCACAGGGAAAAGGAAAAAGAAACACGAAATCCGAGCGCTTTCGTGATATATTCACATCTTCAGGGACAAGAAGATGTGAATATATCACGAAAGCGCTCGGATTTCGTGTTTCCTTTTCCTTTTCCCTGTGGTTGTTTGCTTATATATATACAGTGCCCGCGAAAAGTATCCGATCACTCAAGAAAATACAATATTTTCCTTGATATTCAGAGACACGTAATTCACTTTCTATTTGTTCTAGCGACATCTGGTAACTTTGAGGTTGCTCGCTGATATGAGAGCTATCCAACGCATTCTCAAATTAGTGTTCTGGTAGCCTTCGTTGCGGGTGGCTGTGTCTCAAATTTGTCAGATTTCACTGTTTGTGTAAATTTCTTGATATTTTTTTTTTTTTACAGAAAGTGGTGTAAATAAAATTTATATATAATGTGTGCTAAAAAACAACTTAAGAGTGATTGTCGAGGTGCTATTGTTGCTTTGCATGCATGTGGGAAATCACAGAGACAGATAGCTAAGGAATTAAACATATCCCAAAGTACCGTTAATTTATGGTTTCACGGGCTAAGAACAATGGTGGCCTAACCACGCCAGTCCTTAAAAAACGATCTGGCAGACCGAGAAAAACAAATTCGCGAACAGACAAACTTATGAAACGTTTAGTATTGAAAAACCCAACAATAACTGCGAAAGAAATAAAATTTAATATGAATAATTTGTTATCTGGTGTTTCTGAACGAACTATCCAGGAGCGGCTCCAAAAGAACTCGGATTACCATCTCGCCATGCTGCTAAGAAACCGTTCATTAATGAAAAAATGCGTAAAAACGTGTCGCATTTTGTAAAAAATACATTCATTGGACTTGATGACTGGAAGAAGGTTTTATTTAGCGATGAGTCGACATTTTTGACATTCAGAAGTTGTCCAAAAAAGGTTCGCCGGCCTATTGGCTCAAATAGGATGGACCCTAAAGACAATGAAACACCCTCCAAGTGTGATGGTTTGGGGTTGTTTCGGTTACTATGGGCGTGGAAACTTATATTTTCTTCCGAAGAACACAACTATGAATGGTGCACGGTATTCAGCAATGCTACAGGATAAACTTCCAATGGCAATGGCAATCCAAAGGACAAAAACATACATGCATGATGGTGCACCATGTCACAGGGCCAAAATAGTGACAAAATGGATTACTGACAATAAATTTGATATTTTGGATTGGCCTGGTAATAGTCCAGATCTCAATCCGATAGAAAATCTGTGGCTATATAAAAAAAATAAGGTTGAATGCCACGACACTGGCTCAGTCGAAAAATTACAAGAGGCCATCAAAAAGGTATGGTGCAAGGAAATATCAGTGGAAGTTTGTCAAAACTTGATTAAATCCATGCCAAAACGTCTAGAACAAGTCATCCAAACCAAAGGACAGATGACAAAATACTAATATAAGGTTAGTATACATTTAAACATCGTTTTTTATGTAAAAAATACAAATTTCAAGGGTGATCGGATACTTTTCGCGGGCACTGTATATATATATATAATATATATACTGTATATGCGCGTCGGTGGTGTAGTGGTTTGATTCCCGGTGAGAGCAGGCGGCGCGCAGCTTACCCAGCTGCTCACCTCATCAAAATGGGTTGGTAGATAAATGGGTACCCTAGGTGGCCTAGCGGTTAAGACGCTAGGCTGCTGATCGGGAGGTCGTGAGATCGCGTGCGGATGGACTTTGTAATTTCTGACCACCTGTATTGGGTCGTGGTTTGGTTTCCACGTTAAACTGTAGGCCCAAGGTGGAGCATCAAGCTTGAACTTCGTCAGAATGAACAATTCGGGCAGAAGAAAGCAAAAGTAACCAATATGTAGGGTGTTTCAAAGGTCACGGAGCTCTACATTACGAAATAAAAAAAAATGAGTGTTAACTTTTAACACTCAGAAATTTTCCTGATACACTGATAAAGAAAAATAAGAAAGAACATACACTACTTGATAACAAGTGCTGAAAGTAACCACTATCTTCTTGGAGACACTTATCCACACGCTAACACGTGTTCACGAAAACACACTGCAGCACAGCCGGCGTGATGTTGTCGATGCAGGCAGCAACGTTCCGCTTCAAAACATCCAGATGCGGAAAACTGTTGGCATGCGCCTGTTCTTTGATGTATTCCCATAGAAAATATTCCACTGGAGTCAAGTCTGAGGATCGAAGCGACCGAGGTCTTGATAATTGCTCCCTCTCTCTTTTCTTAAGCCCTCTCCAAAGCTAATTTCTCACAACTAAGTAGGCCTCGTACTTAAAAGGTATTTCATTGACAGATATGCAGCTTTGACATAATATAACATTAACATAAAAATTTTATTGAATTATCCCAATTAGAGACTATTAATAAAACATGTCAAAGCTGTTGAAAGACTACACTCACATGGGAGACATACAGACATACAGAAAAATATCAGGAACAGGTAATATATCTGGAAAATTACTTGGGGAAAAAGTTGCAGCATTTAACAATTGTGTTGTATCTTTAGTAGTAAAGAAACATTATTTATATATATATAATATAATAATATAATATATATATATATATATATATATAATACACACAGTCGATTCCGGTTAATGGGGCCGCCGGTTAACTTTGGGCAACTGGATTATTGGGCCAAATTTCTAAAAACAAAAACGAATAATTGAATTATCGTACTATTAAACCCACTTATTAGAAACAGTCAAGCCGCTTTATAGTCCGCATTGTGACGTCAACTGTGACGCTCCAACACACACACACACACACACACACACCACACACACACACACACACACACACACACTATTACCCAATTTAGTAATCGTGAACACGATTGGTTGATGGTTACGTTGGATGGATGATGTATACAGTGTGCGCTCTTACCTTATTTGGTAGTACAATTTGAATTAGGCTTACAACAGGCTGAACAGTATCAATGTGATTCAAGATGTCACGGTGACAAGACCTTTCACTTCTCAAAAAATTGATCTGTTGGATAAGAGCAAATCCCTGCCGGCAAACGTCAGTTGGCAGAAATAACTGGCGTGTCGAAATAAACCATTGGTGCTACGCCGATTATAACGATTGTGACGAGAGCATTATAGAGCAAGTAGCAGCAAAACGTCTTCAAAGAGATTCAGATTCAGACAGCGACAATGACGACGAACGTGACCCTCGAAAAGTAACGCATGCAGAGGCTAAAGCGCGTATCAGTGCCTTACAAAAGTATTTCATGTAAGAAGGAATGAAAGGGTGTTCTCAATCTGCTTTAGATGTATGTACTGATTTTGTTTGCTCACAATCAGTAAAGTCTTTGAAACCATCCACTTTAGATAATTTTTTCTCACAATAAATATGTGCGCGCTTCATTTTTAGGGTTCTTTGTAATATGTACGAGTATATACCCTATTTGGACCTCATTTGGAGTACGCGATCCAATTTTGGAATCCATATATGCGCAAGGATATTGACAAAATCGAACGAGTTCAAAGACGAACAACTAAGATGATTCCGTCGATTAGGTCAAAGTCGTACAAGGATAGGCTTAAGGAGTTAAAACTGACTACACTCTAGATTAGGAGGCTAAGGGGTGATCTAATCCAGGTTTTTAAATTTATGAATGGGTTCGATAACGTAAATAGAGAGAGCTTTTCCGAAATAGCACAATATAGTAGAACTAGAAATAACGGGTGTAAGCTGACTAGTAGAAGGTTCGAGACAGCAGTTGCCAAAAACTTTTTTACGTATAGAATAGTAAATAGCTGGAATAGTTTGCCGGTAGAAATAATTAGTAGCACGTCTATAAATATGTTTAAAAATCAATTAGATGCAAATGTTGATAGATTGGGTATAGTTTAAGGTAGTAAAATTAAGGTTCTTGTGGTTCGGAACCCACGTAAAATTGTAGGTCCCCTCCGCCACCACGGAGGATATGCACAATACACAATTACAAACACGGCTAGGTAGACCAGCCATGAGTGGATTCTAGGGTTTGTTGGTCTGAGACATTATAACATTGTAACATTATATGCATACCATTCTCAATAAAAACAGTGCTTTTTATGAAATAAATTTTTATCTTTTATAGTTTTATTTTTTCCTCAATTCAAGACACGTTCATTTAATTGGGCCAGCCGCTTTATTGGGCCAAACACACGAGTAACGTTGCGTCCCAATTAAGCGGAGTCGAATATATATATATATATATATTAGTGGTGGACCGGATGTCAGTTTTTCAACATCTGCGGATGCGGATTTTTAATTTCAAAATCCGCGGATGCGGATATTTAGTTAATCTATGAATATAATATAGAATTATGAATATATGACATAATTTTTCAAATTTCGTGATATTACTATTATGGCAGGCAATGCATAAGAATTAAAATTAATATTAATGTTTTCATTATGATAAAAATAGTAACTTTCTCAAGCGTTTCAGCCACAGAAAATTCAATAAAACAAGTTTCATTCAATTTTCTGTGTTACCTGGTATTTATATTTTGAGGTTTATATATTTGTTTGTTCATTAATAATTAATACTTTACATGAAATGTGCATGACTGGGCCTTATAAGGTACGTTATAAGCTAATTTAATTGTAAATTCCATAATTTATTAGAGGTCATATCCGCATAACATCCGCAGTCAGAAGTGCGGATGCGAATGTTAAAAAATAATGGGGATGCGGATATCCGGTCCACTACTAAAATATATATATATATACAGGGTGTTTCATAACATGTGGGACGCACTTTCAGGATGGATTCCAGGACCTGAAAACAATAAAAAAAGTTTATATAAACATATGCCCGAAATCGCTTTGTTTCCGAGTTACAGCCCGTTTTGTGTTCCAGCAATTCTTTCCGCAAACTGTTTACAAACACTGCTTGCCGACAATGTTTGTGAGTGTGTACGAGACTTATTTCATGTGTGGCCTTGCCAGTTGTAATGTTTCGTACACTCTATGACATGTTTCAATATCGTTGAGTGTAGAGCCATCAGTCAGAGGTGCATCGCTGTGTTTCACTGTTCGTATTCATAACTTCTTACCGTGAATAAGTGCAGTCCAGTGAAAAAAAAAAAACTAACAGTTTTTGTGCTACTCAGTGATAGTGTACATTTGAAATGAGAATGGAGGCTTATTCAAACAGAGAAATAGCAGACATGCATCTCATGTATGGACTTGCCGAGTGTAATGCGGCCACAGCAAGACGTCTGTATGCGGAAAGGTTTCCGAATCGCCGTCTGCCAGATAAGAAGACTTTTCAGAAAATAGACAGCGTGTTGGTGATACAGGATCATTCAACAAGCGAGTTTCTGATGGTGGTAGACCAATCAGCGCCAGAACTGTTGAGTTGGAGAAGCAGTTCCTGAATCACGTGGAGGACACCCCCTGGTGTCAGCACCACAAAGGAGAGCAGTAGCAGAGGGTGTAAGCTGCACAACTGTGTGGAGAATTTTACCGGAACAACAGCTTTACCCATATCACATTCAGAGAGTACAAGGCCTTACTGAAGGTGATTTCCCACCACGAGAGGCTTTTTGTACTTGGTTCCTTCAACAATGCTCGCGATCCTCTATTTCTATCCTCCGTGTTGTTTTTTGATGAGGCTGCCTTCACAAGAAATGGCGTGATCAATTTTCACAACACTCATCACTGGGCCGAAGAGAATCCGCATGCCTCATCCAGTCAAGGCACCAACAACAATTTAGTATCAATGAATGGGCAGGACTTATTGCCGACAACTTAATTGGACCATTTGTTTTGCCTGGAAGATTAACGGGAGAATCCTATTCCAATTTTTGAAGGAATGATTTAAGCGATTTACTAGATGAAGTTCCTCTTGGTGTCCGACGTCGTATGTGGTTTATGTGCATGACGGCGCTCCGCCTCATTTTAGTTGAGTCAGAGACTATTTGGATGACCATTTCCCTGATAAATGGATAGGTGTGGAGGAGCCATTGCGTGGCCTGCTCGCTTCCCGGACATGAATCCACTCGATTTTTACCTGTGAGGTCATCTGAAATCCATCGTTTACGTGGCACCCATTGACAACGTTGAAATGCTTCGCCAGCGTGTAGAACAAGGATGCCAGAAAATCCGAGCAATACCTGGAATGTTTGAATGCGCCAGGCAGTCTATGATGAGGCGTGTTCAGGCATGTATTAAGCGCAAGGCGGTCATTTTGAGCACTTCCTTTAAAGGTAAGGCGGATACTTGCTGGAACACAAAACGGGCTGTAACTCGGAAACAAAGCGATTTCGGGCATATATTTATATAAATTTTTTTTAATTGTTTTCAGGTCCTAAATCCATCCTGAAAGTGCGTCCCACATGTTATGAAACACCCTGTGTATATATACACATAGGGCGTCCGCAGCTGGAGGGAGGTCAAGGAGGGGCATTTGCCCCTTTCTGGCTCTAGTCAAAGTTTATAACTGGCATAAATAAATGGATTTTTTTTACATTTTCTTTAAATCAATCTTCAATGCGTGTACAATAATATATGTAACAACGCCAGACATACGATTATATAACCTTGAAATTCGTGTATATATATATATATATTAGGGTGTTTCATACCTATAGGGTAAAATAAAAATGAGCTTGGAGTTTTAATCCACACGTTTCTCCCGTATTCCTAAAGAACAAGAAAACACGTTTTGTGCAAGTTTGAACCAGATCGCGCTGCATTTAGAGGTCCCCCAACTTTGACGACTTTTTTGTCAGTTCATTTCTCGCCTGCCTGCAGTGAAGAGGGTTTTCTTCGTCACTTGAGCGGTTCGTGTTGTATAGCCTATTGGACAACTATGGAGGTAATTATATATGCTACTAATTATCTCATTTTACTGTGGTATTGAAATTTATTATTATTTAATTTCTGTCATTTTACTGTGGTAGTGATATTTATTATTAATATTACATGAAATTAATTAGTCTGTTGCATATTGGACAACTAAGCTGGTAATTATTTATGATACTAATTAATGTAATTTTACTGCGGTATTGAAATTTATTTAATTAATGAATTGTCAAAGAGAACGTAGTGTACACGTATCAGTTTTATAAATAAAGAAAAGCAGTAACTGGGACTCGAACCAGTGTCATAGCCGTTTGCGGCATCGCTCAAGTCGGCGTACACAGCACGCTATCCACTCCCTAGATGGTGTAGTGGATAGCGTGCTGTGTACGCCGACTTGAGCGATGCCGCCAAACGGCTATGACACTGGTTCGAGTCCCAGTTACTGCTTTTCTTTATTTAATTAATGAAATTAATTACGATGTGAAATTATTTCTGTGGAATTATTAGTTTGTTTTCTTTCCAGGTGTCTACCAGAGCGAAACAGAAGTGTTTCTTATTGGCCAGACGGATGCGAACATCACATCAGTGGCCTTCCAACTCAGTTGCAAGTACTCAAAAAGTACTTTTACCACCAAAAGGAGCAAAAATTTGGACGTACTAAATGCCTGAACCTGTGCCTGGATGCCTGTCTCATATTTTGGAGAGAGCGAGAATCCCCATGATGCGTCGAGATTCGGCCTTGAGGAATGGAATCCCTTCTCAAGGAATACGACCGCTTGTGAAGCACAAGTCACATAAAGCAGAGTCCTTCCGAGTGAAGGAGGCGATGTTCAAGGAGGCAATAGCGAAGGAGATCATGGACATTGCTCATTCACAGGCTAAGGAAATGATGAAGAATCAGGAGGACATCCACTTTCTCGACATGCAGCGTGAAGATCCAAATTCCTGCAGCATGGGCCCTGTTGACATGAAGCTTCACTATAAGGAGATTAGGAAAAGGAAGAGGCTGGACAAGATTAAGGAACAACAGGGAAGGCCAGGAAGGAACAAGGAGCTGCAGAAGATACGGGGGCTTTAGTGATTTCAACTTCGTCAGAAGACTGACTCAGATGTCGTTGACCCAACCGTGGAAGTTTTTCCATCCTCCTCCAAGGGAAATACCAAGAAGCGACGCAGGAATCTGATCTCACAGGATGTGACGACTACCTACGATCGGCTGAATATTTCGTACCGCGATTCAGCTATGTCGTACGCTGCAGCGGCTAAATCACTAGGTTTTGACTTGGATGAACTGTCCATTTCTGCCAGTACCATGTACCGCACACGCAAGGCTCTCAGGAAGGTGGCTGCTGAAAGTTATCATCCGACGAAGTTTGTCCTGGTCAGCCTCTGTCTTGCATTGGGACGGTAAGCTCCTACCTGACAATGAGCAATGGAAGGAGAGCGTTGACCGGATCGCCGTCCTCTCTCTGGCGACGGCAAGGAGAAGTTGCTCGGCGTTCCTAAGGTGACGTCCGGAACCGGCGAGAAGATAGCGCGAGTTGCTTGGATTTGGTCAAGGAACACAGGATGGAAGAGCGCGTGCGGGGACTGTCTTTCGACACGACAGCGTCGAACACCGGGATTCATATCGGGGCCTGCGTCCTGATTGAGAAAGGTCTTGGCAGAGAACTCATGTACTTCCCCTGTCGGCATCACATCTATGAAGTCATCCTCAGCTCCGTCTTCAGCGTGCATACGGCCCTTCAAGTGGCCCCGATATACCCGTTTTCAAGAGGTTTCAGGCACAATGGAAGTTCATCGACCGGTTGGACGTGCGGCCGTACGATTTTGCTCAAGTCAATGACTCTATGAGGGAACTGAGGGAGAAGTCAGTCCTGCTGGTGAGAGGGATGGTGAGCACGTCGCATCAGCGCGATGACTACAAGGAACTGCTACAGTTGGTTCTCATCTTCCTGGGAGAAGCAAAAGTGGTGATTTCCCTCTCAGAGCCCCTGGCGCTTACCATCACGCTCGATGGATGGCGATAGCCATCTACTCCTTGAAAGTAATTCTACTGAAGAAGCAGTTCAAGATGTCGAGTCACGAGTTGGAAGCTCTGACAGCCGTAGGTCTCTTCGTGTCCCTCGTCTACATCCGAGGTTGGACTCGTGCTGCAACCTCAAGCAAGGCTGCCGCAGTTGATCTGGAATTTCTGCGTGACGCGGAAGCCTTTGCCATGTCGGGATATTCGTGTGTTAACGCTGCGCAAGAAGCCATGTCTCGACACCTATGGTACATCTCTGAGACTCTTATTGCCATGGCGTTCTTCGACGCAGATGTGGCAGATGAAGAAAAGGCTCAGATGGTCGTCAGTTTGGGTAAGCCCGCATCGAAAAAGGAACTCAAGCGACCCCAAGGGAAGAACGTCAGGAATCTTGCCTCGAAACACCTGGCGGAGTTCGTGACAGGAAAGACGATGGCTTTCTTCCATGCATTCGACTTGGACACAGAATTCTTGAAAAAGCCAGTTGCCGAGTGGACTGAAGTAGAGGGCTTCAAGCAAGCAGCGGCAACTGTTAACAAAATCTCTGTCGTCAACGATCGGGCCGAAAGAGCCATCGCGCTCACCAAAGAGTTCAACTGTTCTCTGACGAAGAACGAGAGCAGAAGCAGTATTTGCTCAAAACTGTGATGCAGCATAGGGCGAAATACCCGAATAAAACCAAGAAGGATTTCATGGACAAATGATTCGCAAGAAGTGGTTATGTTTTTTGTATCTTTGTGAAAATGTGTAGTGAAATGGTACTCGTTTGTTGAATAAAAATTCATTGACAGATTTTTGTTTAATTTTTTCCGTTTATGATCTGCCAGAGCATCAAACTGGGGACCCGTAAACTTTAAACTATTGAATTAATACTTCGGTTTATCAGTCTCCTCAGCAAATGGAACAAGGGGATCCATGTGGATTAAAATTTTTCCAAACTTTTAATTTATGAAACACCCTAAATTATATATATATATATATATATATATATATATATAGATGTTTCTTTACTACTGGAGGCACAACACACTTGTAAAATTCTGCAACTCCCCACCCCCCAAGTAATTTTCCAGATATGTTATCTGTCCCTGACATTTCTCTGACTGTATGTCTCCCATTAAAGCTATAAGTCATGAGATTAACAATAAATATTAAATTAACCCTTCCAACCAAACATAAGAAAACCTAACCTAACCCTGAATACTGCTAATGCGGTAGGCCTAATATAGGCTTTGGGCTTTCTATGTGAGTCTAGAACAGTGGTATTTAACCTTTTTCACACTATTACCCCTTCACCTAGCCAACAAAACCGTAATTACCTCCCCCTCCCCTTTTTAAATGGCAAATATGAGAAAAGGAAAATTAGGAAAGAATAACAAAAGTTTAGTGGAACTATAAGTCAGCTTTTATTTTGGACAGTGTCGCCAGCTCTTTACCTACGAAAAAAGCCGAATTACCCCCAAGTTAAATAACACTGGTCTAAATATAGTTCCATAAAGATAGCTTCGTCATCGATCTGATTAGGATAATTCGATAAAATTTTTATGTTGATGTTATGACAAAACTCGCTTATCTGTCAAGCGAAATAGTTTTTATTAATTATTGGGCCTAACTTAGTTGTGAGAAATTAGCTTTGGAGAGGACCTAACCTATCCTAGGCCCGGGTTTGACAAGTGCTATAATTGGAAGGAATCTACATAGAAAGTGGTAATTGGTATCAATCTACGGGAAATTAAATGAGGAAAAACATATTTTCTAGGACTTAATAAGAAATGAATATTTTAGCTAGAAAACGGCAAAAACTAAGAATTTTTAAAACTTCAAACCACCCTTGAGTTCGGTCATTGTTTGAACACTAAAATTTAGTAATTATTATATGATACATTCAGTAACCTAAGATAAGGCTTTGAACTTAGCATATATTAGAACCAAAGTAATTCGTTAATTACGAGACGAAATATAAAGCTTTAAAAACTTAAATTATGATACATTCAGATTTTTGTAAGGCTTACACTATATTATTTGGTCAAGAATTCATTATTTTCCTGTTTTGGATTGCGTGACATTTAGGGACACTATATATATATATATTAGTGATGTAGGTCACATCCGCATCCGCATAACATCCGCACATTTTCTCGCATCCGCACTTTGGACTGCGGATGTCGTGCGGATGTGGACCGTTGAGATAAAACGTCATTAATAAGCGGAAATTATCAAATTCTACTATAATAATAGAACTAGTTCATTGTGCGCAAAAGTGATGCAAGCAACAAGACGAGAGGCTGTTCTTGTATGAAGTTACTCTCTTGCAACCTACTTAGATCCACGTTACAAAGCTAAGTTATTTTCACCTAGGACATTAGAACGAGTTAAATCATCACTTGGTAAAGCAGTTGAAGAGCTTCAATCTCTTGAATCTGTCGCTTCGCCACCCACCAAAAGAATAAAGGTTTCAGTGACAGAACCAACACCTTCAACAAGCAAATCTATCACAGAATCTCTCTCTCAGTTTCTTGAGTCAAGCAGCGATGACGAGACCAACGCGATGTCAAAAGATGTAGTAAAAATGATCGAGAGCTATCACCAAGAAAAACGCCTGGCTGCATGTGACAATCCTATTAGTTGGTGGAAAAATACGCAGAATATCTATCCATACTTGAGTAAACTTGCAAGGAAACATTTAGCACGTCCTCCAACAAGCGTACCAAGCGAGAGATTATTTAGCAGTGCTGGATTAATATATGATGAAAAGAGAAAGACTGGCAGCAGAAAAGGCAGAAAAATTAATGTTCCTTAAGCATAACCTTCCTATAATTAAGTTTGAATATTAAACGATGAACATCTTAGTTTACTTTATTTTAATTACTCATTTATAAATATGCCTAATAAAACTTTAAACTTAATATAAATAGTTATCAAGCTAATTAAAGATCTCTTTCTATAAGGGTGGAGGTTGGGGAAAGAGGTCGGGTAACACAATTATGGTTTCTAATTGTGGCTGAAACTCAACAAAATATAGCGAATTTATTTGCAGACGAATTCACTAATTGATTTCTATATTAGTTAGATGCTTGCTATTATTTTATATGTTCAGGGAAAAGTACAGCAATTATTGTACAATTAATCAATTATACTACATTATAGCTACAGCTCTCTCTATATAATAACTTATTATATACGTTAAACACAACAAATCTCGAATATATCCTAAAAAATAACGAAAATGTAGACATCCGCATCCGCGGATGTGAAAAAAAATGACATCCGCTACATCACTAATATATATATATATATATATATATATTATATAATATATATATGTGGTGTCGTGGTTGTCATTTTTCATAGCTCTGCGGTTGCGGAGCTTACAAATAGAGCTCCGCACGGTTGCGATTATGTACCCTATAACATCATAATATTACCTAAGAATAAACAACACAATAAAATATCGCGTTTTAGCCCCACTTTTCATAGTCTACAATATAATGACTATACTCTAAACTGTAAAAAGTGTGTTTCCAGGATGCGGGACGAGGACCCAACGCATTTCGCATCCCACCAACCACTTTCCCCAACCACCGCCCATTCGAAAGTGGTGTGTATAATTATAATATATATATATATATATATATATATATATATATATATACACACACACACTATTTAATCCTTATATTTAAATTGAATTGCTGGGAGACTATTTAAAAAATATAAGTTTTTCAGCTTTGTCCCCCCTTCAGCCTATTCCTTTTTTCATCGTAGATGATCCCTGCTCCAATAAATAATTGTTCACTAAGAACACTTGAGGGGAGGACACCCAAGGTATGTCCAAGCTAGTTTGTTCAAATTTTTGTATTTTTTTTGATTTCCACCAAGCCAAAGCATCATCTTTTTGTCTAATCCTTTTCTCTTTGATATTTCTCGATCACTTTTTGCGATCATTTTTGCTTGACTCAGTTTCGGTCTCGTCATCACTACTGGAAGCCAATAGAGCCATTGAGTCCATTATTGTTATTGATTTACTCGTAGAAATTGATGCCTGACCTAAATCAATCAGTGGTTTCTTTGCTGGTGGTTTACTGGCTGTCTCCGAGTCCGATAATGTTTAAGTCTTGTCCATTTCATCACAAAGATATCCCAATTTTTCCTGAACACCTTTTGTGACATGTGAAGCGGAAAAAAATTTCGCTTTGTAGCTTGGATCCAAATAGGTAGCCAAAGAATACATGTCATTTGCTTCTAGGCCATCAAATCTCCTTGCTAGCTCTGTGCACATTATCTCCTTCATTGTTTCGATTCCACGATCAGCTTCAGAATCACCACTTCGAGGTTGCAGCACATTTTTCAAGGAAACGACGAGGGGAATAACCTAAGATATGGAAGAGGTGGAACTATTCAATCTTTTTGTGATATCATCGAATGGTTCCAACAAAGTCACACAGTTTGACAAGAGAGTGAAGTCGACGTTAGTGAGTTGTTGCATTATGGAGTTAGCAGCGCTATACATATAGACTCAGTGGTTCCTTCAACTTCAGTGTTCTCTGCATCATATGATAAGTGCTGTTCCACCGTGTGGCGACATCATGACTGACTAAGTTCAGGTTGATCTAAGCGTTTCTGATTTTTTTTTAACTCATCCTGCGTCATCGTAGAATGGTTGAAATGAGTAGTGATGTATCGAAGTTTAGCTAACAAGTCACTGAGAGATTTTTGTGAAGATAATTCACTTTTGATTACAAGTTGCAGTTTATGAACAGTGCAATCGATATTATGAAAAAAACAAAGCTTTTATCATGTTTGCTCTTGAGTCGCGCATTACACAATGGATGGATGAATGGGCAATATCCCACTTCTGAAGCATCTGCTCAAATTTTTCTGACAAGTATTCTCCAGTGTGGCGATCTTCAAGTGGCATTACGCTGAGCATCAAATTGGTTCTCTTGAAGTCTTGGTTCACTGCATGGCATGTCAAAGAGAGAAAAGACACTCCAGCAGACGTGTCTGACAATGCATCCGTTGTCAATGATACTTTCGAATCTTTTTAGAGGCTCAAGAATTTTGAACGCTTTCTTTGAAACAAAGTCATAGATATCGTTGCACACAAGATCAGTGTAGAACTGAAGCTGTTTCACTTTATACTGTGGAGCCGTTTCAGCCATGAATCTCAAGAAACCTAAGTCCTCAACGTGGCTGAATGGCAAGTCATCCATTATTATCATTTCGGCTATGCGATAGTCCGGTGATTTTGATTTGGAATGATTCGCATCCCAAATTTTAACTTTTTCGAAGCAACTTTCAATCGTCTGATTCTTTTCTTTCACTGCACACTTCATTTCCTGTAGGGGTGTAAGAGACACTTTTGATTCCTTTTTCTTCTTTGGCTGTTCATTAGCTTCATTTTCACTAGATATCACTTCATTATATTCCTTCTTGTGCATTGAACGCAGATGTTTTTTTAAGTTAGTGGTACTCTTTCTCTTTCGTGAATAGTTCTTATTACATATGACACACTTCCCTACGTCGTTTGACACGCTCGAGAAGTACTTCCACACTGCACTCATAGATCGCTCCATGATGGTTGTACTACAGAATAACATTTTACTAATGGGTTGAAGCACATAACGTTATAAAGGTAGCGACGGAGAGCTAGCGCAACTCAACCACCCTCACTCGTTTCTGAACCGATACTGAAGCTGGTGCTTTGGTTTAGTTTGTAACTTGGTAGTGAAGGTTGCCTAATTTCTAATAAAAAAAATTGAGTGTTTTTATCTTTTTTTAACAACAGTAGTTATACAGCATCATTGCTTTGTTAAATATAATTAAAAATAATGCTTTTCTAGCCACCTAGCATTGATAAATGTAAGTTATTACATAATACATCTATCCATCTAGTCCAAGTAGCAATTCTAGATATGTCGTAATTAGGGCGTAGCAAACTTTTACTTTTTTGCACCCTTGAATGAAGGCATGAGGCATGACAGGAACAGCATTTGATGACGTTTATAGCATCTATAGCCATTACACTAGCATTTATAGCATTTGGTTGCCCTAGTAAGAAGATATCCTCAAACAACCGCACGGATAAATGTAGTTGCGGTTGCAGAGTTGAAAATATGTGCGGTTGCGGTTACCGACAACTGCTACATTACTAATATATATACACACACCCATGTGTGTGTGTGTGTGTGTGTGAGAGTGTGAGAGAGAGAGAGAGAGAGAGAGGAGAGAGAGAGAGAGAGAGAGAGAGAGAGAGAGATATATGTGTATAAACGATTTAATATTGGTATCACGTAGTTTCATCTCACGTAAAAACAATATTGTGTATTAAATTACGTTTGATATTTTTTCATGAGATTTAATTGAGGAGGTTTTAATTTGTGCATCGTTTCGAATATAATATTTCCTTCTGAAACATGAAAATATGAGAAATGGAAAAAACGATAAAAAAAATAAGTGAAATTAATATAAAAAATTTCGAGTTTTGAATTAATTTTTACTAAAGAGTTATTGTTTTGGAATAAAGAAGATGGCGGCTAAACATTTTCGGATAGTTGTCGTTACATGAGAGTGGACTTCTACAAACACAACATTTATATTTTACATAAATAAAAATAATGAAACAACTTTAGAAATAACTGTCGTGTATATATATATATATCATAAAATATGTCTGTATTACGTAAAAATATACCCATATTAAATGAATATACAGGGTGTTTCACAACCGGTCTGCCATACTTTGGGAGGGGGTGATATCGAGTAAAAAAGTTAATACAACATGGTGCTATTTCCAATCGTTGCGGAGCTACGGACGTTTTAAGGTGCACGGAAATAAAATAAACGAGAGTATTAATCTGATGTATTTATTGCTACATTTTATGAGATACACCTTATAAATGTCAAAATGTCCACCTCGGTTTTCAATGCACAACCTTGCTCGTTCTAAACAAGGGTCCACTGCCCATTGAATTATTTCGGGGTGTTCTCGTACGCAAGCAGCGGCATCCATAATCCGACGCGAGAGTTTCTCTCTCGTTTGTACTTTGGTCTTGTAGACCATCTCTTTCATAAGGCCCCATAAAAAGAAATCTAACGGGGTTAGGTCCGGAGATCTCGGAGGCTATGATATTGGACCAGCATGACCAATCCAACGATTCTCGTACCGCTGATTCAAGTAATCCGTAACATGACGACCAAAATGTGGTGGCGCCCCATCGTGCCGAAAAAACATCCTGCGCCTTGTCTCCAAGGGCTCGTCCTCCATCAAAAGAGGTAATTCGTTTGTCAGGGAGTTCAGATAAATATCAGCAGTTAATCGTTGTTCCAAAACGAATGATCCAATCAGCTGATCTCTAATTATACCGCACCAAACATTCACCGAGAATCGATGTTGAAAGTTTCCTTCAACGATACCGTGGCGATTATCGGCGGACCACAAGTGGGAATTTCGTCTATTGTTAATTCCATCCCGAATAAATTGTGCTTCATCACTAAACAGTATGCGATTAAGAATTTGGCGATGCATAACCACCCACTGGCAAAATTGAACACGTTTATCGTAATCATCCGGTTGAAGAGCTTGCACACGTTGCAAATGATAGGGATACAAACCCTCACCATGGGCTACGTTGAACTAGGTCCAGTAAGCGCTCCTCCACAGCAACGGGCCGTCGTGCTACATGTTCTTGGTTACATGGAACAGTTGTCCCTGTTTCCCTTAATCTCTGGGGTGTGTCACTAAACACTTGCCTATTCGGTATTCGGCAGTTCGGAAAACGTCTTCGATATTCCTCAACTGCCGCTCTGCTGTTACCATCACAGAATCCATAAAAGAAATGGATATCAGCGTATTCAGCGGGTGTGAACTAGGGCATTTTTGGTTAATTAATAATTTATAGGAAAAAGTTTCTGTTGCGTGAGATAAGACCGAAGAAAACATTTTGCTCAAACATTTCGTTTGCTTTAGTTCAAGAAATCAGGCATGGGGAATTAGACAGTTTATGCATGCAAAAAGGTGCCAAATTCAAATGATACATTAAAAAATTTAAGGTAAAATGCTAGTGAAATTATGAGGAAAATTAATTATTTCACATAATTTTCTAAACATATTTTTTTTGATTAATTAATGATTAAATTCGAAACAGTGATTAACTGGTTAATCAGACCCATGCCCTACTGTGAACTGTTGATTCATTTTGATTGTTCACTTTAGCGCAACACAGTGTCTTGTACCACAGATCAGAACCAAGTGAAAGAAAAAAATGAGGATTAGTAGTGGTAACTTCGTCAACCGAACCTACCATCAGTACTGCCACCTATCGAATTACACACAAGCATGGATTTGTTGTTTGCACATCTTAAAACGTCCGTAGCTCGACAACGGTTGAAAATAGCACCTATGTTGTATTAACTTTTTTACTCGATATCACCCCCAAAATCACCCCTCAAAATATGACAGACCGGTTGTGAAACACCGTTATTTTAGGTAATACAGATATACTGTACAGTACATATACCTTGGTTAACCAAGGTTAACCAAGGTATACGTATCTTTGCTTTACCTAAAAAATATATTCATTTAATATCTACAAACACAAAAACTGTCTTTCATTTCGTATAATAATGACTAGATAAATCAATATTTATTTAATAGCAGTTGCGCGTATTTTGTTTATGTTGCAGAGCAACTTGCTAACCTCTTTTATTTCTAAAGGTAGGAATATGAAATAACAATTAAAGTCCAGTCATTGCACATGAGCTGTCGACGTTTTTAATTAATGTTTAAATGACATTTCTCGAAAATGATTTCTCTGCATCATTTCTCATTGAACGAGAGCGGACGCAACCTTTTAATTCTGAGTTTGCAAAAGAAGATAAAAAGTCTGTATTCGTCTCTCTCCCTTCACTAATAAATATCTGACATGAAATCAATTATGTCTTTACATCGCACTGTTCAAAAGTAGTAACATTTAATACTGAAACTTAATTTCAAATTGAATATTTAACAACATTCTCTCTCTCTCTCTCTCTCAAATACAATATATATACACACACACAGCAGGGAGTTCAAAAAGAAACGCAACCCATTGGAGAATGCATGTTTATTAGTAAATTACAAACATTGCTAAATGTGTTGGCCATTATGATTTTCATATAAATGTACACGACGAATCATGTTATCGAACGCTTGTTTTAATGTCTTTCTCGATATGCCGTCTACTGTACGCTGAATGTTGACCTGTAGCTCTTCAGTGTATGAGTGTAATTTGAATACCAAAGCTGGGCACAAACCGTTAATCCGTTAATCGTTAATTAACGAAGTTAACTTTTTCGTTAACGATTTAACTTTTAAGTTAACTTTGAAAATCATTATCGGACTAATTAACTTCCGTTACATTTAACTTCCGTTAACTCAAGTCCGTTAACCCAAAAAATTCATAAATAAACGTTTTAAAAGTTTCTATTATTTTCAGTGCTGAGCAGGTGCGCAATTAATCCGCCTTGGTCGACGCACTTTTGGCAGGCATCGACAAAAGGTTTGGGCCCTCCTGGAGGATGACGAATGCCAGCTGGCTGCTGCCTTCTATCCCAGGTTTCGCCTCATCTGGTTGGACAAGTATGACAACACCAAGGTCGCCAGGGTGAGGAAAAGCATGGAGGGTACAGTCGAGGAGGAGAAGGATGACTTCTTCAGTGCTGTCATCCAGACAAAAGAGAGCAGCAGAAGCCACAGGTCACTCAAGGGCAAGGCCCAGAACTTGGTCAAGACCTGGCTGGAGACCAACTCCAAGGACTTGCTGACAGATGCTGCCTTCTTGGGTGAGCAAGTGTTGGTGGACTTGTTCATCAAGTTCAACACAGCCATCCCCTCCAGTGCTGCAGTGGAGCGTTTGTTCTCTATGGGCAAGGACATCCTGAGGGCCAAGAGATCATCCCTGTCTGATGAAAACTTTGATATGCTAATTTTCATGGACGAACGAGAACGGAGAACGAGAAGAAGAGGGAAAATTAAATTATATATATATTGTGTTTTTCATTTTTTTTATAATAAAAGTTAACGTTAACGGTTTATCGGTAACTTCCGTTACATGTTTAACGAATTAACGGATTAACGGTTAACGAAGTTAACTTTTTGGTTAACGGATTAGCGGTTAACGAAGTTAACTTTTTGGTTAACGGTGCCCACCACTGTTGAATACACAGCGTTCTTTAAAAACCCACAAAAAATAATCAGGTGGGCTAAGGTCTGGGGATCTTGGTAGCCATAATGCTTTTTAAATCAGCTACCATGAAAAACAGTCTTTAAATAAGCCAATTCGTTGTGTTTCTACATGAACACCATGTGTGTGTATATATATATATATATATATATATAATATATATATATATTACACACACACACACGTGTGTATATACAGTGTATATACACACACGTGTGTGTGTACACTGTATATTGACTCTGTGGGGAAGTTTAAGGCGACAGAAGTTCCATTTAAATATAATTTATATATTGAAAAGTTAATAAAGTTCGTTTTTTAAGACTTTGAGAAGGAAAAGTAAGTGAAGGGATTTTTAATTCTCTTTACGTTAGTTTGGTTCTACTGGGGAAGAGGGAGGCTCTGTGGCACGTCGACTCCCTTTCCTGCAGAAAATGAATTCAACTTTCGATGACGGAGAAATATTAAATGAATTCTTTAAAAGAATTTTTTGGACATTTTTTCAGAACTTTTATTTCATTTTTACTCCTTTTTTTTTAAATTTGCGACGAAAGGATTAAAAAAGTTCGTATTTATAAATGGCAAGTTAATATAAGAGAAACAGTCACACACACTTACTTTATTCTTCACATATACATATATATTTTTTTTTATGCAGGAAGGAGGGGCCAAAGGCAAATGCCCGCAAAAGCGCCTCTCCCATAATCAAGATCCGGAGTTTTCGAGTTGCCTGGACACTCTGCGTTTGAAAGATGAGAGGTCATAGACAGGAGGAAAGATGGATTGAGGAAGATTGTTCCAGAGTTGACCGGTTGAGTAGATGAAAGACTGAAAATACCGGTTAACCTTGGCATTAGATAGTTGGACAGAATAGGAATGAGAAAGTGTAGAAAGTCTGGTACTGCGTGCTCTCCTCAAAGGAGGAGGTATGCAGTTAGAGAGTCCAGAAGGGCAATGTCCGTTATGATAGCGATAGTAAAGAGAGATTGAAGCAACATTGCGGCGAAGAGAGAGAGAGAGAGAGAGGGAGAGAGAGGGAGAGAGATTGAAGACAGTCAGTAAGAGGCGGGGAAGTGATGAGATGAAAAGCCTTTGATTCCACCTGATCAAGTACGGCTGTGTGGGTTGAACCACCCCACACATGAGAAGCATACTCCATGCAGGGGCGAACAAGACCACAGTACAGAGACAGCAACTGAGTGGGGGTGAAGAAACCGCGAAGGCGGTACAGCACATCTAGCCTCTTAGAAGCTGTTTTAGAAAGAAAGTATATGTGATATTTCCAGGAAAGATCACGAGAAAAGGAAACGCCAAGAATGTTAAGAGAAGAAGAAGAAGGATTGAGTTGTGTTTTGTTGAAGGTAAGGGGATAGTCGTATGGAAGAGTGTGACGAGTAGACAGTTGGAGGAACGCGAATCATTAAGCGACTGCTGTGAGGGACGCTTTGGGAAGCTGGTGGAGAAGTGAAGAGTGGAATCATCGGCATAGGAGTGAATAGAACAGGAAGTGTGAATTAAAAGATAAATAATAAATAAAAGGAAAAGAGTGGGTGACAGGACAGAACCCTGAGGAACACCACTGTTAATACCTTTAGGAGAAGAACAGTGGCCATCTACAACTGCACCTATAGATCGACCAGAAAGGAAATTAGAGATAAAGGCACAGGTAGAAGGATAGAAACCGAAGGAGGGCAGTTTCGAAATTAAAGATTTGTGCCACACTCTATCAAAAGCTTTCGATATGTCTAGCGCAATAGCAAAAGTTTCACCAAAATCCCGAAAGGAGGATGACGAAGAGTCAGAGAGATATGCAAGAAGATCACCAGTAGTGTGTCCCTTGCGGAACCCATACTGACTATCTGAAAGAAGATTGTGAGAAGAGAGGTGTTTAAGAATCTTCCTATTAAGGATAGATTCAAAAACTTTGGAAAGGCAAGAAATCAAAGTAATTGGACGATAGTTGGAGGGTTGAGAGCGGTCACCCTTCTTTGCGACAGGCTAAATGAAAGCGAACTTCCAGTAGGAAGGAAAGGTACCAGATGAAAGACAAAGCCAAAAGAGTTTGCCTAGGCACGGTGTCAGCACAGAAACACAGTTCTTAAGAACACAGGAGGAATACCATCAGGACCATACGCCTTCCTAGAGTTGAGCCCAGATTGGGCAGAAAAAACATTTTTAGAAGAGATTCTAATTTCAGACATAATAAAGTCAGAGTGGGGGAGGAGGTGGAGGAACAGCACCGGAATCGTCCAGGGTTGAATTGTAAGCGAAAGTTTGAGTGAAGAGTTCAGCTTTGTCAGGAGAAGAGACGGCAACTGGGCAGTAAGAATGGAAAAGAAGAGGGAAAGAAGAAGAAGTAAAGTTGTTGAAGAGGTTCTTAGCTAGATGCCAGAAAGTGCGAGAAGAATTAGAATTGGATAGGTTTCCACATTTTTGTCGGATGAAGGAATTTTTGGCGAGTCAAAGAACAGATTTTTCACGATTCCGGGCAGAAATATAAGCTGAGTGAGAGTCAGGAGTTGGATGGCGACAGTACCTTCTGAAAACCTCCTCTCTGTTGCGGATAACATTAGAACAAGTAAAGTTAAACCAAGATTTTTTTGCATTAGTAGTAGGAATAGAATATCGAATGTACGCCTCCATGCACGAGAGAATCATCCCTGTGATGCGCTGTGGACACTCAGAAGGGCCCCATCAACTGAAGCAGTAATCATTCCAGGGGAAATCACAGAAGTACTGCCTAAGGGTCTCCCAATCAGCGGCGCCGAAGTGCCAAAGGCAGAATTGGAGCGATAGGACAAGAAACAGATCGGAAGAGCCCAACGGAGAGAAAAGTTTCACAGAGTAAGAAGAAAGATGAGAGGTAAGAAATAAACCCAGAATGTTAGGCCTATCTCCAAGGCGATCGGGGATACGAGTCGGGTACTGTATAATCTACTCTAGGTCATTTAAGATAGAAAAGTTGTAAGCAAGTTCACCAGGGATGTCATTGAAATGGGAGGAAAGCAAA